>CM046875.1:214972794-215572794 GCA_025667525.1 Glebionis coronaria
CCAACTACACCGCCAAAAAAGTCTTTGATTTGGGTTTCTATTGGCCTTCCATATACAAAGATGCCCTAGAGATGGTGAAATTTTGTGATGTATGTCAAAGACAAGGAAAGATTAATCAACGAGATGAGATGCCACAAAATTTCATTCAAGAGTGTGAGATTTTTGATGTATGGGGTATAGGTTTCTATTGGCCTTCCATATACAAAGATGCCCAAGAGATGGTGAAATTTTTTGATGTATGTCATAGAGAAGGAAATATTAATCAACGAGATGAGATGCCACAAAATTTCATTTAAGAGTGTGAGATTTTTGATGTATGGGGTATAGATTTTATGGGACCTTTTCCATCATCAAAGGGCAATAAGTACATACTCTTAGCCGTAGACTATGTTTCAAAGTGGGTTGAGGCTAAGACCTTGCCTACTAATGATGCTAGAGTTATAGTAAAATTCTTGAAGCAATTATTTGCTAGATTTGGTGTACCTCGGGCTATCATAAGTGATTGTGGGACTCATTTTTGTAATGATCAATTTACAAGAGTCATGAAGAAGTATGGTGTTAACCATAGACTTTCTTCCGCGTATCACCCTCAAACCAATGGGCAAACTGAGGTCACAAATCGTGGTTTAAAGAGAATTTTGGAGAGAACGGTGGTAGAGCATCGAGCTTCTTGGTCGGATAAGCTTGATGATGCTTTGTGGGCTTTTAGGACAGCTTTTAAGACACCAATTGGTTGTACTCCATATAGGCTTGTCTATGGAAAAGCATGCCACCTCCCATTCGAGTTAGAGCATAAGGCTTCATGGGCTCTCAAATGGGAAAACTTTGATTTAAACCAAGCTGGTTCACATAGAAAAGACCAACTCAATGAGATGGATGAATTGAGAGCCAATGCCTATGAAAACTCATTGCTTTACAAGGAAAAGACTAAGCAATTGCATGGTGCTAAGATCAAGAATCGTGAGTTCAAAGTTGGTGAGTCGGTTCTCCTCTTTAACTTAAGGTTGAAACTCTTTGCGGGCAAGCTTAAGACAAGATGGTCCGGTCCATTCACTATTGCTCAAGTATTTCCATATGGTACTATTGAGTTGTCACAACCAAATGGCCCAAATTTCAAAGTGAATGGTCACCGTGTGAAGCACTACTTTGGGGAGGACATTTCCGTGGAAATGGTCTAATAGATCCCCATTTTCCCCATGAATTATTTCATTGTGGGAAGAGTCAAGCTAGAGACTCCATAAATCAAGTTTGAATAACTAGGCTTAGAGTTTTTAGAACTAGAGTTTGGTAGGATAGAAATAAGGGTATAAAGTTGAGGATACGTGTAGGGGGATGCCTTCCTTTTGTCTTCATGTTGTTTGTAGGGTTGCTCTCTCTCATCGCATGCATTGTAGCTTATGGAAGAGGCCCTTGTATCGGGTTCACTTTGTTACTATTGTGATTTTTCATAACCACATTGTGCTTAAAAATGAATTCACTATAGTAGACCTTTCCTTAGCTTGGGTTAAACAAAGTTATCGATGCCATAAGTGTAGGGGAGTTTACTCCAATACTCTTAAACATTGAGTACAATGTTTATCTTAAGTGTAGGGGGGTCTTCTATCGAAGTGATCTTACCTAGAACTTTGTCATTGACCTTCATGATAACTTGGAAATTAATTTTTCGAACATTTTTTGAAATTTTTGATCTACTTTGACCACCAAAAATATGCATTCATAATTTCTGCATTAATCATTTTTCATTTGCATAACACATTGCATTGTATATATTTCTTCTTTTATTTTTCATCAAAATATATAAAAAGAAAAAATATAATAAAGGATATGGTTTAACAAATTTAGACTTCTTTGACATATTAGGCCCACCGTGGATACTTTGACTCAACCCGAGTTTGCTTATTTAAGCATTCTCTAGCTAGTATCCTTAACCATGTAGACCTTTATTAGTTTATTAGGCTGAGCATCCACTAGTCTCATTATTTGAGATTTTAAACTGTGGAGAATAAGAGATGATAGAGTTTGAAATAAGTGTAAAGGGCTAGATAAACCTCATATTTATTAATTGTGGCTTTTATATCCCCTTTCGTAACCTTTACTTTCTTGCCAACGCATGTATATATGTTAATAAATAATCAAGAACGGTTTTAATTGGTTTGTAGTCTCTTATGCATTTTTGACTAATCATTCGTGGTTGGTATAAGTACGTCTTAAGATTCTAAGTTAGAACGTTTTATGTGTACTAGACTTATGTCATGCTTAATACTTAGCGGGTGTTTTTCCTTTTATTCTTTTAAACTTTCTTTGTGAGGAATAAAGAAAAATAAGAGCGGCTTGAAAAAAAATGAGTGGCTAGAAAAAAAAATAGAAAAAGAAAAGAAAAAAAAATAATTATACAAGACTCCCAAGAGGGGCGGTGAAGTGTTAATTATAGTAGCTATTGAATTCCAATATTACTCTCACAAGGGTTGCGGGGATTTAATAGTTGCTTCAATCCAATATTACCTTGACGGGTTGTGCGATTGAAGATCCAAAGTCCCAAAAAGGCGGCGGATATAAATTATTGCGTGAGTTTTATTTTTATTTCCTTAGCGAGTGTGTAGCTACTTATTAATGCATGATAAGGATCTTACACATAAGGCGAATGACTTATTACTTTTGAGTCGGACTTATATCAATTGTGGGCGGTTTTTCGAGTAATGGATGAGATGGTTACTTAGGATTAAAACCGTGATATTTCACGCTTTTAATAATGACAAATTTGCCCTCAAGCAATTTGCTCAAATAATAACCAGTTTTAGAGGCGTAATAAGTGGGGGTATGAGAGTAACACAATTAATCTTTATGAATGAGTTGACGTACTTTCACTTGTGGATAACAATGATCTTGTTTTTAAGCTTGGTATGGGGAAAGTGAAACTTGAGGGTGATAAGTGTTCATGGTACTCAAAGCCCTAATCTAAGTCATTGATTTCTTTATGAGTTATTTCCATCAAAACCATTTCAAGAAAAACCAAAAATATATAAATAGAATTGCTTTCCTTTGCATTGCATTGTAAAAAAATCAAAATCATGCATCATATAGTGTAGAGTAGTGTAAAAGCATTCCATATTGGCCAAGGTGGATTAACTATGAGAAAAATGTAAATTGGTGCTTTAAATTGTGGCATTGCATGAGGTCATGGCAATGATCAAGTGTAGGAGATTTGATATGAGCAAAATCTCATATCATTAATATCACAAATCACCCTAAAAC
This sequence comes from Glebionis coronaria, assembly GCA_025667525.1. NCBI lineage: Eukaryota > Viridiplantae > Streptophyta > Magnoliopsida > Asterales > Asteraceae > Glebionis > Glebionis coronaria. The sequence goes on from CM046875.1 coordinate 214,976,047, forward strand.
ACAAAGCAAATATCTAATTTTTATACATAAGAGCAGTATTATGGGTATGTTTTGTTTTTGTGCTTGTGTAGGTAAAAAAGATACAAATTTGGAGCAAACAAGTAAAATCAGTCCTTAAAGATGAAGAAAAGACAAAAGGAGGTTGAAAAGTGACAAGCCTTGTAAAGACAAAGGACCTTTCTTGACAACTTTCAAAGATGAGGGACTTAAAGTGTAATTATGCAAAAGTCAAGAACAAAGTCAAATCTGGTCAATTCTCAAGTCAACAAGTCAAAGGATGATTTTTGAGCAAGTTTGAAGTTGGAAGGACAAAAAATGCCAAAGGAATGAAGCTTGGAGCTCAATTTTACATTATGCCAAAGTCAAGGGACTTAGTTTTTCATTTCTCATATTATTTTGTTACTCAATCCGGATACACACTTATCAGCCAATGAGAGAAGAGAATGAGTATGACACTGATTGCCACCTCACCCATTATCGCCGTTTTTGCATAAAATAACCAATCCAAACAGTGAAGTCCACTCAGCTTGTTTCCACCAATAGAAAATCAAATAAAGGATAATGATCCGTGTTTCACCTTTTCCACCAATTACAACACTCCACCCGTCACATTCAAACGCAACAAAGCCCAGGAACGAGAAGGAGCTAGACTGCATATCAAGAGAAATGATCAACATCAAATCTGCTCCAAATCAAGTGAGGATCACAACCCCATCAAACAATTAACTTGAAACTAACTACATCAAAAACCCCCAAATTGGATCTTCAACGACTAGTTACAATTGGAAGATTCAAGCCACGTAGAAGCACACCATTGGTTGCAACACATCACCAACCTCCAACTGACAACATCCCAACTTGTATAAATACCCAGCTTAGACTTCATTTTGTACATGTAGTTAGTATGTGTAATTTTCACATACTTGATAAATTCTCTCCTTTTCACTTAGCAATTTAGCTAAGACTACTCTTAAGTGACTGACAATCACTTAAGAGTTAGTTAGTTAGTTGTAACCACTCTGTAACCAACTTTACCTCCATTAATGAACTTTAATTTTCACTTTCACTGATTCTACTTCTCAATTCCTGCATAATCTTACTCCTAGTGTTACTGTTTGGTTCTTTTGATCATACTTGATCAATGGAACTTGATTGATGTCATTTGGAGACTTGTAGCAGATTTAAAAGCATTACCAGTCCATTTCATACCATTTGTAGCTGTGTAGCAGGGGTGATTGATTTGTAGCAGATGATGATGATATGATGGTGAATGGTGGTTGATTAATGGTGTACTTGTAGATCTTAGTAAGCTCAGCGCTTATTACTCCATCAAAGGAGGCATCTAGCTAAAAGGAAAATATTTTCTTGCTTTAAATTCCACTCAATTGTCTTTGCATGCTTAATTCCTAGTTATAGCTTATATTTGCTAAATTGTTAATGTGTTAGTAATCTTGTTATGTGATTTTGGTAATCTGATTGTTTGCTAGTAGATTGATAGCTTTAATTCAGTTTTCACTGGATCAAAGTTGCTTTACATCAGTCTTTTAGTCATCAGCTGTCATTTTATGTTCCTTAGTGTAAACCTGTTGGATTTTGCTGGTTTTAGAGTTCATTTGAGTCATTAATCAAAGCTTGATAAAAGTCTTTAGTTGTCAGACATTTTGACTCAAAAAGTCTTCACAAAAGTTCATAATCAAATTTTAAACCTGTGATTGGATTAAGATCATTTTTGTGATCTGGTTTGTAAAACCTATTGTTTTAAGCTCACTTACACTCAAGAAGTGATTGTAAGTCTTTTGGTTAAGTTTTTTAGTCAAAGCAAAGGTCAAAAAGGCAATTTGCCTATAAAAAGTTTAGGTCATTATTTGAAAAAGGATTTCAGTGAAAACAAGTCAACTTTGATTGCATGCCATTTCTTTAATTGTTGATGTTTTTAGTTGAAACCTGTTTTCATTTCTAGCTTAACATACAATCTTTCAATTTTGGTAAGGAATCTATACAGTATTCAGTTTTGAGTGTGTAATCAACTTAATAATAAGCACTAGACCATTTGCAAGTTTCTGTGATAACAAGCAATCTGTTTTTTCAGTTCTCATAATCTACTTCATAAAATCTTCAATTTTCTTTCACCAATCACTTTACAAACATGTACTGAGTAGATCCTGTCAATTTTAGCTTTTTGATTATTTTGGTCAAACTTGGTCATAATAAGCACTTTTCGCTTATTTCAAATTCCAGCTTATTTTCTTGATGATTTTCCAAACCAATTGACATTACAAGCTTCTTACCACTAGTTTGATCAGTTTTAACAAGAAAATCAGTTAGTGGATGTCTGGGTTGTTTTTAGTTTATTGTGAGCTTATTGGGATAAGCTAGATTTTGATTCACTTTGTTTTTAGCCAAAATCCTTTTACCAGTCTAGCTTAATTTCGTTTTTAAGCACTTTAGAAAAAACTAGAACATTTTTGGTTAAGGAATAAACTCAAACGAGTTTATCCGTGTCTTGTGCCCGTTTTTGTTAGAAAGTTTGGTTTATTTGCACTTTGGTCCTCAATTTTCAATACTTTGTTAATCTGTTTATTAAACTTGCACTTTTTAGGTTTTACAAATTTCAGTCCCTATATTTTGATTAGTTACATAATTAGTTAGACAGTTTGAGAATTTGTTAGTTTGTTTGAATAGTTTGTTACTATTTTTCAAATTTGGTCCCTATACTTTCTGATTTTGCACTTCTAGTCCCTATATTTTCATTTATTTACATTTCAAGCAATTTTTACATTGTATGCATTAGATAATTGTACTTTGTGAATATTTTGTGGTATTTGCAATTTGTTCTACAGTTATATAGATGTATAATATTTTCCATTTTTACGTGTTTGTTTGAATTAGACCTAGAATCCAAATAACTTTGTAACAACCAAAAACAATTACAACTTGATATTAGTGGGCCTTTCAATTTGTGTTGAGTCGAGAAAAACGAACTTGCAAAATACTCAACATTAAATGGCGCCGCTGTCGGTTCATGACATTACGAGAGACTATTGATTGACGGTTTCGATTGGATTTTGGTATCCGTTCCCTGAGTGGACATTCTTTTTACGTATTATAAATCAAAACGATAAAAATATAAAAACTTAAAAAACAAAAAAAAATCAATTCTTTTCCTAAAGAATTGAACCAAAAAAATAAAGAATCCAAAAAGTAATCTTTTTCCTAAAAGATTACACCCAAAAATATATATTTTATCGGTTTTCATCGTTTTTACGTACATATAGTATTTTCTTAAAAACCAAATAAATACAAAAATATTTTTGATATATTATTAAATGTAGATACATATACGTATACGAACACTCAATACACATACTTCCATAAGTATTTCTTTTGCAATACACCGTGTTCGGGAGTGTTCTGGTCCTTGACACGTGTATCGATCATATTTAATTAAGGCAAGAATAGTTAAATACTTCCAATAAGCAAGAATTCGAAGAATACAAACTACAAAGTGAATAGAAAGGCGACGTGCTATAAAATGTCGTCTAAGGGTTAATAGGTACTTAAGTGCTTCGCACCATCTAACCCCCCCATTCACTAATGAGTATTCTAAGAAGAAAAGCTTGATTGGGGGTCTTGCCACCCAAGTATTACTTACATATACTATATTTTCTTGTGGATATTACTTATTGAACGTCAGAAAGGATAATCCCTTCTTTTCCAAAGTCGAAAAGAGAGCTTCTCTCTCACTCCTTGATTTGAGTTGCATGCTCACCCTAGGGCGTGCACAAATTCCTTTTGGTGTACAACCCCTTCTTCCCAAAAGGAAGAAAAAGAGATAGAGTAAGAACAACACCGTCCATTAAGCCGATCCCGAGAATCTTGCTTTGATCAACACACAAGAAGCCATGGCCGCCGTTGACACTAGACCATTGATGGAGGACCTCCAATCAAATGTGCAAGGATATGCCGATGCTATTGTTATACCCGAGATACCCGCAAACACCTTTGAGCTTAAGACATCCATGATTACCTTGGTTTCTAACACACCATTTTTCGGGAGACCTAATGATGATCCACATGATCATATCAAGAAATCTCTATCCATTTGCAATACCATTAAGTACAATGGACTTCCTCATGATGCCATTAAGTTGATCTTGATTCAATTCTCCCTAGAGGGAAGTGCTAGGTATTGGCTAGATAGACTACCACCTAAGAGCATTACCACTTGGGATGACTTTACCAAGAAGTTTTTGAATAGGTTCTTTCCTACATCTAAGACCACGGCTCTGAGAAACCTAATTATTGGATTTCAATAAAAACCTAACCAAACCTTTAGTGATGCTTGGGAAGAGTACATGGAGATATTGAGAAAATGCCCCAATCATGGATTCAATGAAGTTCACCAAATCAATACCTTATACAACGAATTAAGACCACATCATCAAGATTCCCTCAACTCCTCCGCGGGTGGGAACATTCTTGCCAAATCCATACAAGAGGCATGGGAAATTAGTGATGTAACACCCCACTTGGATAAGTGGACCGTTACGTGTATTTATGGCGTATCATCAAAGCATAAGGTAAATGTCCTAAAACATTAACTGACCATAACAGAAATACCGGAATCAAACATTGGTAATCCAACATAAGCTCAAAACATGAAAAGTAAAATACTGAAAGAAAGGACTGAACAATGTCCAACGGTAATAAAAAAATGATGTGCATAAAGTACAGAATTCTTGACGGCTTCTATCCAATGCACATGCTCTCAGAATCTTAAGAGTGTCCTGGTGTACCTACCGTTAGAATAAGAAAGAACTACGGCTGAGCATAGCGCTCAGTGAACGGATATAATGCACGATAGGAATATACTGAACTTGAAATAATTAATAATTACTGCAACTGAAAGACTGATATATGGAGTATGATAAAAACTATAGAAAATCTGATAAGCCTGATTTATAAATAATAAAACTGAACTGTTATCTGTTAAATCTGAAAACATGCTTTTACTGTATTTTAATTGCCAATAGCTTATATAGGTCATGTGCTGTAACAACTGTTGCATGAATAAGTGGATGGGTGACCTCGTCATGCTGTAGAGGGGTGACGTCTAACTAACTGTGCTGGGTGGAGGGATCAACTCCAATGTGAAGGATGTAGAGCACACACCACATTCACCTGATAACTGTAAACTGATAACCCTAGGATGCATCCATATGCCCCACTAATAATACTGATAAAATAGCCAAGCTGAGCTGAGTGGAACGCTACAGGATATCACTCTCCTACAGGTGAGTCATGACAGTGGTGCCTCTAGTGTCATGGTTACGGTACCTCCGTAACTAGTACATAAACTGGTCATGTTTGTATATAAAGCTCAGGCAATCTATTTAGTTATTAAAGTGATTACTGATAAGTTTAAAACATATAATGGAGAAAACATTTGGCTGCAGACGGGGAATCCTAATCATGCATAGTAGAAAGTCCATACTGAAGGACGGGAAATCCGTACCTCGTGTCCAGTAACCGACTGAGATCAACTGACAAAAAGTCTACTCTGATTTCACGCGAGCTACATGAATAAAGGACGCGAATAAGTTAACTGGTATTCATTTATTTAATTTACTGATCTTATTGGCTTCTCATTTATTTATTTTATTTCTGAAATTCCGTACGTATATTAACTGATAAATCTGATCTTATAATAATTATTTCCAATGTATTATCGACCTACTATTAAGTACGGAATAAACGTATTCTGACGTTAGATTAATACTATAATAAGTAACCTGCTAAAAATAGAAAGTTTCCTAAATTAGAAAGGTTCTAAAATCATTTATAATTTTCTATAACAAAATTATACCCTTTTAATTATTACAAAACTATTTTAATTTAATTCTTTTAAAATACAATTTAGACATTTATAAAAATAAGTAATAAAAGGTATAATGTAACACCCCACTTGGATAAGTAGACTGTTACGTGTATTTATGGCGTGTCATCAAAGCATAAGGTAAATGTCCTAAAACATTAACTGACCATAAAGGAAATACCGGAATCAAACATCGGTAATCCAAACATAAGCTCAAAACATGAAAAGTAAAATACTGAAGGAAAGGACTAAAGAAGGTCCAAATAATTAGAATAATGTAAGAAGTGCATAAAGTAAGAAGTCCAGATAGCTTCCTTCAATGCACATGCTATCAGAATCCTAAGAGCGTCTTGGTGTACCTGCCGTTAGAACATGAAAGAACCACGGCTGAGCATAACGCTCAGTGAACGGATATAAAGCATGATAAAGAATTACTGAAATGAAACAGATGATAAAATACTGGAGCTGTAAGACTGATAAGTAAAGTTGCAGCGAAAATCTGTGTATAATCTATAAAGTCTGATTTATATATAATAAAGTTGAACTGTTATCTATTAAATCTGAAAACATGCATTTACTGTATTTTAATTGCTAAAGCTTATATAGGTCATGTGCTGTAACAACGGTGCATGAATAACTGGAGGGGTGAACTCATCATGCTGTAGAGGGGTGACCTCTAAATAACTGTAGAGGGGTGACCTATAAATACTGTGCTGGGTGGAGGATCAGCTCCAATGTGAAGGATGTAGAGCACACACCACATTCACCCTGATAACTTGTAAACTGATAAGCCTAGGATGCATCCATACGCCCCACTATACATACTGATAAAATGGCCAAACTGAACATGAGTGGGACGATGCAGGATATCACTCTCCTGCATGTGAGTCACGACACCGGTGCCTCTAGTGTCATGGTTACGGTACCTCCGTAACTAGTACATAAACTGGTCATGCTTGTATATAATGCTCAGGCAATTTATTTAGTTATTAACATGATTACTGATAAGCTTAAACACATACTAGGGAAAACATTTGGCTATAGACGGGGAATCCTAATCATGCATAGGAAAGGAAGTCCTTATTGAAAGACGGGAAATCCGTACCTTGTGTCCAGTAACTGACTGGAGAGGAGAACAGAAGAAACTCCTACTCTGACTTCACGCGAACTACATGATTAAAGGGACATGTATGAGTTGTCTGCGTATGACATGAGTTACTGTTTCTTGACTTGATTACTTGTTCATGACTTATATTACTTGTTCATGTATTATTTTGTATATTCTTTATCTGGCGTGGTTCGTGAGTTCTTGATACTGTATCTCATGTTTCATGTGTCATTCTACTTGATATTTCTGTAATTAGTAACTTACTAAAAATAGTAAGTTTTCATAAATAGTAAGTTTGCATAAAAGTAAGTTTGATCATTTTATATACGTAGGTCTTTTAACTTGTTTCATTTTATGATGATTTTAATCAATAAGCCAAATTCAATAAGCATATTAAAATAAGCCGATTTCTGAATAAGCCGATAATTTAATAGATAAAAGTAGTTTTGAGGTATATTTTACTTGATTAACTTTTATAAAACATCAAGATATTTTATGTAACCATCTACACAATACAATGGCTAATCATACAAGTTGATAAAAGCATGTTTTGAAAGCCATCTTTTTCAATATGAAACACGACATATACTAAACCGAGTTTCGAACTTTTTATTAATTCTTTTATGATCTTATTAATCCATTTTAGATGCTGAAATCCATGGTTACAATCCTTACGCTATATATAACTATCCATGACATCAATATCTTGAAATCACACGAATAACCAACATGTCAAAACCGCAACTCATCGATTCATAATTGTGGTGAACTACAGTTCTGCTACTACCATTGTATGCATTCATCTGAAAACTAAGAAGAACATCATATTTATAGAGTAACATGTGATTTTCGTACTAAGTATACGAAAGATCGAGAGTTACCTTCAACACAAACAGAGACATGTCGAAACATAAACCGATGCTGAAATCATCTGAAAACACGCATATAAAATATGGTTAGGGACCGAAGCCGGTTACAACCTCCAGCCGTAACTCGACGTAATCGAACACCAACACCAACTTGAACGCCCACACCAGAAACTCACGAGGGATGATCAATCATGTACTAGAACGTGAACCGGACGATCTAACGAGAGCTAACGTTCAATCACCCCTACGTGAACCAACACTCAAACCACTGATTTCTATTTTGGAGCGGTGGCTGGTTCTAGTTTTATAGCATTAAGTATGTCTAATATATATGTAAAAGTGGTAACCAATCTCGATCGATATGTCGTAACAACCGTGTGAAAAGGAAGGAAACTATTCAATGCTCAGAGTCAAATGTTTTATATTTCACTTCTGTAATTTAAGAAATTGTTTGAAATGATGCGTATATACTAATATAGAAATGACAAATACATATATTTAAACATGGTATAATGCGTTTTTTCCATTTTTATCAATTAGAGGTTCATAATGTTTATAGTTTGGTCACTATTGGTCACTATATTAATCTAATATTTTGCAAAGCGTTTTTTTTCTTCTTTTTTTATAATTATATTCTTAAAAAGATATAATTTGTCCTCTAAAGTGAAAACGAATTTTTCGGGTTTTAAAATTCTTCCTCTCTAAAAAAAATTCGTCCTCGAAATAAGGTAATAAGCTGCTGGGTTATAAAAGCTGAAAAGACACAAAAGCTGAAAAGACATGTAAGCTGAAAGGACATGAACGTGGCATGACTGACAAGAACATGGAGCGTGACATGACTGAAGAGAACATGGAACATCACATGACTGAAAGAAAACATAAAACGTAACATGACTGAAAGAACATAACTGAATTATGGCAGGAAAAGGATGAGAAGTCCGGATGGAATCCTCCGTTTCAAGTGGCTTCCCGCTCGAAACGGTTCCTTCAAATATCTTGACACAATGAAAAATCTTGGTCTTGATGACCCTGTCCTGACGATGCTGAATAGTTTCTGGGTCCATACTTAAGATAGATTTTCTGAATCTGATAGAATGAATAAACTAGAACATGTAGTATACATGAAACAATACGTACAAATATCCCAAAAAGATAACATTTATATCTCTGAGCAAGCTGCTGAAACATATAGGGACGAATTTCTCTGATGAACGTGGTTCGCGATCATCTGATGAACGCTGGGCATGGAATATGTCGTGAATGTGATTTATGGAACATACTGTGAACATGATACTAGACATATCCTGAACGTATGTTGACTGAGGAAGGAATGCTAGACGATATGGCCTGAGACTGAAACATCTGCATAAGTATGGAAAAGCTATGCTAAACTTGAGTTTGGTTTCTTAAGCTTCTGTAACCGTACTCGGTAGTAAACTGTGAAACGTGTATCGCGAAATGGCACACGAACTTGAACGTGAACAATATTATGAACGCTAACGTGAGGTTAAATCATGAGATAGCACAAAACATGAACTGAAACAACATCATACTGCGAATGTGATGTAAACGTAAAAATGAACGTAAACGTGAACGTGAATGTGAACGTACAGGTGATCGTGAACATGAACGTGAGCGTGATTCGCGAACACTAATTTCTATCTGACAAGATTGTTGATGGAATACCTTGGAATCATACGATCTATTGCTGAATTTCTGCAGACTTGTTACTGCGTAATCATTTCGGATAACAAAGACGTGTAGACTGGGTTAACTGGTTAAAAACGACTTAGATAGCATCATGCTTCGTCTGAGTCTGTTATAACTGACAATAACCTCCGTGGAGTCTTATCTCATTTCTGTTCAGAAATTTCTAATGGTTGTAATAATTCACTTAGCATGACGGCGTTCTATCTTGAACCTGTAATATGTCAGGCATCTAGATATCAACATAGCTGCATCAATTGTGTTATACTGCTTCTATCAAAATTCTGCCTGGGATTATGTTACGTTCTGGTGGAATCTGGGTGAATAGTCATGAAAAAATTTTATTCATATATTTCATAACATAGCTGGAGCATTAGGGAGCTCAGAAGTATAAAATCCAAATTTTTAGAGAGACTGCAATATGTGCAACAGCAGTCTAGAAAACATCAAGTTCTTCTCTCACCACTACGCGTGTCACGGTTGCGAATTGTTCTAGAAAATATTTAAGATATAGTAGCAGGTCAGATAGACCTTTTATACGTGGAACGAACATTGATTATGTATGGTGATCTTGTAAAATTTTTGGTGGTCGGTACGTGATCTTATTTTACCGGCTTCTCCTGATAGATAGAAACGGTGCACCTCCTGGTGGTGCGCTAGGGCGAATAAAACCTCGTTCCGGTAACTCTTGCAACAAATGCTGCAACTCTTTTAACTTAGCTGAGGACCTGCAATAAAGAGTTTTGAAAACAGTTTCTATCCTTGAGACAAGCTCGATGTTAAACTTTGTCTCGTGGTTAGGAGGGAATTTATGGAACACCCTTTGGAATGACATCTGGAAACTTGGGATAAACTGCTGGCCATGAATTTAAGGAATTTCAGAAGTCGCATCGTGAATGGTGATTAGAAGTCTTCGCAGCTATAAGATAACAATTCACGTGCCTACAAAGCTAAAACAGTTTGTACTGATTTCTCTGGCTGAAATATAATGAACAAATCGAGAGTTAGTAAGACGGATCTCGTCTTCAACTGGAAGGAAAAGCCTTTATATATATGGTGATACTGTGGAGTCTTTTCTGGCTAGGACGTAGGTAATACCCGGTTTAAGATAAAGTTGACATATGAATACGTTAAGTATACGTGGCAGATTTCACTGAATTTGTATCGTCTGTAACTTCACAGAATGAAAACTGCGTGTCTAATCTGGACAACTGTCTGGTGGTGATGACTGATTTTTTTTATTGTCTGATTTATGCGTGACATACAAGGACGGGCATACACCCTTGGAGGGTACCCTGAATTTCTGAGAGCCTGATTTTGCAAACATACAGAGTTATCAGTTCTGACTCGTAGTCTGAGAAGATATTTGTATGACGTTTACCATGACTGGTGTCCTCATATGTGTCTTCTGAAATGATACATGATACCTATGTCTTGACTGATGTCTTGGCACGTGTTTTAGTAGATGAATCTGAACAAGGCTGAAATTTTTTGGTAACTGCTAGGATTGGCGGACCGGCTAGACTACTGATCTTTTGTACTTCTGGTCACGTCCGTTCTGGAGTTCCGATGGTTACTGTCTGATTAATTATAAGCACGGTGGTTGTCAATACTGCTTTGTCTGTCAATTTATGACGGTCATTATCATGACCGTGATTCATGTAACTATTCTGTTGAGTGGTCGGCTGGGTTCCGGTTCCCACTCTTCTGAATGAACGGTTAGCTGAGTGAAGTGTGACATCTAGCTGAGAAGGTAAAAGTATGGAATGGAATGGTAATGTCTGATGGTTGAAATTTATTCTTGTCAGAAATTTCAAAATTTTAGTTTTCGTCCTTGTTCTGTAGAGTCTTCATAGTATAAACGGCATCAGCATCTTGAGAAATCTCCAAAGTATCAGCAGTATCAGCATTTGTGAGGTCTTCAAAGTGTTAGGAGCATCAGCATCTGGTAAAATCTTCAACTCACGAGAAACATCAGCATCTAGTAGAATATCGACAAGTGGAAATGCCTGAGATGATTGAGGATCGATTAGCAATATCCATAGAGTAGGGTACCTAGAGTATACCTGGACTACTGTACATGAAGTACAAGGTGAATACTGTACATGGAGCATATCTGAGACGTAGTACGTGGAGTACTCATGAAATGTTGTACATGGAATATAACTGAGACACTGTACATGAGGTACATATGGAATACTGTACATGGAACTGGTGGGAATTTTATGGGATGATCGACATTGGTGTCGCTTGTTTGACATTATCAAAGAAATAAATTGATTTAAACGGTAGTAAACTGAACTGAAACGGTTAACATGATAGGCTGATAATTTCTGTGTAGACTTAATGCTGGTTGTATAGAGGCTAAAAAGTATGATTAAACGGAGTTTCATCAACGTTCAGTATAAAGACATGATTGATAAAGACCAGAACATGATTTATCATGAAATAGTATTTTACTATAATCCTTCTGTATCTTAGAATGAAACATTATCATTTTGTTGAAAACATAATCCTCGTAAGGAGACATGAAACTAAATCATCATGAAGACGACATCAACGTGAGGGTATGAAAATTTGACTGTTATAAAGAACATAAAAAGTCTAATCAACTGAGGTGTAACATCAACAGATGTTGATGGCTATGGTTCAATCCACAGAATTCTAAGAAGAAAACATGTGACTAGGTATGGGCTATTCTGGTTCGATCCATACTTGTCAAAATTTCATGGGAACTGTCATGTTTAGAAATTTACAATATGGGACTAAACATGGTTGGTTGTAGTCCAATTCATACTTGTCAAACTTTATAAAATATCATGACATGTGCAAAGGTGAATATCTATGGTTCAGTTCACAAAACATCATTTGACTGAAAAGCATGAAATTTGACTTGAGAAATGGTGAATGTTTATGGCTGGTTCACCAAGTAATATTTGACTGAAAACATGAATCCGTCACGAGTAAGGATGAACGCATATGGTCAGTTCATCTATACAAAAATCTGAACAGACAAGGGTGAACGCCTATGGTTAGTTCACCAAAACGAAAATTCGGTAAAAAGCACATGCGACTAAATATGGCCAGTTCTGTACCAACCTTTTACTTAGTCAAAACCTTTAAGAAAACCGACTGATAACTGAAGAAAACTGACTGATAATTGCATGAGAAACATGAAAGATAACAACGCCAAAATCTGGGAAGTTTCTGGTGACTACCCACTAGTCACAGGTCAAGTTTTAGAGCCTACAGGTCAAACCTTGCGCTCTGATACCATAATTGTAACACCCCACTTGGATAAGTGGACCATTACGTGTACTTAAGGCGTGTCATCAAAGCATAAGGTAAATGTCCTAAAACATTAACTGACCATAAAGGAAATACCGGAATCAAACATCGGTAATCCAAACATAAGCTCAAAACATGAAAAGTAAAATACTGAAGAAAATGACTAAACAATGTCCAAATAAGTAGAATAATGTAAGAAGTGCATAAAGTAAGAAGTCCGGATAGCTTCCTTCAATGCACATGCTATCAGAATCCTAAGAGCGTCCTGGTGTACCTGCCGTTAGAACATGAAAGAACTACGGCTGAGCATAACGCTCAGTGAACGGATATAAAGCATGATAAAGAATTACTGAAATGAAACAGATGATAAAATACTTAAGACTGATAAGTAAAGTTGTAGCGGAAATCTGTGTATAATCTGTAAAGTCTGATTTATATATAATAAAGTTGAACTGTTATCTATTAAATCTGAAAACATGCATTTACTGTATTTTAATTGCCAGAGCTTATATAGGTCATGTGCTGTAACAACGGTGCATGAATAACTGGAGGGGTGACTAATAGGTGTGAAAACACCCATCTTTTTACCACTTAATTACAATAATAACCAAGCCAAAACGTGTATTTTATGTCATTTATATCGGAATTATGCGTGGTTTGTGTTTTTGTTGTGATTTAGGACGAAAAGGTGAAAAGTGGAGAAAACACGGGCATTCACGGGCTTTTATCAAAGAAAAAGACGAAAGACGAAGTCAAGAAATCAAGAGTGCAAAAAGAACGGAAGTCCAAGACCAATTCTGAAGATTTATCGAAGAAAAAGTCAAAAGAAGGAAGTTTACTAAAAGTCGAAGAACTCAAGTCTAATTTATTGAAGAATTACAAGACGAGTTTGAAGAAATCCCGAGACAAAGTCATTAAAGTCAAAAGATTAAGAAGATTAAGGACTTAATGACGCAATTAGAGAAAGAAGAAAGAGGGGAGGAAGCTTCCTAAGCACCTCCCTAATCCTCCTATAAATAGATTAGATTTTCCTTCATTTGTTGTTGTTGGGTGGATTGACAACCCATCTCTTCTACCATTTCCATTTTGCACTTTAATTTCTTGTATCGCACCTTTTAATTCCTTTAAATTCCAAGTAAGTTTTATTTAATTGTTGTTGAATCTTTACTTTTCTTGTTTAATCTCTCATCTACCTTTCTTATTTGTGTTTAATCTTTGTGTTCATGTTCTTGAGTGTTATGGTTTTCAATCAAGTGGATTTTGATTGATTTGGCTTTATTGTTAGTTTTATTGATTTGGTTTGTTAGATTATCATTAGTTGATCATTTGTGGTTAGTTTGATTTAATCTTTTGGTTTATCTTTGTTAGATTTGGTTAGATTCGTGTTTGGTTTTCATCTCCCTGTTCTACGTTTAAGTTACTGTTTCCCAGATTCCGAATCAAGTTAAAAGTTCCGAATGAAGGGTTTTGTCATAATCTTCCGAATGAAGGTTTCTAGATAAGTTATTCCAATTAAACAAAATGTTCCGAATCAGTGTGTTTTAAAAAGTTCCGAATCAGTGTGTTTGAAATGTTCCGAATCAGTGTGTTTTAAAAGTTCCGAATGAGTTTTTTTTATGTTCCGAATCAATGTTTTTTTTAATGTTCCGAATCAGTGATTTTGAAAGTTCCGAATCAAAGAAAGTTCCGAATCAATGTTTTTTAGTAAATGTTCCGGATCAGTCCTTTATTCCGGATCAGTAAATGTTCCGAACCAAAATGTTCCGGATGAATGAACCAAAATGTTCCGAACCAAAATGTTCCGGATGAATGTCCGAATGAGCTTAATGTTCCGGATGAAGGATTTATTCCGGATGAGCACTTTTCCTTAGTTTTGCAATTTCAGTTTTGGTTCATTTTTAAGTTTATGTTTTTGAATTTTAAATTTTATTTTTCCCGCCTTTTTACTTAATTGCACTTTTAGTTTACTTGCCTTTAATTTTAGTTTGCCTTATTTACTTTTAAGTTTGCCTTTTTATTTCTCGTCACGTTTTTAATTTCTCGTCATTAATTTCCTGTCAAGTTTTTATCTTTCAGTATTTCTTTTTACCGTCTTTATTTTATTTTTGTTTGTTTCAAGTATATATTTTTAATTAGTTTATGATACCCAACAATTCTATTTCTTTTCTACCAAGAACAACTGAGTCGCACATTGAACCGGAAATCAATTCGAGAAGATACCGAGAAACGAACTTTTCAACCTAGCAAAATCTCTTTATTAAAATGGTGCCGCTGCCGGCTCTTTTCGTGAAGATTAACGGTTTTTTGTGAGAGACGCATTGGCTTTTGGGATCCGTTCACTCGTGAACGTTATTTTTTTCGTGTCAAAATTTTTCAAAAAATCTCAAAAACATTTGAAAAATCATAAAAAGCATTTCTTTTTCAAAGTTTTGCACCAAAAAAATTCTTCTTGCTTATCTATTTTTCTTTATGGATTCTTATGTCCATTGCGTTGGGTGTGGGATACGATTATACGGGAACGACTCATGTCAATGGTGTACATGTGAGCACTGCGGAAACGATATTGACTATACCCAATTCGGATTTTGTCCATTGTGCAACTCGACTAATTCGTCCTTTTCTAATCCACCCCCTATTCCCCCTTGCATCTATTGTGGAAGCGATTATCATTGGCATGTTTTGTGTCCGGTTCGATACCCGTATGATTACGGGCAAGAACCGAGCTACAATTATGACAATGGAAATAGCTATCCACAAAATTCACCAGATTTTTCTCCATACCCGTGGTGCTATATTTGTGGGGGCCCTCACGATGCTTCTTCTTGTGATCCATCGCAAGTCTTTGAGAAAGTTTCGTGCTATCATCCCAGTGTGTATAACCTTGAGCCCCCACATCACACCCTCAATCATAAATCCTCTCAGCAAATTAGTCTTGACCAACAACTCACTTCTTTGAACCATGTTCTAGAAAGTTTAGCTCAAATCCGAGCTAACTTGCATCAAGAAAGGCAACCTTTGCTTGATGTGGACGAAACCTTGAAAACCACCAACACCTTTTTGAGCCAATTTGGTCGTTTTCCCTTCTTTTCTACACCAAAATGTTTAATTACAGCATGGGATAGAATTGGTTTAATTAAACATACTCGGGGAGATGAACAACAAAAATTGCTTCATGAGCTTCTTAAAGATGTGGAGGTTATCAAGGAAGAGTTAGCCGACTATGTCACTCCTAATTGGAATGGTCCCGTCTATTATGATGATGATGACGATGATGATGTCTACGCTCTCGGCCCATCTACTGAAGTTGCTGCTCCTACTCTCGATATTCCTAATGCGTCTAAGGATGATGATTCATTGAGTGAGATTAGTGATTTTGGTCTCGATAAATTATTTGATGATGAGGTTTGTGACATGCCTACTGCTATGGAATCCGAGGACGACGTTGCTCTTACGGAACAGGTCGATCCTAGTGATGACGATTTTTCTCCACGCTATGAGAATTTCACTTTTGAAATTTCTCAATCTCAACCGGGAGATGCGGGCGATGACGATTTATTCTCTCCGGCTTACGAGAAGTTCACCGATGAACTTGCTCTTGAAGATGAGGTGGAAGACGTGATTCTCCGCGATAGATTACGGAAAGTGCATCTTCTTATTGCTCAAATCGAAGAATTGACTTCTCCTCCTCTTTCCGAGTCTTTACCTCCATCTATTCCTCCCGTTGAAGATAATGACCCATTGCTGGAAGAAATCGACATTCACTCAATACCTCCGGGTATTGATGATGATGACATGGAGGGGGATATTATTTTTGATAATTTGCTGCAGGAAAGTATTGTCCCAAGTCCCCCTCCCGAGCACCTTTCATTCTCCCCTTTAGCCACTATTACGGAGGATGAGTGCTTTGACCCAGGAGGTGACATTCACTATTTCATGATTGATAACATTACGGCTTTACCGAGTGCTCAGCATCCATTGTCTTTGGGGGATGACAATGTGCTTACTTTACCCACCCCACCTCCCGTGGATCTTGATTTCACATACTTTTTGTATGTTGAAAGGACTTTTCTCCCATTTAAGACTTATCCCCCCGCCTCTCCTTTGTTGATTTCAACCGAGAACGAGGACAAGGTCTTTGATCCTGGTATTCCATTCGAGGCTTCCCCATGGACCATTTAATTCGGGGACGAGTCAGGCTCGTGACTCGGTTAATAAAAACAAGCGCGTTTTGGGAGGCAACCCAATTATTTATCTATCTTTACATGTTTTCACCATAAGTGTAGGGGGGAGCCCCGTTGGTGTTTCTTGTTTTCTTTCTTATTATGTGCAGGGATTAGAGCTTCAAAGACACACTCTTGATGACTTTTGACGAACCGTGATTCTATGTTCCCGTCTTCCCGGTTCTATCCTAAACTCTTTTCGATTCACTATTTTATATTTCTCAATATTAAAATAGGAATCTCTTTAGTTGTCTCTTCCTTAGCGAGATCTAAACAACGTGCACAATGTCCTAAGTGTAGGGGAGTTTACTCCCACATGCTTAAACATTGAGGATAATGTTTATATTAAGTGTAGGGGGGACTTCTATCAAAGTTAAGTGGCCTTTTCCTTGTATTTGTCCTCATTTTAACCGGAAAATCAATTTTTCGACATTTTTCAATTTTTTTTATCTATTTTGGCCTATTAGTTTTTCCCTTTGTACAGTTATTTTCTTTCCTTGTTAGAATAAATTTTAATAAAGTGGTTTTAATTTTCAAACGTTGTGAATCTTTTGACTCAACCCGAGCTTACTTATCTAAGTTTACTCTAGCTAGTATCCTTAACGTGTTTAGGTCAAGTTTTGCTAGGCTTTTATATAGGGAGCTATAAAACGCAAAAGTCTTAACTCTCACGGATTAAGAACAAGAACTTTTCGCAAGTTCCTATAATTGATCCTAGAGAGTCGTTTATCAAGGGAACTTTAAAATGCGATTTCTAAACTTGAAAAAGTCTAAGAATTTGCAAGATCCTATAGATGACTCGAAAACCCAAAACTTTGATTTGATTGGCTAAGCATCCATGAGTCTCATTCCTTGATATTTTAAATTCTGGAGAACGAGAGATGATAGAGTCAATTATAAGTTTGGTATTCTTTCGTGATTTTATGTGAGTTAATTATAAGCCTATTCTCCCATCGCTTGCTAATAATTTTATCTGCAATAAATAAGGTTGTACGATTTGAAAAGTTACTTAGCTTCTAGCCCAAGATCGTTTAAAAGTTTCTCGGTATGGATTAGAGTTCATAGCCAAGGCATAACTTATTGAAACGGGATGCGAAGATTGGCGAGTCCAAAAAGGTCCTAACAAGACATGAGGGCTACATTTTGTTGCTAAAGATCCAAAAGTGATGTGAAGAATCATTTATCGAAAATCAATATGAAGGATCGAGACACACGACGAAAAGCAAGTACTCCCAAAAGATCATGGAGAAGTCTATCCAAAAAGGCCCTAACAAGGTATGAGGATAAATAAATCCAAGTCCAAAAAGGAGGCGGATCGTTGTATATCAAAGTCCAAAATAAAGATTGGAGAAAAATGAAGAAGTCGTGGTCCAAATATGAAAAATCTCTCGAAACTTCAAGTGAAGAAATTCCTATTATGAAGAGAAGGCCATTATTTCATGAACGTCTCTCAAGATTTGAAGTATGAAGTTGCTGCTAAATATCGGTCCGAGAAAGGTCTCAAATCGCGAAGCGAGTTATGCCAAGATATGAACTTTTTGACGTCCCGAGAAGCAGTTTTAAAAGATTTTGTCCTTTAGCTAACTATTGATTAAATCATTCACTTTATTTTCGGCCTAAATAACTATCGAAATAAGTCAACAATGTATCCTCATGATCATTCAAGACAACAATAAAATATAAGAGATACACCTAGGAATAAGAGAGTCTAAGTGAATAATTGGCCCACATGAGTTCGAGTTAGTTTGCTAACTTATAATATCAATGATCTCGTTTTTAAGCTTGGTTTGGAGAAAGTGAAAACTTGAGGATGGTGATCATTCATGACATTTTCAAAACCCTAAGGTATGTTTTTAATTTCTTTACTTACTTTCTTCCTTTGAATGTTTATAATTTTCTATCTCTTTAATAAAGGCCAATGTGGATTAATTATGATGAAAAATGTAATCGTGCTTTGTAACTAATGCATTGCATGAGGACATTGCAATGGTCAAGTGTAGGGGATTTGATAGGT
The DNA here is from genome assembly GCA_025667525.1 of Glebionis coronaria. Lineage (NCBI taxonomy): Eukaryota > Viridiplantae > Streptophyta > Magnoliopsida > Asterales > Asteraceae > Glebionis > Glebionis coronaria. Next base: position 214,995,128 of record CM046875.1, read on the forward strand.
GTGAAAACACCCATCTTTTTACCACTTAATTACAATAATAACCGAGCCAAAACATGTATTTTATGTCATTTATGTCGGAATTATGCGTGGTTTGTGTTTTTGTTGTGATTTAGGACGAAAAGGTGAAAAGTGGAGAAAACACGGGCATTCACGGGATTTTATCGAAGAAAAAGACGAAAGACGAAGTCAAGAAATCAAGAGTGCAAAAAGAACGGAAGTCCAAGACCAGTTCTGAAGATTTATCGAAGAAAAAGTCAAAAGACGGAAGTTTACTAAAAGCCGAAGAACTCAATTCTAATTTATTGAAGAATTACAAGACGAGTTTGAAGAAATCCCGAGACAAAGTCATTAAAGTCAAAAGATTAGAAGATTAAGGACTTAATGACGCAATTAAAGAAAGAAGAAAGAGGGGAGGAAGCTTCCTAAGCACCTCCCTAATCCTCCTATAAATAGATTAGATTTTCCTTCATTTGTTGTTGTTGGGTGGATTGACAACCCATCTCTTCCACCATTTTCATTTTGCACTTTAATTTCTTGTATCGCACCTTTTAATTCCTTTAAATTCCAAGTAAGTTTTATTTAATTGTAGTTGAATCTTTACTTTTCTTGTTTAATCTCTCATCTACCTTTCTTATTTGTGTTTAATCTTTGTGTTCATGTTCTTGAGTGTTATGGTTTTCAATCAAGTGGGTTTTGATTGATTTGGCTTTATTGTTAGTTTTATTGATTTGGTTTGTTAGATTATCATTAGTTGATCATTTGTGGTTAGTTTGATTTAATCTTTTGGTTTATCTTGGTTAGATTTGGTTAGATTCGTGTTTGGTTTTCATCTCCCTGTTCTTCGTTTAAGTTACTGTTTCCCAGATTCCGAATCAAGTTAAAAGTTCCGAATGAAGGGTTTTGTCATAATCTTCCGAATGAAGGTTTCTAGTTAAGTTATTCCAATTAAAAAAATGTTCCGAATCAGTGTGTTTTAAATAGTTCCGAATCTGTGTGTTTGAAATGTTCTGAATCAGTGTGTTTTAAAAGTTCCGAATGAGTGTTTTTTATGTTCCGAATCAATGTTTTTTTAATGTTCCGAGTCAGTGATTTTGAAAGTTCCGAATCAAAGAAAGTTCCGATCAATGTTTTTTAGTAAATGTTCCGGATCAGTAAATGTTCCGAACCAAAATATTCCGGATGAATGAACCAAAATGTTCCGAACCAAAATGTTCCGGATGAATGTTCCGAATGAGCTTAATCATCCGGATGAAGGATTTATTCCGGATGAGCACTTTTCCTTAGTTTTGCAATTTCAGTTTTGGTTCATTTTTAAGTTTATGTTTTTGAATTTTAAATTTTATTTTTCCCGCCTTTTTACTTAATTGCACTTTTAGCTTACTTGCCTTTAATTTTAGTTTGTCTTACTTACTTTTAAGTTTGCCTTTTTATTTCTCGTCACGTTTTTAATTTCTCGTCATTAATTTCCTGTCAAGTTTTTATCTTTCAGTATTTCTTTTTACCGTCTATATTTTATTTTTGTTTGTTTCAAGTCTTTATTTTTAATTAGTTTACGACACCCAACAAATCTATTTCTTTTCTACCAAGAACAACTGAGTCGCACTTTGAACCGGAAATCAATTCGAGAAGATACCGTGAACTTAAATTGAACCCATACAAAATCATTATATTAGTGACCTCATCATGCTATAGAGGGGTGACCTCTAAATAACTGTAGAGGGGTGACCTCTAAATACTGTGCTGGGTGGAGGGATCAGCTCCAATGTGAAGGATGTAGAGCACACATCACATTCACCCTGATAACTTGTAAACTGATAAGCCTAGGATGCATCCATACGCCCCACTAAACATACTGATAAAATAGCCAAACTGAACATGAGTGGGACGATGCAGGATATCACTCTCCTGCATGTGAGTCACGACACCGGTGCCTCTAGTGCCATGGTTACAGTACCTCCGTAACTAGTACATAAACTGGTTATGCTTGTATATATGCTCAGGCAATTTATTTAGTTATTAACATGATTATTGATAAGCTTAAACACATACTGGGGAAAACATTTGGCTGCAGACGGGGAATCCTAATCATGCATAGGAAAGGAAGTCCTTATTGAAAGACGGGAAATCCGTACCTTGTGTCCAGTAACTGACTGGAGAGGAGAACAGAAGAAACTCCTACTCTGACTTCACGCGAACTACAAGATTAAAGGGACATGTATGAGTTGTCTGCGTATGACATGAGTTACTGTTTCTTGACTTGATTACTTGTTCATGACTTATTTTACTTGTTCATGTATTATTTTGTATATTCTTAATCAGGCGTGGTTCGTGAGTTCTTGATACTGTATCTCATGTTTCATGTGTCATTCTACTTGATATTTCTGTAATTAGTAACTTTCTAAAAATAGTAAGTTTTCATAAATAGTAAGTTTGCATAAATAGTAAGTTTGCATAAATAGTAAGTTTGATCATTTTATATACGTAGGTCTTTTAACTTGTTTCATTTTATGATGATTTTAATCAATAAGCCAAATTCAATAAGCATATTAAAATAAGCCGATTTCTGAATAAGCCGATAATTCAATAGATAAAAGTAGTTTTGAGGTATATTTTACTTGATTAATTATTATAAAACATCAAGATATTTTATGTAACCATCTACACAATACAAGGACTAATCATACAAGTTGATAAAAGCATGTTTTGAAAGCCATCTTTTTCAATATGAAATACGACATATACTAAACCGAGTTTCGAACTTTTTATTAATTCTTTTATGATCTCATAAATCCATTTTAGATGCTGAAATCCATGGTTACAATCCTTACGCTATATATAACTATCCATGACATCAATATCTTGAAATCACACGAATAACCAACATGTCAAAACCGCAACTCATCGATTCGTAATTGTGGTGAAATACAGTTCTGCTACTACCATTGTATGCATTCATATGAAAACTAAGAAGAACATCATATTTATAGAGTAACATGTGATTTTCGTACTAAGTATACGAAAGATCGAGAGTTACCTTCAACACAAACAGAGACATGTCGAAACATAAACCGATGCTGAAATCATCTGAAAACACACATATAAAATATGGCCAGGGAACGAAACCGGTTACAACCTCCAGTCGTAACTCGACGTAATCGAACACCAACACCAACTTGAACGCCCACACCAGAAACGCACGAGGGATGATCGAATCCTGTACTAGAACGTGAACCGGACGATCTAACGAGAGCTAACGTTCAATCACCCCTACGTGAACAAACACTCAAACCACTGATTTCTATTTTGGAGCGGTGGCTGCTTTTAGTTTTATAGCATTAAGTATGTCTAGTATATATGTAAAAGTGGTAACCAATCTCGATCGATATGTCGTAACAACCGTGTGAAAAGGAAGGAAACTATTCAATGCTCAGAGTCAAATGTTTTATATTTCACTTCTGTAATTTAAGAAATTGTTTGAAATGATGCGTATATACTAATATAGAAATGACAAATACATATATTTAAACATGGTATAATGCATTTTTTCCATTTTTATCAATTAGAGGTTCATAATGTTTATAGTTTGGTCACTATTGGTCACTATATTAATCTAATATTTTGCAAAGCGTTTTTTTTCTTCTTTTTTTATAACTATATTCTTAAAAAGATATAATTTGTCCTCTAAAGTGAAAACGAATTTTTCGGGTTTTACATATAATTAAAAAAATCTTCGTTTTTATTATTTTAACTATGTCCCGAGCCTACCGAGATACCCCTTCTTGGTCGCACTAAAACAATACAACAAAACATGTAAAATATGTTGGGTCAAAAAGTTGATGTGACAGAAACTCTAAAACGAAGAAAACATGAAGGTAATTGTCCAAGCGTTGACAAGAGTATTTCAGGCGTTGACATGTACAATTTAGGCGTTGATGGAATCAAGCATTGTCAAGAGCAATTCAAGCATTGTCACATGCACTTCAAGCATTGACAAAACGTAGACAAGAAGCCTTTAGAAGCTTCTATTTAGATATATATGCAGGATATATTCTGTATATACTTATTTAAATAGAAGATTCACATGTTTATTTATTCTTATCTCTTGTAAACCCTAATCCTTACACTATAAAAGGAACAAGGGTCTTAGGTTTTATTCATTCAATTCATTCACAATGTAAACCTAAAGCGTGTGTCGACTAGACGTGGGATTCAATGTATACACGTCTAGTGATTGTTTGTTATTAATATAATGAACAATCCAGTTGTGTTTTAATTCATGTTATTCGTGCTTAAACACCTTGTTAATGTGTCATGTTCTAATTCCGCTTTGATTGTATAATCATATGAACATGGTGCATTCCTAGTTGCTTCAAAGATCCGGAAACGAAGGTTTTCACAATTGGTATCAGAGCCTCGTGGCTCGTGATGCTAGGACCAACAAGGTGTTCGTGTTTTGAAAAGAAGAAAAATCCGTCTAGGGTTTTTCTGAACGTTTTTGTGTGCGCAGCAGTATTCAGAAGGTCATAACTTTTGATTGAACCGTTGGATCGTCATGAAATTTTATATGTGTGTTCTAAACACATAGATCTAAACATCCATCGGAGGGATTGTTGAGTTTTATCCCCAGGAAAAAGTTATTAAGCGTCAAAGTCAGCAGTGGGTGCATGCAGTTTTCTGTGGACAGCCCTGTTCAAAACACGTTTTCTCCTTCGTTAACCGTTGGATCTTCGTGATTTTTGGACTGTAGATTCTTGGCACTTGTGTCTAGAATCTCACAGAAGGGATTTTTGATATGAGCCCTAATGAAGAAGTTATTCAAGGTCGAAGTTCACTGTTTAAAGGTATTAATGTTTTTTCTTTTTCACATGAAATCATGAACTAGGGTTTCTCAAACCCTAGATCGACATAAAAAGCAGAAGGATTATGAGGGTTGTGGCTGTTATACTTGATCTAAGGTTTTTACAAACCCTAATTAGGGTTTCGGTGCTCAAACTCTAAACCCTAGATCGGGTTTATAAACAAGAAAAGAAAGAAGCAGATTTGGATATAGTTTGATCGTATTCTTCAAAGAGTGGGCATGATTTGGAATGTGGTCAAATTAAGTGGCTGCTGGTGCATATATATTGTGCCTCACGTGATATTGCAAACACGGGACGTACACACAAAAGAATAGCGAGCTACTGTTTGGATATTATATTCTTTGGTTACGTTGTGTTCGCATGGAATAGCATTCACACGATTATTTGTGTGTTCCCATAGTTTTGTGTTCACACGGTGCTCTCTATATGATTGGTCAAATTCATTCACAAGATCTGAGAAACAAGTGAAGTCACATTTAAACTTTGTGTTCACACGGTTAAGAAAATCTGATTGGATGAAGCATTATATCATGATTTGGCTTGCTATTACAAACACGTGGGATATAAATGGCTTGTATTGATGCAAAAGAGAAAAGTGTGTGATCTAAAGGAAAAGCTGCAAGGAAAAGGACGTGAGTTAAGGATATTAAATTAGGATTTAATATGTTATTCAGTAAAGGAAAGTCAAGCCACGATGTTGAAGGTTTGGCCACTGTTATAAGATGATGACGTCAGCCGCTGATAAAAGATTTTAAGACGCTGACAAGCTTTATTTTGACGCTGACAGAATAAGTCAACACTGACAGCGTTGACAGTGTCGTCCGAGATATGGTTTTTCAAACGCTGATAGGTATTGTCCGATATGTGACAATACACATTCCAGATATATTGGATAGAGAAGGATCTCGGATAACACAATGATTGCTGCTGTTTGAGAAAATTGGTACGTTTTGAGCACACAAAAAAGGAGGATTATACACACGAAGGTACATGGAATCTCCGTTTTAATTTAGAATATCATGATGATATTTATGGCTCTGATATTTTTAAACGGAATTAATGGTTTTAATGCGAGTTGACAACAATTCGTGAGGAAATTTATTGGATTTGATTATGTAATCGAGGTAGCCTTGTAAAAGAGTTATCCATCCAATAACTTTTACATATGATATGAAGAATAAGTTTCGTCATGAAGAGGTGTTGGCTTAAGGGGAAGAATTCTTATGGTAAGTTTGATGATTGAAGAAGATTTTCGCGAGTTTGTGTTCTATCATATCTTAAAGTCATGGATACCATACATTGACTTTAAAGGTAACTTGTTCGTGCTTTACATGATTGGTGACGAAGACTTGTCATAACACTTGAAGGAGTTACATTATCGTGCTCAGTGTCTCACAAAGGATGAGAATATTGACAAGGGATCGAGGTCTACTTATAATTTGCCAGGTATAAGTTCTTCATCACGTGGATAGTACAAGACATGGTACACAAGGTTGGGTTATTCTACTTCTACATCAAGAATACTTTATTTATTTTTCTTCAAGATCATTACACAAAGTCTACATTTGGTGAATCTTCAAAGATTGCATACATTGTTTACTTTCCTGTTGATGTGACAAAAAGGGGAAGAAATACATGCTACACTTGAGGGGAAGCAATTTGAAGATCATGTACAACTTTCAAGAGATACAAATAGAGTTTTGCCACCATCAACTAGGGGAAGATTGTTGGGTCAAAAAGTTGATGTGACAGAAACTCTAAAACGAAGAAAACATGAAGGTAATTGTCCAAGCGTTGACAAGAGTATTTCAGGCGTTGACATGTACAATTTAGGCGTTGATGGAATCAAGCATTGTCAAGAGCAATTCAAGCATTGTCACATGCACTTCAAGCATTGACAAAACATAGACAATAAGCCTTTAGAAGCTTCTATTTAGATATATATGCAGGATATATTCTGTATATACTTATTTAAATAGAAGATTCACATGTTTATTTATTCTTATCTCTTGTAAACCCTAATCCTTACACTATAAAAGGAACAAGGGTCTTAGGTTTTATTCATTCAATTCATTCACAATGTAAACCTAAAGCGTGTGTCGACTAGACGTGGGATTCAATGTATACACGTCTAGTGATTGTTTGTTATTAATATAATGAACAATCCAATTGTGTTTTAATTCATGTTATTCGTGCTTAAACACCTTGTTAATGTGTCATGTTCTAATTCCGCTTTGATTGTATAATCATATGAACATGGTGCATTCCTAGTTGCTTCAAAGATCCGGAAACCAAGGTTTCCACAAAATATGCCTATATGAAATTAGTGACAGAATCCGTGTCACTAAAAAGTGTAACCAAAAGCTGGGTATTTAAAACTGTCATTAAATGAATCTGCGACAGAAATTAGCGTCGCTAATCTGTCGCTAATTTCAGCACTAACACTTATATTTTTCTGTTTAAAATGTTCCCACTTCTCTTTATACATTTCCCACTGCTTTCATATGGTTATCCACTGTTTGACAGTCCCAAACACCCCCTTTACTGATGTTAATCCCAAACGCCCCTGTTATTAGTCCCAAACACCCCTGCAGGTTGTTGTTGCTGTTCGAACAGCCAAACGCCCCTGCTGTTTGGATTTTTGGGGCTGCGAAATCGGTCAAACACGCCACACACCCATTATGGGTCGTGGCTGATCAAACAAAGACACCACCGAGACCCTTGTTGGTCCCGGCTTGCGTGAAACCAACAGTCCCGACCCTAATTCTGATTTATTTCATGTTTACTAAAAGAAATTTCTTTCTTTAGATCAAACACATTTAATCGTGGTATAGACAGAAATTAAAAGAAAAGGATTCATACCATTATAAGATTTGGTAATGACATGATGAAACAAACACGAATTCACTAATGAAAACTAAGCCCGAGTGTTTTTGTTGTTTATGCTAAACCGTCGGCCACCATTTTCCAACCCTAGGCCGTCCTGTTTTTTGTTTACTGATGACCAAAGAAAAGTGGGGAAGTAACTCCCGTATACTTCTTGAGGTGGGTTGGTTTCCAAGGCCCAATATTCTTTTTCTTTCTTTCACAAACCGGCCCAAAGAGCTCTTTTACTTTTTTTTAAAACCGGCTATTTATAAGACTTAATATAGTTTCTGTATTTTTTTATATATATTTTTACGCTCTCAAAACCGCGTATTTAATTTTAAAAATTAAATACGGGTTTTACAATTCTTCCCCTCTAAAAAGAATAATTTGTCCCCGAATTAAAGATACGACTATACCGGGTTTTACAATTCTTCCTCTCTAGATAGAATAATTCATCCCTAAATTAACGATAATTAAGCTGGTGAAATTATAAAGGCTGGGAAGACACATAGGTTGAAAGGATATGAAAGATGAAAAGGACATATAAGCTGAAGGATCATTCGTCCTTGAATTAGAACATGATGCTGCTGAAAGAGTATAAACGTGACATGACTGAAGTAAACATTGAACGTGTCCTGGCTGAAAAAGACATGGAACGTAACATGACTGAAAGAACATAACTGGATTATTAAAGGAAAGGATGAGAGGTCCGGATGGACACCTCCGTTCCGAGTGGCTTCCCACTCGAAACGACTCCTTCAAAGGTCTAAACACAATGAAAATCTTGGTCCTGATGACCCTGTCCTGATAACTGCTGAAATAGTTTCTGGCTCCATAATTAAGATGGATTTTTAGAATCTGATAAAGTTAATATGCTATAGCATGTAGTATACGTGAACCGGTACGTACCATATCCTGAGAGGATAACATTTATATCTCTGAGCAAGCTGTTGAAAACATATAGGGACGAACAACGTGAACAATTGTGAACGTGCTACGTGAGCAATTGTGAACGTGCTACATGAGCAATTGTGAACGTGGTTCGTGATCATAAAAGGAATAATGTGTATGAAATATATCATGAATGTGATACGTGAAGCATACAATAGATGTGCTACCAGAACATATGATGAACGTATGCTGAATAAGGAAGGAATGCCAAACGATATGGCCTGAGATGTAAAACGTCAGCCTGGTTATGGAATAGCTGTCCTAAACTTGAGTCTGGTTACTCAGGATTTTTGTAACCGTATTCGGTAGTAAACTGTGAAACGTGTATCGCGAAATGGCACACAAACTTGAACGTGAACAATCTTATGAACACTAACATGAGCTTAAATCATGAGATGACACGAAACATGAACTGAAACAACGTCATACTGGAAATGAGACGTAAACGTGAAAGTGAAAGTAAACATGAACGTGAATGTGAACGTACACGTGATCGTGAACATGAATTCTGTCTGATATGATGGTCGGTGGAATGCCTTGAAATCGTACGATTTACTGATGAATTTTCTGTAGGTCCGCTACTGCGTAATCCCTCCGGATAAAGAAAACGCGTAGGTTGATTACATGGTCGACAATGACTTAGATAGTATTATACTTTTCCTGAGTTTGTGGTAAACTGATAACAATCTCCATGGAGTCTTGTCTCCTTTCGGTCCAAAATTTCTACTGGTAGTAATAACTCGCTAGCATGACGACGTTCTATCTTAAACCTGCTGGAATGGCGGGAATTAGATATGAACATAGCTGCCTCAACGTGTCATACTCTTTCTATCAAAATCCTGCCTGGAATTTTTTGTACATTCTGGTGGAAATCTGGTTGAATAGTTATGGAAGAATTTTTTAGTCTGGGTAAAATAGATCTCCCCTAGAGTAGGATCTTATGTGATACAAAACTTTATTGTAGGTCCTCTCCTTTATGCGTAAGCTTAGCCATGGAAGGCTAATCGTGGGAACTGTCCGCAATTTTTGCGGTATCAGTCACCTGAATTCTAGAAATTTTTTGCTTTAGCCATAGGCGTCGATCTTGACCATCTGGTGATGGCCTTCATCTTCATAGGACTATCTAAGATTTCTTCTGCTGAAATAGGGTGGTTCGGAAATGCCACCTTGTTCATCTGGAACTCACATATTGTAAGTTGCGTATATAATTTTCTCCTATCAAAAAATCTGAAGGATCGTGAAGAGATGATTCTCATGTTCTTCTTTAGAATTTAGGAGATCAGGGTGTTATCAAAGAACATACTGACGATCTTGTTTGTGAAGTCACAAAAAAAATTTACTCATAAATTTCATACTATAGCTAGGGCATTAGGGAGCTCAGAAGTATAATTTAAAATTTTAGAGAGACTATATCGTGTGCAACCACAGTCTGGAAAACCTCATGTTCTTTCTCTCACCACTGCTGGTGGCATGATCGTGAATTGTTCTAGAAAAATATTTAAGACATCGTAGCAGATCAGATAGACCTTCTATACGTGGAATGAACATTGATTATGTATGGCGACCTTGTAAAATTTTTGGTGATCGATACATGATCTCATGTTACCGACCTTCTTTATGATAGACGTAAACAATACACTTCATGGTGGTGCGGTAAGGCGAATAAAGCCTCGTTCCGGTAACTCTTACAGCAATTGCTGCAATCTCTTTTAATTTAGCTGAAAGCCCGCAATAAAGAGTTTTGGAAACAGGTTATGTTCTTGAGACTAGCTCGATGTTAAATTCTGTCTCGTGGTTAGGAAGGAATTTCTTGAAAACTTTCTGAAATTACATCTGGGAACTCTGGAATAATCTGCTGATCTTGAATTTAAGGACCTTCAGAAGTGGATTTATATCTGATAGCTATAAAGGTCTTCGTAGCTTTGGAATGATAAGTCACTTGTTGTAAAGCATAACAACTTGTATTGATTTTATGGCAGAATATAAAATTACTATATTCGAGAGTTAGTAAGACGGATCTTGTCTTCAAATGGAAGGAAAAACCTTATAAATATGGGTGATACTGTGGAGTCTTTTCTGGCTAGGAGGTAGATAAATATCTGATTTAAGATAAGTTGACATAGGAATACGTGAAGTAAACGTGGCGTCTTACACTTAATTTGTTCGTCTATGACCTCACAGAATGAATACATCGTATCTAATCTGAATAATACTCTAGTGGTGGTGACTGAATTTTTAATAATCTGATTCATGCGTGGTATAATAGAACGGGTATACCCCTTTGGAGGGTACCCAAAATTTCTGAGGACCTGGTTTAGGAGGCATACTAGTGTTATTAATCTGAATCATACTTTGAGAAGATATTCGTATGACATGTACTATAACTGGTGTCCTGACACGTGTCTTCCAAAATGATACTTGCGACCTGTGTCTTGACTATTGTCTGGACATCTATTTTAATGGGTGAGTCTGAATAAGGTTAAGAATTTCTGGTAACTGCTAGGGTTGGCAGATCGGTTAAACTACTGACCTCTGTATTTCTGGTCACGTCCATTCCGGAGTTCCGATGTTTAGTTAATGATTAATTATAAGCACGGTGGTTGTCATTACTGATTTGTCTGTCAATTTATGACGGTCATTATCATGACCGTGGTTCATGTAACTATTTTGCTGAGTGGCCGGCTGGTTCCGGTTTCCACTCTTCTGAATGAAGGTCAACTCGGTGAAATGTGACATCTAGCTGAGAAGGTAAAACCATGGAATAAAATGGTAGTGTCTGATGGTTAAAATTTAATCTTGTCAGAAATTTCAAATTTATAGTTTTCGTCTTAGTTCTAAAGAGTCTTCATAGTATAAGCAGCATAAACATCTTGAGAAATCTCCAAAGTATCAACAACATCGGTATTTGTGAGGTCTTCGAAGTGTTAGCAACATCAGCATCTGGTAAAATCTTCAACTCACGAGCAGCATTAGCACCTGGTAGAATATCGACAAGTGGAAACGCCTGAGATGATTGAGGATCAATTAGCAATATCCATGGAGTAGGGTACCTGGAGTACACCTGGACTACTGTACATGAAGTACAAAATGAATACTGCACATGGAGCATATTTGAGACATTGTACGTGGAGTACACATAAAATACTATACATGGAATATAACTGAGGCACTGTACATGGCACTGGTGGAAATTTTATGGGATGACCGACACTGGTGTCGCTTGTCTGACATGATCAAAGAAATGAATTGATTTAAACGGTAGTAAACTGATCTGAAATGAGTAACATGATAGCCTGGTAATTCTTGTGTGGACTTAAAGCTGGTTGTATAGAGTTTCAAGAATATGATTAAACGGAATTTCAACAATGGCCAGCATGAATACATGACTGATGAAGATCAAACATGATTATTATGAAAACAGGATTTTTACTGTAATCCCCTTCTGTATCTTAGCATGAAAACATCATCACCTTGCTGAAAACATAATCCTCATAAGGAGACATGAACTTAGTCAGCATGAAAACGACATTCACGTGAGAGTATAAACTTGACTGATACAAATAACATAGAAGAATAATCAACTGAGGTTTAACATCAACTGATGTGGATAATTATTGTTTAATCCACAATATTCATAGTAGGAAGCATGTGACTAAGTATGGGCTATTCTGTTTCGATCCATACTTGTCAAAATTTTCTGAGAACTGTCATGTATAGAAATGTACAATCTGGGACTAAATGTTGTTGGTTGTAGTCCAATTCATATTTGTCAAGATTTTATGAAACGTCATGATATGACAAAGGTGAACAACTATGGATCGGTTCACAAAACAACATTCGAGTGAAAAGCTAGAAATTTGATCTTAACATTGGTGAACGTATATGGGCTGGTTCACCAAGTTATATTCGACTGAAAACATGAATCTGACATGAGTAAGGATGAACGCCTATGGTCAGTTCATCTATACAAAAATCTGAACGGCAAGGGTGAACGCCTACGGTCAGTTCACCAAAACAAAAATTCGCTAAGAAGCGCATGCGACTAAATATGTCCAATCCTGTACCAACCTTTTACATAGTCAAAACTTTAAGAAAACCGAATGATAACTGAAGAAAACTGACTGATAAATTCATGCAAAACATGAAAGATAACAACGCCAAAATCTGGGAAGTTCCTGGTGACTACTCACTTACAGGTCGAACCTGTCTCTGATACCAGAATTGTAACACCCCACTTGGATAAGTGGACTGTTACGTATATTTATGGCGTGTCATCAAAGCATAAGGTAAATGTCCTAAAACATTAACTGACCATAACAAAAATACCAGAATCAAACATCGGTAATCCAACATAAGCTCAAAACATGAAAAGTAAAATACTGAAAGAAAGGACAAAACAATGTCCAACGGTAATAAAAAATGAAGTGCATAAAGTACAGAAGTCTTGACGGCTTCCATCCAATGCACATGCTCTCAAAATCTTAAGAGTGTCCTGGTGTACCTGCCGTTAGAACATGAAAGAACCACGGCTGAGCATAATGCTCAGTGAACGGATATAATGCATGATAGGAATATACTGAACTTGAAATAATTAATAATTACTACAGCTGAAAGACTAATATGTGGAGTATGATAAAAAATGTAGAAAATCTGATAAGCCTGATTTATAAATAATAAAACTGAACTGTTATCTGTTAAATCTGAAAACATGCATTTACTGTATTTTAATTGCCAAGAGCTTATATAGGTCATGTGCTGTAACAACTGTTTCATGAATAAATGGAGGGGTGACCTCGTCATGCTATAGAGGGGTGACCTCTAAATAACTGTGCTGGGTGGAGGGATCAGCTCCAATGTGAAGGATATAGAGCACACACTACATTCACCTGATAACTATAAACTGATAAGCCTAGGATGCATCCATACGCCCCACTAATAATACTAATAAAATGGCCAAGCTGAGCTGAGTGGAATGCTGCAGGATATCACTCTTCTACATGTGAGTCATGACACTGGTGCCTCTAGTGTCATGGTTACGGTACCTCCGTAACTAGTACATAAAATGGTCATGTTTGTATATAAAGTTCAGGCAATCTATTTAGTTATTAAAGTTATTACTGATAAGTTTAAAACATATATTGGGGAAAACATTCGGCTGCAGACGGGGAATCCTAATCATGCATAGAAGAAAGTCCATACTGAAGGACGGAAAATCCGTACCTCGTGTCCAGTAACCGACTGAGATCAACTGACAAAAAGTCTACTCTGATTTCACGCGAGCTACATGAATAAAGGACGCGAATAAGTTAAATGATATTCGTTTATTTAATTTATTGATCTTATTGGCTTCTCATTTATTTATTTTATTTCTAAAATTCCGTACGTATATTAACTGATAAATCTGATCTTATAGTAATTCTTTCCAATGTATTATTGACCTACTATTAAGGACGGTATAAACGTATTCTGACGTTAGATTAATACTATAATAAGTAACCTGCTAAAAATAGAAAGTTTCCTAAATTAGAAAGTTTCTAAAATCATTTATAATTTTCTATAACAAAATTATACCCTTTTAATTATTAAAAAACTATTTTAATTTAATTCTTTTAAAATACAATTTAGACATTTATAAAAATAAGTAATAAAAGGTATAATTAAAAAATCTTCGTTTTTATTATTTTAACTATGTCCCGAGCCTACTGAGATACCCCTTCTCGGTCGCACTAAAACAATACAACAAAACATGTAAAATCTGCCTATATGAAATTAGTGACAGAATCCGTGTCACTAAAAAGTGTAACCAAAAGCTGGGTATTTAAAACTGTCATAAAATGAATCTGCGACAGAAATTAGCTTCGCTAATCTGTCGCTAATTTCAACACTAACACTTTTATTTTTCTTTTTAAAATGTTCCCACTGCTCTTTATACATCTCCCACTGCTTTCATATGGCTACCCACTGTTTGATAGTAACAAACACCCCCTTTACTGATGTTAACCCCAAACGCCCCTGTTACTAGTCCCAAACACCCCTACAGGTTGTTGTTGTTGTTCGAACAACCAAACGCCCCTGTTGTTTGGATTTTTGGGGCTGCGAAATCAGTCAAACACGCCACACACCCATTATGGGTCGTGGCTGATCAAACAAAGACACCACCGAGACCCTTGTTGGTCTCGGCTTGCGTGAAACCAACAATCCCGACCCTAATTCTCATTTATTTCATGTTTACTAAAAGAAATTTCTTTGTTTAGATCAAACACATTAAATCGTGGTATAGACAGAAATTAAAAGAAAAGGATTCATACCATTATATGATTTGGTAATGACATGATGAAACCAACACGAATTCACTGATGAAAACTAAGCCCAAGTGTTTTTATTGTTTGTGCTAAACCGTCGGCCACCATTTTCCAACCCTAGGTCGTCCTTTTTTTGTTTACTGATGACCAAAGAAAAGTGGGAAGTAACTCCCGTATACTTCTTGAGGTGGGTTGGGTTTCCAAGGCCCAATATTCTTTTTCTTTTTCTTTCTTTCACAAACCGGCCCAAAGAGCTCTGTTACTTTTTATTAAAACCGGCTATTTATAAGACTTAATATAGTTTCTATATTTTTTTATATATATTTGTATGCTCTCAAAACCGCGTATTTAATATTTTAAAAATAAAATACAGGTTTTTCAATTGAGACTAAATCCATGGTGCAAACAAATAACCAAATTGATGAAAGGGTTCATGTTGTGCAAGATAGTTCTCACACATCCATTGATAATAATACTTCAAGCAATGGAAAAGAATAATAAGACAAAATAGCCCAAGCCCTTACGAACCTTTCCTTAAACAACTCTTCCAATGATGTGAATGCCATTACTATATCATGTGAGACTTGTGGAGGTCCTCATTCTTACCTACAATGTGATAAGGTTCAAAAATACCAAGGTGAATGTTATGCTTATCAAGATGAACATAGAGAGCACTTCAAACCTAACATCAACCCCAACAGTCTCTCTTACAAGTCAAATAACTACCTTGCTCCACCCGGCTTTCCACCCCATCCACCCACCCAAAACCAAACCAATTCTCCTCAATTGTTTCAAAGAAATCAAGGGCCCAGGCCAAACTACCAAGGAAACAACTATAGAGCACCCAACAACTTTCAACATCAAGGAAATAACTTTCATGCCAATAATCAAGGATTTAACCAACCACCTCCACCCTTTCAAAATCAAGGATACCATCATGTTCACAATCAAGGATATGGGCAAAATGATACCTTTGAACTACTTCAAAAGATGAACCAAGAAACCGAAAGAAGAATTCGTGAAAGTGAAAAGAGAACACAAGATCAAATACGAGCCATGAATGAGGAAACTACCAAGAGGATTATGATGATTATTAATCAAAGGCCACAAGGGGCTCTACCTTCAAACACACAAACAAATCCAAGGGATAATGTCAATGCAATCACAGCAAGAAGTGGAAAGACAACTAATGATCCTTCACCTCCTACACCTACTTTGGTTAAGCCTACTATGGTTCCACCTTGTGATAAGCCTTCAACATCAAACACAACACCTTCAAGCTCTACAACTTCAACATCTACACCTTCTCATCCTACACCCACTACTCCTTTACCTTCCACGCCTCCCAATGAAGAAACCAACAAAGAGAACCCTTCCACAACAACAACTACTCAACCTACACCAAAACCAACCCTTCCATATCCATCAAGATTGATAAAGGAGAAACTTAAAAACAAGGATGATATTCAAGTGTCAAACTTTTTGAGAATGTTCAAGCAACTAAACATAAACATATCATTTGTGGAAGCTCTTGCCTATATGCCAATGTTTGCTAAAATGTTCAAAGATCTCATCTCAAACAAGGAAAAGTTGGTGGATTTTCCTAACACATCACTTAATGAGAATTGCTCCGCCGTGTTGCTCAAAACCTTACCTACAAAACTTAGAGATCCGGGGCGATTTTTTATCCTTGTAATTTTCTCGGGGTGGAAAATTGCATGGCATTAGCGGATCTTGGGGTAAGCATTAATCGCATGCCTTTATCAGTTTGGAATAAAACTCTCTCTTCCCGAGCTCACTCCTACTAGGATGACCCTTGAGTTAGCTAACTGTACCATAGCTTAACCGGTAGGCATAGCGGAGGATGTGTTTGTAGGGGTTGATAAATTCACCTTTCCCGCAGATTTTGTAGTGGTTGATTATGATATGGACCCAAGAATTCCTCTTATTGTTGGTAGACCATTTTTGAGGACGGGTCATACTCTTATAGATGTGGCGGAGGGAGAATTAATTATGAGAGTTGAGGATGAGAAAGTGGTGTTTAAGCTAGGAAAATTTACCAAGAAATCTCAAAGTTGTGAAACACTTAACATAGTGGATGTTCTTGATGAGGTGTGTGATGAGCATTTTCATGAAGCTTGTAAGAATGATAGTGAGACCATGCCTCATGTAGAGACCGTTGCCTCAATTGCTCCCTCCTTAACACCATTTGGAGAGAGTGATTTCCTCTTGGAGGAATTTGAGTCCAACTTCCTTGGTAATGATGATTCTTCCATTAATTGGGAAGAAGACATTCTCCCTATTCAAAAGTTTCTCAATGAGGATCCCATTCCTTCACCTACTCCATAAGAAGTTACCATTGATGATCCATCTATAGTGAAACCTTCCATTGAGAGTCCACCTTCCCTAGAACTTAAGGATCTTCCATCACACCTTGAATATGCCTTCTTAGAGGGAAAGGACCAATTACCCGTGATCATATCAAAGAATTTGAAAGATGAGGAGAAGGAAAAACTCATAGAGGTGCTTAAGAAACATAAGAAAGCCATAGCATGGAAAATATCCGACATAAGGGGAATTGATCCAAATTTTTGTACACACAAAATCCTTATGGAGGATGATTACAAACCCGCCATTCAAAGCCAAAGAAGGGTTAACCATGAGGTCATCAAAAAGGAAGTTATCAAACTCCTTGATGCGGGTATGATTTACCTCATTTCCGACTCTCCATGGGTTAGCCCGGTACATTGTGTTCCTAAGACGGGTGGAATCACCGTAGTGCTCAATGAGAAAAATGAGCTTATTCCTACTAGACTTGTTACGGGTTGGAGAGTTTGTATTGATTATAGGAAGCTCAATGATTCTACTAGGAAAGATCATTTCTCATTGCCTTTTATGGACCGAATGCTTGAACGCTTAGCGGGAAATGAGTACTATTGCTTTCTAGATGAATTATCGGGTTATTTTCAAATACCCATTGATCCAAAGGATCAAGAAAATACCACATTCACTTGTCCCTATGGAACATTTGCTTATAGGAGTATGCCTTTTGGCTTGTGCAATGCAGCGGGGACATTCCAAAGGTGTATGATGGCAATCTTTCATGACATGATTGAGCACACTATGGAAGTCTTCATGGATGATTTCTCGATCTTTGGAGATTCATTCACTTATTGTATCTCTCATTTGGAACATATGCTTAAGAGGTGTGAAGAAACACGTCTTCTTCTTAATTGGGAGAAATGCCATTTCATGGTCAAAGAGGGGATAGTTTTGGGACATAAGATATCCAATAAAGGTTTAGAAGTGGATGGAGCTAAAATTGATGTTATTGCCAAACTTCCCCCACCTACCACGGTGAAAGGAGTTAGGAGTTTTTTTGGCTCATGCGGGTTTCTATAGACGTTTTATACAAGATTTTTCTAAGATTGCAAGACCCATGACCCATCTCTTGGAAAAATAGGCTCCTTTCATTTTCATACAAGAGTGTTTAGACTCTTTTGAGATTCTTAAGGAAAAGTTGACTAAGGCTCCCGTTTTGGTTTCTCCAAATTGGGATTTGCCTTTTGAGCTCATGTGTGATGCTAGTGATTATGCCGTGGGGTCGTGTTAGGACAAAGAGTTAATAAGAATTTTCAACCTATACACTATGCGAGTAAGACAATGACAGGTGCTCAACTTCATTATACCACCACGGAAAAGGAGTTTCTTGCTATAGTCTATGCCTTTGAGAAACTTAGACCCTATCTTGTGCTTTCTAAGACCATAGTGTATACGGATCATTCCGCTCTAAGTACCTCATGACAAAGCAAGATGCTAAGCCTATGCTTTTGAGATGGGTTTTATTGCTACAAGAATTTTCTATTGAGATACGTGATAAGAAAGGAGCCAAGATTTTAGCGGCGGATCACTTGAGTAGACTTGAGCATCCTTTTCAAGGTGAATTGCCTCATAAGGAAATTAATGAATCCTTTCCATTAGAGGAGCTCATGTATATCTCTTCACAAGAGGCTGCCACCCCTTGGTTTACGGATATTGCAAACTATCTTGTGGGGGATGTGCTAATATAGGGTCTT
Organism: Glebionis coronaria; assembly: GCA_025667525.1. Lineage (NCBI taxonomy): Eukaryota > Viridiplantae > Streptophyta > Magnoliopsida > Asterales > Asteraceae > Glebionis > Glebionis coronaria. The sequence continues at coordinate 215,014,184 of CM046875.1, forward strand.
ACTTCCCAACAAAAGAAAAAGTTTCTTAAAGAAGCAAAATATTACTTTTGTGATGACCCTTACCTCTTTAGGCAATGTGCGGACCAAATCATAAGACGGTGTGTAGATGGGCCTGAAGCATTTAAAATTTTAGAAGCTTGTCATAAGGGACATACGGGAGGCCATTTTGGGCCCAACTACACCGCCAAGAAAGTCTTTGATTCGAGTTTCTATTAGCCTTCCGTATACAAAGATGCCCAAGAGATGGTTAAATTTTATGATGTATGTCAAAGACAAGGAAAGATTAATCAACGAGATGAGATGCCACAAAATTTCATTCAAGAGTGTGAGATTTGTTATGTATGGGGTATAGACTTTATGGGACCTTTTCCATCATCAAAGGGCAATAAGTATATACTCGTAGCCGTGGACTATGTTTCAAAGTGGGTTGAGGCTAAGGCCTTGCCTACTAATGATGCTAGAGTTGTAGTGAAATTCTTGAAGCAATTATTTTCTAGATTTGGTGTACCTCGGGCTATCATAAGTGATCGTGGGACTTATTTTTGTAATGATCAATTTACAAGAGTCATGAAGAAGTATGGTGTTAACCATAGACTTTCTACCGCGTATCACCCTCAAACCAATGCGCAAATCGAGGTCACAAATCGTGGTTTAAAGAGAATTTTGGAGAGAACGGTGGGAGAGCATCGAGCTGCTTGGTCGGATAAGCTTGATGATACTTTGTGGGCTTTTAGGACGGCTTTTAAGACACCAATTGGTTGTACTTTAGGCTTGTCTATAGCATGCCACCTCTCATTCGAGTTAGAGCATAAGGCTTCATGGGCTCTCAAATAGGCAAACTTTGATTTAAACCAAGCCGATTCACACAGAAAATACCAACTCAATGAGATGGATGAATGGAGAGCCAATGCCTATGAAAACTCGTTGCTTTACAAGGAAAACACTAAGCAATTGCATGATGCTAAGATCAAGAATCGTGAGTTCTAAGTTGGAGAGCCGGTTCTCCTCTTTAACTCAAGGTTGAAACTCTTTGCGGGCAAGCTTAAGTCAAGATTGTCTGGTCCATTCACTATTGCTCAAGTATTTCCATATGGGACTATTGAGTTGTCACGACCAAATGGCCCAAATTTCAAAGTGAATGGTCACCGTGTGAAGCACTACTTTGGGGAGGACATTTCTGTGGAAATGGTCCAAGAGATCCCCATTTTCCCCATGAATTATATCATTGTGGGAAGATTCGAGCTAGAGAATCTATAAATCAAGCTTGAATAACTAGGCTTAGAGTTTTTAGAACTAGAGTTTGGTAGGATAGAAATAAGGGTATAGAGTTGAGGATAAGTGTAGGGGGATGCCTTCCTTTTGTCTTCATGTTGTTTGTAGGGTTGCTCTTTCTCATCGCATGCATTGGAGCTAATGGAGGAGGCCCTTGTATCGGGTTCACTTTTTTACTATTGTGATTTTTCCTAACCACATTGTGCTTAAAAATGAATTCACTATAGTAGACCTTTCCTTAGCTTGGGTTAAAAAAGTTATCAATGTCATAAGTGTAGGGGAGTTTACTCCAATACTCTTAAACATTGAGGACAATGTTTATCTTAAGTGTAGGGGGGTCTTCTATCGAAGTGATCTTACCTAGAACTTTGTCATTGCCTTCAGGATAACTTGGAAATTAAGTTTTCAAACATTTTTCAAATTTTTGATCTACTTTAGCCACCAAAAATATGCATTCATAATTTTTGTCTTAATCATTTTTCATTTGCATAACACATTTGCGTTGTATATATCTCTTCTTTTATACTTCTTTAACATATTAAGCTCGCTATGGATACTTTGACTCAACCCAAGTTTGCTTATCTAAGCATTCTCTAGCTAGTATCCTTAACCATGTATACCTTTATTGGTTTATTAGGCTAAGCATCCACTAGTCTCATTATTTGAGATTTTAAACTGCGGAGAACAAGAGATGATAGAGTTTGAAATAAGTGTAAAGGGCTAGATAAAACTCATATTCATTAATTATGGCTTTTATATCTCCTTTCGTAACCTTTACTTTCTTGCCAACGCATGTATATATGTTAATAAATAATCAAGAACGGCTTTAATTGGTTTGTAGTCTCTTATGCATTTTTGACTAATCATTAACGTTTTATGTGTACTAGACTTATGTCATGCTTAATACATTGTGGGTGTTTTTCCTTTTATTCTTTTCAAATTTCTTTGTGAGGAATAAAGAAAAATAAGAGCGGCTTGAAAAAAATGTGTGGCTAGAAAAAAAAGAGAAAAAGAAAAGAAAAAAAAATTATACAAGACTCCCAAGAGGGGCAGTGAAGTGTTAATTATAATAGCTATTGAATTGCAATATTACTCTCACAAGGGTTGCGGGGATTTAATAGTTGATCAAATCCAATATTACCTTGACGGGTTGCGGGATTGAAGATCCAAAGTCCCAAAAAGGTGGCGGATATAAATTATTGCGTGAGTTTTATTTTTCTTTCCTTAGCCAGTGTGTAGCTACTTATTAATGGATGACATAAGGATCTTACACATAAGGCGAATGACTTATTACTTTTGAGTCAGACTTATATCAATTGTAGGAGGTTTTTCGAGTAATGGATGAGATGGTTACTTAGGATTAAAACCGAGCATCCTTATTTTGAGATTTTACATTTCTTATATTTCACGCTTTTAATAATGGCAAATTTGCCCTCAAGCAATTTGCTCAAATAATAACCGGTTTTAGAGGCATAATAAGTGGGGGTATGAGAGTAACATAATTAATCTTTATGAATGAGTTGACACAATTTCACTTGTGGATAACAATGATCTTGTTTTTAAGCTTGGTATGGGGAAAGTGAAACTTGAGGGTGATAAGTCTTCATGGTACTCAAAGCACTAATCTAAGTCATTGATTTCTTTATGAGTTAAATCTATCAAAACCATTTTAATAAAAACCAAAAATATATAAATAGAATTGCTTCCCTTTGCATTGCATTGTAAAAAAATCAAAATCATGCATCATATAGTGTAGAGTAGTAAAAAATCATTCTATATTGGCCAAGGTGAATTAATTATAAGAAAAATGTAAATTGGTGCTTTAAAATGTGGAATTACATGAGGTCATGGCAATGATCAAGTGTAGGGGATTTGATATGAGCAAAATCTCATATCAATAATATCACAAATCACCCTAAAACACAAAGCAAATACCTACTTTTTATACATAAAAGCAGTATTATGGGTATGTTTTGTGTTTGTGCTTGTGTATGTAACAAAGATACAAATTTGGAGCAAACAAGTGAAATCAGGCCTTAAAGATGAAGAAAATACAAAAGAAGGTTGAAAGTGACAAGCCTTGCAAAGACAAAGGACCTTTCTTGACAATTTTCAAAGACGAGGGACTTAGAGTGTAATTATGCAAAAGTCAAGAACAAAGTCAAATCTGGTCAACTCTCAGTTCAATAAGTCAAAGGATGATTTTTGAGCAAGTTTGAAGTTGGAAGGACCAAAAATGCCAAAGGAATGAAGCTTGGAGCTCAATTTTACATTCTGCCAAAGTCAAGGGACTTAATTTGTCATTTCTCATATTATTTTGTTACTCAATCTGGATACACACTTATCAACCAATGAGAGAAGAGAATGAGTATGACACTGATTGCCACCTCACTCATTATCGCTGTTTTTGCATTAAATAACCAATCTAAACAGTGAAGTCCACTCAGCTTGTTTCCACCACCTTTTCCACCAATTACAACACTTCACCTGTCACATTCAAGCGCAACAAAGCCCAGGAACAAGAAAGAGCTAGACTGCATATCAAGAGAAATGATAAACATCAAATCTGCTCCAAATCAAGTGAGGATCACAACCCCATCAACCAATTAACTTGAAACTAACTACATCAAAACCCCCCAAAATTGGATCTTCAACGGCTAGTTACAATTGGAAGATTCAAGCCACATGGAAGCACACCATTGGTTGCAACACGTCACCAACCTTCAACTGACAACATCCCAACTTCTATAAATACCCAACTTAGTCTTCATTTTGTACATGTAGTTAGTGTGTGTATTTTTCACACACTTGATAAATTCTCTCTTTTTCACTTAGCAATTTAGTTAAAACTACTCTTAAGTGACTGATGTGACAATCCGTCAATTTATGATTTATATTTTATTCTCGAATATTATTTAAAAACATTATTTTAATGTTATATTATGAACTCACTTATTTTTGGGAAGAAATTTGGGTTTACGTCTCGAAGTAGCATCGACTACGTCTAAACCGGAGGATTCTACGTTACGTGCTTACGTTTACATACACCGTTTTTGGTGACAGTCCGACATTTCAGGAAATAAATTTATCCGTGAATATTATTTTGGGATTTTAAGTTTGTGTTGGTTCATAAACTCACAAATTTACGAGAAGAGATTAGGACTTACGATCATAATTTAACGTCCTTTACGACTAAATCAGAAACCTTAGGATTATGTATTTATGTTTTTGAACTCCGTTTTTGATGAGACAATTTTTATTAGATTCGTTTTGTGCCGTTGATTCATAATTATAAAAACGTTTTTCGTAAAACGACCCGAGGACACACAAATCGAGGAAACTAGAATTGAGTAGTACCCGTAAATTAGTGGGAAGAGACAAGTTTACAATTGCCTCACCCTACTCATGGGATGGCTAAATAAGCTCCACCAACACCCATGAGGTGTCAACTTGTAGTTACAAGTTGCTACACTTGTCTTGTAAGCTTTGATAAACAAGCTTACCAACACAAAACCACTTCACCTAAACCATCTAACTCATTTTTACATGCAACAACACATAAAACTCTCTCTCTCTCTACACCATTTTCGTCCACCATGCTCCCAAAACACCCCATTTGATCAAAATTTAACCATAATATCTTGTGTTATTCACACATATAATGGAAACCTTTTGAAGACTTGTTGATTGGAGGTGACTTTAACAACTAGCAAGGAGTTTCTATGGAGATCAAGGACTGATTTTTGGAGAAGTCTACAAATATTTGGTGATCCTAGAAGTGGTGTTGATATCTCATAAGATTTGTTACCCAAAACCAAGCCTTGTTCATCATCAATCCCATCTTTTCATCACTTTGGTGGTATAGAGATTGTTCTTCCTATCCTTTTTGTCATTTTGAATATGTAATCTTGTATTTTCTTTATTTATGTATATGTATATGATGATTAATGATGATAAAAATATTGTGTGGGTATCATGTGTTGATAAACATGGTTAAAAAGATGGAAAACCATATGTAAAAAGGTTAAAATCTTGCTTAATAAGTTGGCTGTATAAAAACAGTAACTCACCAAATGATAAACTGATAAAATGGCAAAGTGGAATTAATATACAGTAAGTATTAGGTCTTGTACACATGTGAGAGTTGGCCATACAATGGAATCATTATAATGAGTGAGATATGATCAAAATAAAATTAGTGTATCAATCTGAATAGTATGTTTTGTGAGGACTGTTAGGGATACTTAAATTTGGATTGAGCAGTAGCTAAAGCTAAGGTAATTGTAGCACATATCATGTAGTTTTAGGTGTCCGAAAATGAGCTTCTATCTCTTTGTAGAACTCAAGATATGATAAAAATGGTGAAAGTGAAACTAAAAATCAGATTTGTGAAATTAAAATATATAGTATTATAATAGCACTCAAGTAAATATAGTATAAAATGTAAATTTAAAACCCACTAACTTATATATTAAATAATAATAAGTATTTACAATGATAAATAAATGAGACATTTTATAAAAATGGTAATTTGATAAGTTTTATAAGTTATAAAACTATAAACATGATGTTTACGTCTTTTCGGCTAAAACCGTAAAATTAACGTTTTCGTCAATTAAAACTTAGACGGTCGGACCCGTCTAATGTAAACTTTTTATAACTCATATACTGATATATAAGTAAATATTACAAGTAAAAACCAATAAAACCCGAGCTTTATAACATATGGACATTAACGAGTCAAGTTAGCCTTATTGGACTATTAATCCAACTAATTTGGCTAAACACTTATAAACTTACTTATTGGGCTTAACCCATTTGGGCCTGACTTGTAAGTATAATAGTGATATTAAAAGTATAAAATGGATCAATATAAGGTAATGGACTTATAATGGGCCTAATGGTCCTTGACAAGTAAAGAAGATGAACTAGTGAAACAAGTATAAAAGTCAACACATAACACTATAATGAGTAAATGAAGATATAAAATCCCACTTGATAATCATCATACTTATAATATCATCATATATATATATAGCCATTATTTTATAAAGTCAATGGACAAGAGTATAAGACGAGTATTATTTGTCTAGGTTTCCGTGATTGAAGCACGTACCGTACATCCAAATCGTCGATAAACCGCCTTTCCCAATCAATGTGAGTTCATAGCCTCGCACTCTTTTAAATGTTTTTATGAAATGTTTTATAAACCCGCGAGGGAGATTACAATTTAGTTTTGAAAAATAGGACACCATTTGTCCCGATTGTTTGTTTATTGATTTAGACCCGAATGATTGTATGACCCGATGAATGATTATATGACCCGATGTATGAAATAAAATGGATTATTAAAGTTAGGTTATGTCACTAAAAGTCCCATTAGCATGAATTGTGAACTACCGGGATTTGGTAGATGCTTGTGCATATAATAGTACTATTTGGGGACGATCACCCCAGTTCGCGCCTTGACGGTTGATCCCCGTCGACACGCTGTTTTAAATGGGTAAATGTGTTTCGGTTTAGCTACCCGTTGTTTGTTATAGTAAGATAGCAATGTCATGCGGCTTATAATAATCCAACAACGAAAATACTGCTTTATGCATTGAATTACAATATATTGCCTGACTAGCAATACGGGATCTTATTATTGATATGATGTTCGTATTTTGGTTTTACATAACCATATTTATATAACGGTTTTTATTTAACTCTATACAACGTTATAAAACGTATTGTATGATGTTTTTACGACAATGGTTCGTATAATGGTTTTGAAGGCTAAAGCCTATATTATGATTTTGACAAGGACTTGTATAAAATGTTTTTGGCCTATTTTATGGCCTACGACAGGGAATTGTATAAAATTATTTTTGGTAACGATTATATATACCGATGATATATTAATGGTTTATTAAACTCTATGAATTCACTCGGCGTTTTCGCTGATCTTTTCTTTTAACATGTTTTGTCTTTGGTACTTGAACGTAATTCTCAGGAAGACAACAAGAATTCATGGCCCGCACTTAAATAATAATTTCCATTCAAATGCTTTGTAAAACTTGTATGAAATACTATGCCTTGGGACCTATGTAAATCTGATATTTATGAATGGAAATTCTTTATTATTAAACGACGCGATTTTTAAGCGTTGTCTATGATGTGAGTAATGTGCTATCCCGTAACACCAAAGAGTCTTCCGCTGTATTGAATTGTGTATATTTGGGGGTGTTACAGTTTGGTACCAGAGCTCTCGTTATAGAGAACGAAAGATTTTTAAAACCAAGGTTTTGAATAAAACATTTCAAAATATTTTAACTATAAACATTTTTCTCAAAATGTCTAAAAATGTTTTGACTATAACGGTACCGAAGAATTCCCTAGTTACCGACAAGGCCAGACTGAGAAGTGTTATTTTAATATATATATATATATATAACTTGGATTATATATATTTGATGTAATTTGATTACATGATTGTTTGATGATTATTTTAATATTTATACGAGGTATTTATACGACGTAGATTGTCAATAGGAACCCTAACTCCCCTAGCAAATCAATCGAAGCTATTCCCGTAGGAATTCTAGCTATTCTAGATCTAAACCAAGTTGTGGATATTTATGCTCCCAACAAATGGTTGATATTCGTAGAAATGTAGATATTAGTTGATTGTGATATTGAGAAAGAATTGGCGAGATATCGATGTCATGACGATCTTTCCTTATAGATTGGAGTTTGACAAAACGTTACCACCTAGAGAGATGTCATCTAATTCGTTGTCATCCAATTCTTAAATTGAAATCGAAAGGGTATTTTTCAAATGTTGCACTTGAGGCTGTCATTGGAACCATTACCCAAAAGCCTCATGCCACTAGTACCTTTCTGAGAAGTCTAATTAAATGTATGAGTCATTTAATACTAGTGACTCATTTGATAATTGTTTTTGTAAGAACTCCAGGATTGGAGAATAAGTGTTGATCATATCGAGCTTTTATTGCCCTTTTAAGGTCTAAGAATAAGATTGAAAGTATTAGAGAATGAGGTAGGATATCGCCTTGAGTATAAGTTGATTGAAACTTGAATAAAGTAAAACTTAACTTGTATGGAATATGAGATTGTAAGAGGAAGTCGTTAAGTCCTGTGATTGAATTATATGGTTTTAATTGATTATTGATTCGTGTTAAGTGTTGTTCCTAGTCCATTGTCCAATGACGAGGATGCCTATTGTCCAATAAATAAATTGAAGAAATCCTCTTCTGAATTGGTACCGATGGATCTTCTGGGACAGGTGGAACACCTAATGACTCTTATAGATTAGTATTCATTGTGGTATATTTTAAAAATCCATAACTTAACTGAGACATCAGTTGGTAGGATGAGTTCTTGGAATTGTATGATATAGTGACACGTAATGTGTTACGGTACAATTTTGACTTATTTGTGATTAATGAAAAGACTACCTCTGATTGCTAAATCATATATGTATCGGTGTTATCTATCTTTATTGCTTCATCCTAATGTTCGCATTAGTGATGCAACCATTGAACAAGTACTCATCTCGATTTGAGTTACGTTGTGAATTATTCTTTTTGAGTGTCATCGAGGTCATGAACCTCATGATTAATTGGCTAAGCTCATTTCCTATCACATTATAGTTAGTTCTTGGTGAACAACTTTTCATCACTCTTTTGCAGATCACTCATTGTTTTTATAAGATAAAACAGTATCCCTTGATAAAAATTGAATTTTCATCACTGTACGGACTATTTAAAGTGAGATTTATAAGTAATCGTTATCGAAATAAAGTTGTTTATGAAACATCTTGGAAAACTTAATTGTTTCCATGACAAAGAACATATCTGTAAATTCATTTTGAATTAAGCATGAATATATATTTTAAACATGATGACAAAGTTTTGACGAACTGAGTATTGCATCGTTAATCTTGAAATTGTATATAGTTGCGCGCCTACATACAATTTGGAAGGGACCATGCAAGGACTGATTAGTAGTCACCATAAATTTTTTACTAAACATTACATTTTTCTTGTAATTGTGAAAATTAAATTTTATGAGATATGCAAGAAGTGCAAAGTAGGGACATATTTTTAGGAACACCTACATATGTGCCCGTACTATTTATTCTTCTGAATTGAATTTAATCATTTGTGGAAATTGTCTTAATTGATAATTGATATCCCTTCCTTGTCCAATTATCCCAAGGTGAGATTCTTTAGAAAAGTATCTGATTACCGAGTGTTGATACCCGACTGGATGTATTGACGTTCGTATCATTTCTTTTGAGTATATTTCATTTGAATGACCTGGGTAAGGACCCGAGGAGCTTTTGAATGCGTACTTAAATTATGAAAACATGGGATAGATTCATATTCATTAATGTTTTCGTCTGTATCTGATTTGAAATTCTCTCGCGTAGATTATGCGTTGACCTTACTCTTTTGATGTTAGTTATGTCTCCAGATATCCTTGAATTTGTGAAGGATTATGAGTTATTATTAGTCTTTTGAGAAGTTCACATCTTATCAACGGTAATGAAACTGGAAAGTTGATAGTACCAGTAGAATGGATTGATTGATTATGACATGACGACATTGTCTTAACTGATGGGAACTCGAGTAGAATTCCCCTAAAAGATAAGATGTTGATTATCAAAAGTGATCTAAATAATTCCCGATAGGTGACCATATCCTGCATTTAGACTTGAAATTATACCATTAATGGTTATAAACTAGTCATAGATCTTGTATTATAAGAAGAACTTAAAAGCAAATGTATTAAAAGATGTTTCAGTTATCTGAATCTTTAGGAGGTCTTTGCTGGTGAATTATCTAGACTTTCGCCATTAAGGCAAGTTGAATTTGGTATTGATTATATTCCCGGTGCTGCACCTGTGGCATGTGCACTGTACGTCAGCACCATTTGAATGAAAAGAATTACCCTACAACTGAGAGAGTTGTAGGAGAAGACTTTTATTCTACCAAGCTCGTCATCATGAGGAACTATGGTGTTATTATTCCTTATATTTGTTGAATTACCATGAACTAGGTAAACTGATGATAAAAATCTATATCCACTACCCAAGATGATAGATTTGTTCGATCATTTACAAGGTTCTAGCGTATATTTAAAATTTGATCCACGACATGGTTATCATCAACTTTACGTCTGCAAAGAAGATTATCTTTTCCAATCACTACATCCAGAACTTGTAATGAACATTATGAGTTTCATGTATGTCGTTTGGATTGACTAATACACATGTAGCATCCATAAATTTGGTGAATCACGTGTGTAGGCTGTAATTTGATAAATTCATGCTCGTGATCATTAAGGACCATCTGTTTGTTTATAAGAATAGGAAGGAGTTAATAATTATTTATAAACTGGCCGGAGTTGTCCAAGCAATGAAAACCTGTATCTTGAGTATTTAACATGTTATTTAAGGCTTAATCCTTTATTTGACCGTGTGATTAATAGACAATGGAATCTTTATTGACTCTTCAAAGATTAGAGCCATTTAAGACTTTGGGTTTTACCAAAAAGAAAGTGGAAATATGTTTTGACAAATAATTTATCAAAGGATTTTTAAGGGATCATTCCCTTATACCAAAACATTTAACTGAGTCCTGTTTAGGGGTAAATGTTTTTGCATACCTTAAGACAACTTAAGAAGGATTGAGGAAAACCATTTATACCATGACTTGAAATTTGAAACGAAAATTTTTTCTTTCAACTAAGGAAATTTTGACCAAAGTATAAACAATGATTTTTCAAACATTTATGGATCTTATTAATTATTTTAGTTATTTTCGAAATCAACAAAAATCTTGTTAATTAAATTCAAATTATTTTGAACATTTTTATATAATTGGACAAACTTAGAAAATTTAAAATTTTTACGCTTGCGTTTCATAAAATTAAATATTTATTATTTTATTAATGGTAATAATTATCGACGCTTTAGACGTCAGACTGAGTAAAACGGATAAAAATGATAACTGGGACAAAATTAAAACTTAGAAAATATGAAGAAAGAAATTTTGAATGAATTCGGTCATGATAATTATTTCATCAGGAAAGGTGAAAATAGATACTGACACATTATGTAGAAAAGATAAAGAACCAATTTGGACATGTTCCTTAATAATGAAGGTGCAAAATAAATTGCCGAACAATTTAAAATAAACGATGTTTGTAAAAAGGATAATATAGACAATGAAAAGGGGTTCGCGGCTAATGTGAACCATTAGAATTGAGAAGCCGATGGCGTTAAATGATTAAAAGGCCACTTGTGATTGTCTAAATATGGAGGATTGTGAGATATAGTTATGTTGGAATCTTGTAAGTATAAGTATTCTATTCCTATCATTTCTAATTTAATGTATCTTTAGCTGAAGAAGTTGTACTGATGGCAAATTATGAAGGCAGACATCGCCTCATTCATTAGTAAACGTCTAACTATTGCAAAGGTCATCATCTGAATTTGATTCGATTCGGGTCATCGTCGACAGACTGACCAAATCTGCTAATATCATTCCTGTTAATGATAGATTCTTGATGAAGAAATTGACTCTTTTGTATTTAAAGGAGTTGTGTAAACATGGTGGGCCTGTATCGATCATCTCTATCAAGATCCTTGTTTCGCATCGAATTTCTTGAGATTTGCTCAGAAGTCATTGGGAACGAACCTTGATGAGAGTACTGTTTACCACCCCAATCGAAGGGACGAGGCAAAGTAACGATACAAAACACTAGAAGTCTTGTTTTATGTTTGAATGATTGACCTTTGGTAATAAACCGTGTAATCGTTTTCCTTTGGAGAGATTATCATTGATAATTATCGTGTTAGGATCGAGATTGAATCTTGTTAGGATCTAAATATGAGAGCATCTGTAAGCAGGAGTTGGGTTGAAGACACCCGACATACACCCATTGTGAGTTGGACATGTCTTTTAGGTATAAGGTTGCCTATGATGACAAACCTAACCTTACAAGATACCCGACCCATGAGACCTGAAATGATTGTTGAAATTAGGATTTGATTATTGACTGCCAGTAGTGGGCAGGAGGTGATGTAAATATGAAATGTAGATCTTGAAGTGCAGGATGGGTAGCGAAGTTATGCCAAAAAAATTCACCTTGGAAAAATGAATTGAAGATCTGAAAGATCATAGAAAATAAGTCCCCGTTGTATGGGACCATTGAGATGATGTAAAAAGTTAGTTTGAAAGGCATATAAGCTGGATCTACCCTAGGACTTCAAGGACTGCTTGAATTATGTTTCGTATATTGAACTTGATAAAATGTCTATCAAGTGAAAATCTGATTACTTCTTGATGAAGTTTAGATCGGCAAAAAGTTGCATTCATCAAAAACCCGTGAACATCATGGATAGAGAAAGTAAGTCAACATTAAGCCTGATCTTATTCCCGTAGTTATGTTTTGATGAAACTCGCGTATTGTAATAAATTAAACTTGTGAGAAAAGACCGAATGTGGAGGAAATACCCACATGGCTTTAACTCTATAAGAAGCGAGTAGTAAGATAAGATGATCTTTGAGGACAAAGATCCTGTTTAGGGGTAAATGCTGTGACAATCCGTCAATTTATGGTTTATATTTTATTCTCGAATATTATTTAAAAACATTATTTTAATGTTATATTATAAACTCACTTATTTTTGGGAAGAAATTTGGGTTTACGTCTCGAAGTAGCATCGACTACGTCTAAACCGGAGGATTCTACGTTACGTGCTTACGTTTACATACACCATTTTTGGTTACAGTCCGACATTTCAGGAAATAAATTTATCCGTGAATATTATTTTGGGATTTTAAATTTGTGTTGGTTCATAAACTCACAAATTTACGAGAAGAGATTAGGACTTACGATCATAATTTAACGTCCTTTACGACTAAACCGGAAACCTTAGGATTACGTATTTATGTTTTTGAACACCGTTTTTGATGAGACAATTTTTATTAGATTCGTTTTGTGCCGTTGATTCATAATTATAAAAACGTTTTCGTAAAACGACCCGAGGACACACAAATCGAGGAAACTAGAATTGAGGAGTACCCGTAAATTAGTGGGATGAGACAAGTTTACACTTGCCTCACCCTACTCATGGGATGGCTAAATAAGCTCCACCAACACCCATGAGGTGTCAACTTGTAGTTACAAGTTGCTACACTTGTCTTGTAAGATTTGATAAACAAGCTACCAACACAAAACCACTTCACCTAAACCATCTAACTCATTTTTACATGCAACAACACATAAAACTCTCTATCTCTACACCATTTTCATCCACCATGCTCCCAAAACACCCCATTTGATCAAAATTTAACCATAATATCTTGTGTTATTCACACATATGATGGAAACCTTTTGAAGACTTGTTGATTGGAGGTGATTTTAACAACTAGCAAGGAGTTTCTATGGAGATCAAGGACTGATTTTTGGAGAAGTCTACAAATATTTGGTGATCCTAATAGTGGTGTTGATATCTCATAAGATTGGTTACCCAAAACCAAGCCTTGTTCATCATCAATCCCATCTTTTCATCACTTTGGTGGTATAGAGATTGTTCTTCTTATCCTTTTTGTTATTTTGAATATGTAATCTTGTATTTTCTTTATTTATGTATATGTATATGATGATGAATGATGATAAAAATATTGTGTGGGGATCATGTGTTGATAAACATGGTTAAAAAGATGGAAAACCATATGTAAAAAGGTTATAATCTTGCTTAATAAGTTGGCTGTATAAAAACAGTAACTAACCAAATGATAAACTGATAAAATGGCAAAGTGGAATCAATATAAAGTAAGTATTAGGTCTTGTACACATGTGAGAGTTGGTCATGCAATGGAATCATTATAATGAGTGAGATATGATCAAAACAAAATTAGTGTATCAATCTGAATAGTATGTTTTGTGAGGACTATTAGGGATACTTAAACTTGGATTGAGCAGTAGCTAAAGCTAAGTTAATTGTATCACATATCATGTAGTTTATGGTGTCCAAAAATGAGATTCTATCTCTTTGTAGAACTCAAGATATGATAAAAATGGTGAAAGTGAAACTAAATATCAGATTTGTGAAATTAAAGTATATAGTATTATAATAGCACTCAAGTAAATATAGTATAAAATGTAAATTTAAAACCCACTAATTTATATATTAAATAATAATAAGTATGTACAATGATAAATAAATGAGACATTTTATAAAAATGGTAATTTGATAAGTTTTATAAGTCATAAAACTATAAACATGATGTTTACGTCTTTTCGGCTAAAACCGTAAAATTTACGTTTTCGTCAATTAAAACTTAGACGGTCGGACCCGTCTAATGTAAACTTTTTATACCTCATATACTGATATATAAGTACATATTACAAGTAAAAACCAATAAAACCCGAGCTTTATAACATACGGACATTAACGGGCCAAGTTAGCCTTATTTGACAATTAATCCAACTAATTTGGCTAAACACTTATAAACTTACTTATTGGGCTTAACCCATTTGGGCCTGACTTGTAAGTATAATACTGATATTAAAAGTGTAAAATGGATCAATATAAGGTAATGGACTTATAATGGGCCTAATGGGCCTTGACAAGTAAAGAAGATGAACTAGTGAAACAAGTATAAAAGTTGTCAACACATAACACTATAATGATTAAATGAAGATATAAAATCCCACTTGATCATCATCATACTTATAATATCATCATATATATACATAGCCATTATTTTATAAAGTCATTGGACAAGAGTATAAGACGAGTATTATTTGTCTAGGTTTCTGTGATTGAAGCACGTACCGTACATCCAAATCGTCGATAAACCGCCTTTCCCAATCAATGTGAGTTCATAGCCTCGCACTCTTTTAAATGTTTTTATGAAATGTTTTATAAACCCGCGAGGGAGATAACAATTTAGTTTTGATAAAAATAGGACACCATTTGTCTCGATTGTTTGTTTATTGATTTGGACCCGAATGATTGTATGACCCGATGAATGATTATATGACCCGATGTATGAAATAAAATGGATTATTAAAGTTAGGTTATGTCACTAAAAGTCCCATTAGCATGAATTGTGAACTACCGGGATTTGGTAGACGCTTGTGCATATAATGGTACTATTTGGGGACGATCACCCTAGTTCGCGCCTTGACGGTTGATCCCCGTCGTGCCACATTGATTGGTAAGCAAATTTATGTATGAGAAGATTTATATAAGCGTGAATATTGTGACGACACGCTATTTTAAATGGGTAAATGTGTTTCGGGTTAGCTACCCGTTGTTTGTTATAGTAAGGTAGCAATGTCATGCGGCTTATAATAATCCAACAACGAAAATACTGCTTTATGCATTGAATTACAATATATAACCTGACTAGCAATACGGGGTCTTATTATTGATATGATGTTTGTGTTTTGGTTTTACATAACCATATTTATATAACGGTTTTTATTTAACCCTATACAGCGTTATAAAACGTATTGTATGATGGTTTTACGACAATGGTTCGTATAATGGTTTTGAAGGCTAAAGCCTTTATTATGATTTTGACAAGGACTTGTATAAAATGTTTTTGGCCTATTTTATGGCCTACGACAAGGAATTGTATAAAATGATTTTTGGTAACGATTATATATACCGATGATTTATTAATGGTTTATTAAACTCTATGAATTCACTCGACGTTTTCGCTGACCTTTTCTTATAACATGTTTTGTCTCAGGTACTTGAAGGTAATTCTCGGGAAGACAACAAGAATTCATGGCCCGCACTTAAATAATAATTTCCATTCAAATGCTTTGTAAAACTTGTATGAAATACTATGCCTTGGGACCTATGTAAATCTGATATTTATGAATGGAAATTCTTTATTATTAAACGATGCGATTTTTAAGCGTTGTCTATGATGTGAGTAATGTGCTATCCCGTAACACCAACGAGTCTTCCGTTGTATTGAATTGTGTATATTTGGGGGTGTTACAACTGACAATCACTTAAGAGTTAATTAGTTAGTTGTAACCACTCTGTAACCAACTTTACCTTCATTAATGAACTTTAATTTTCACTTTCACTCATTCTACTTCTCAATTCCTGCATAATCTTACTCCTAGTGTTACTATTTGGTTCTTTTGATCATATTTGTCAATGGAACTTGATTGATGTCATTTGGAGACTTGTAGCTGATTCAGAAGTATTACCAGTCCATTTCATACCATTTGTAGCAGTGTAGCAGGGGTGACTGATTTGTAGCAGATGATGATGATATGATGGTGAATGGTGGTTGATTAATGGTGTACTTGTAGATCTTAGTAAGCTCAGCACTTATTACTCCATCAAAGGAGGCATCTAGCTAAAAGGAAAACATTTTCTTGCTTTAAATTCCACTCAATTGTCTTTGCATGCTTAATTCCTAGTTATAGCTTATATTTGCTGAATTGTTATTGTGGTAGTAATCTTGTTATGTGATTTTAGTAATCTGATTGTTTGCTAGTAGATTGATAGCTTTAATTTAGTTTTCACTAGATCAGAGTTGCTTTACATCAGTCTTTTAGTCATCAGCTGTCATTTTATGTTCCTTCGTGTAAACCTGTTGGATTTTGCTGGTTTTAGAGTTCATTTGAGTCATTAATCAAAGCTTGATAAAAGTCTTTAGCTGTCAAACATTTTTACTCAAAAAGTCTTCACAAAAGTTCATAATCAGATTTTAAACCTGTGTTTGGATTAAGATTATTTTTGTTATCTCGTTTGTAAAAACTGTTGTTTTAAGCTCACTTACACTCAATAAGTGAGTGTAAGTCTTTTGGTTAAGTTTTGTAGTCAAAGCAAAGGTCAAAAAGGCAATTTGCCTATAAAAAGTTTGGGTCATTATTTGAAAAAAGGATTTTAGTGAAAACTAGTTAACTTTGATCCTATGCCATTTCTTTAATTTTTGATGTTTTTAGTTGAAACCTGTTTTCATTTGTAGCTTAACATACAATCTTTTAGTTTTGGTAAGGAATCTATACATTATTCAGTCTTGAGTGTGTAATCAACTTAATAATAAGCACTAGACCATTTGCAAGTTTCTGTAATAACAAGCAATCTATTTTTTCAGTTCTCATAATTTACTACATAAAACCTTCAATTTTCTTTCACCAATCACTTTACAAACATGTCCTGAGTAGATCTTGTCAATTTGAGCTTTTTGATTATTTTGGTCAAACTTGGTCAAAATAAGCACTTTTGGCTTATTTCAAATTCCAGCTTATTTTCTTGATGATTTTCCAAACCAATTGACATTCCAAGCTTCTTACCACTTGTTTGAACAGTTTTAACAAGAAAATCAGTTAGTGGATGTCTGGATTTGTTTTTAGCTTATTGTGAGCTTTTTGAGATAAGCCAAATTTTGATTCACTTTGTTTTTTTCCAAAATCCTTTTACCAGTCTAGCTTAATTTGGATTTTAAGCACTTTAGAAAAAACTAGAACGTTTTTGGTTAAGGAAAAAGCTCAAACGAGCTTATTCGTGTCTTGTACCCGTTTTTGTTAGAAAGTTTGGTTTATTTGCACTTTGGTCCTCAATTTTCAATACTTTGTTAATCTGTTTGTTAAAATTATACTTTTTAGGTTTTGCAAATTTCAGTCCCAATATTTTGATTAGTTACATAATTAGTTAGACAGTTTGAGAATTTGTTAGTTTGTTTGAATAGTTTGTTACTATTTTTTAAATTTGGTCTCTATACTTTCTGATTTTGCACTTCTAGTCCCTATATTTTCATTTCATTTACATATCAAGCAATTTTTACATTTTATGCATTAAATACTTGTACTTTGTGAATATTTTGTGGTATTTGCAATTTGTTTTACGGTTATATAGATCTATAATATTTTCCATTTTTACGTGTTTGTTTGAATTAGACCTAGAATCCAAATAACTTTGTAACAACCAAAAACAATTACAACTTGATATTAGTGGGCCTTTCAATTTGTATTGAGTCGAGAAAAAACGAACATGCAAAATACTCAACATTAGTACTTTTCTCACATATTGTCAAGTCTTCGGGAGGAATGCAAGGTTCACAAGATCAGATGTCATTCAACCACCAGGAAATTGCATATGGGCTGATCTGGGGTGCTGATGTAGATATAGGAAGTATTCTTTTCTCAAACCGTGTGGAGAAGCTGAAGGGAACTCACCAATCAAGGGAAAAGAACATATGCTACACTCGATTTCTTTATCTCATCTTCCAAAGTCTTCTTGCTGATCGTTATAACAATCCTGAGCTCACAGCCATGAAGCCGTACCATCTCACTGGGGCTGTCTACAAGGTGAGTGGGCCTAATGATGTACCAATGACAGCCCACATGAAGAATGTAGCTGCAAGAAAACCAACTGATAAGTCTTTGATCCCTTCCTCTGTGAAGGTGAATACAGCTAGTGTGACTGGTAAGTTAGCGTATTTGACCTCTGGGCAACACACTAAGCTGTCCGAAGCAACAACTGACCAACAGCCAAACCCCACTTCCTCCAAAACCCAAGCTGTTAAAAAGGTCAGGGAAACGAAGAAGGATACCCTCTCCAAACCCTCTGTTCCAAAGACTTCTGTGGACACAGAGACTTCAGCTGAACTCAACCAAGAGTCTAGTGTCTCTAATTCAGTAGAGACAACAATAAACAAGCCTAACTCCGCTGATATCTCACAGGTAATCAGTTTATCATTTTTAGAGGTACACAAGCAGCCACTCTCAAATTTATGTAAGAGAGAGTGGTGAAGTTAGGGTTATCCTCGACCCATAGGAGTCTGTGTCCGCACTTAGAAATCTTTTAAGACTTCTGTACACCCTGTCATTGCACCAGGGAGTGATTCATTTGTGTTTATAAAGCACCCCGATGACCCTGCGCCATCTAGACAGTATGCAGGCAAACAACAACAACCTGTATACACATATGTCAACCTAGAGTAGTTGTACCTCACACAGCCTCTAGGTTCCCTAAAAAAAGAATCCCAAAAGTTTCATTCTTTTAGGGGGAGCTGAATAATCATCCCCAACTTTCCTAGGGACAACGTAAAATGGCGATCTTAACCTACATCTTTTTCACAAATAAAAGAGTCCCAAAGGATTTATCCTTTTGGGGGGGATGAATAATCACACTCAGCTTTCCTAGGGGCAGCGTAACAAGTGATCCTAACCAACATCTAATTCACAATTAAAAGAGTACCAAAGGATTTATCCTTTGGGGGGGTGAATAATCACACTCAGCTTTCCTAGGGGCGCGAATGGCGACCATTAACGTCATTACTTTCACACTTAAAAGAATCCCACGGATTTATCATTTAGAGTGGCTGAATAATCATCCTCAGCCTCTCTAGGACAACGTACTAACGACCATTCCCCTAATCTATTTCCCTGTTACTAACTAACATAAATTGTAGGCTGATGTTGAACAGTCCACTGTAGACTCTTATGCTACAACAGATGGAGCTGATAAAATCATTTAGGAACAGCCAACAGAAGATGAAATAATGCTTGATGTTGAGGAGATGTCTTATCTCTCGTTGAGAGCTTTTCTGAACCTGAATCGATGCTTGACGATGTGGTTCTCCCTGAAGGGATGATTGAAGAAGAGGATGAAACTCAGATTCCCATGTCTCCTCCCAAAACCACAGCTGAGTCCACTCCAGCTGATGCCACAACTCCACCTCCCAAGGAAGCTGTTGTGACACCCACTTTTGCTGCATCTGTCACTAAGGAACTTCCAAAGGCTGTATATGATCTCACAACTGAATTTTTGCTGTTTGATCATCCACAACAACTT
Organism: Glebionis coronaria; assembly: GCA_025667525.1. Lineage (NCBI taxonomy): Eukaryota > Viridiplantae > Streptophyta > Magnoliopsida > Asterales > Asteraceae > Glebionis > Glebionis coronaria. The sequence goes on from CM046875.1 coordinate 215,034,312, forward strand.
AATTTGATCTCTTATCAAGGGAGGATGGCTATGAACATCAAAGCCTGAACATTCACATTTTACATCCTTACCATCACCCCTCTGATATGGAATGCATCTCAAGAAAGTTGGATCGCATAGGTTTTGAAATGAATACTTTTACCTCCAACTTTCCAAAGATTATTACACAGGCGGTTCAGGATGCTCTCATAGATCCTATTAAAGAAGGCACTCGTAAAGGAGTTGCTCAGGGACTCAGCCATCTGTCTACTTAAATCAAAGATGACATTACCACTAAAGTCCCTGATATGTTATCAACTCATGAGTTAGTCATGCACAACGAATTTGAAGCTGTGTATAGAAGACAAAAACATCATACCAACTTCTTGGCTAACCATGTTGATCGCTCTATGAACAGAAATTGCAACAGGCTACTCAGAATTTCTAGAGGATCAAGAAGAGTGCAAAAACACATAGCTGCATCTGTTGTGGAGGTTGCAAGATACACTCACTCACGTTCAGCCAAACGTTTGAAGAAACAGGCTAAATGCGAGGGGGAGAAAATCAAACTACTTAATCTTGAACCTGTCAACACAGCTGATAACACCATCCCATCTCCCATCCCTCTCCAAGTCATCACACCCATTGTTACACCAGATGATGATACAACTAAGGGGAGCAACAACCCAATGAAGGACATGATACATCAAAAGCCCCGTCTCTAGTTAACACCAAGGAGACTGTGGACAATGATGAACCAGTTGCCAAGAAACTCAAGTTTACTATTGGCTCCCTACCCACGGCTGTACAAAGTCAAGCTCAGATGGCATTTCTCAAACATGCTGAAGAGCTTAGAAAAGCAAATTGAATCATCATCTGTCCCGAAGAAAGGAAAGGAATTAGTTGTGGTAGACTCAGACGCCAAACTAAAGAAAATAGCTGTGATGCTAGAGACAGGAGGATCAACAACCAAAATCTCTTAATTCTCAACCTTCAAAGCTGATGGTGAGAAACCTCTAAAAGCTGAGGAAATTGAAAAACATGCACTTGAATTCAACAGACTAAATGAAATCAAGAAGGCCAAAGAGCTGAATGAGGAAACACTAAGAAAAATGACTCCCCAACTAAGAGAGGAGCAAAGAAAACTCTTGAGGGAAATGGAGTTAAAACACAAAGAGGATTTGAAGAAAGTTAGAGCTGACTATGATGCCTGCGTAAACTCAAGATATGCACCAAGTAAAATCACCAAGTTTAAATACACCATTCAGAAGTTATCTCACACTCCACAGATGGTTATACGGAGAGACAACCAACAGGCCAACATGGACATATTTGAGGACTTCAAATTAAAGACACTGGGTCTGTCTGAATGGTTCGAACTTGAGAAACTAGCTGAGAAGAAGTCTGGACAGGCAAATTTTTTACTTTTAAAGACTCTCAAGGCTAAGTTCAACTGGGTAAAAGAAACAGTAGCAAAGCTTAAGATTGACCCCCCTCCACAACTTTTTGAACAAGAACCAACAAAGGGTGAGAAGAAAAGGAAGAGGCTGAGCCAATTCATTAATGAAACCTTTGTGGCAGCCGACATACAAGTTGATGAAATGCACAAGGACCTTGTTCTACCTAATGGGATAGTAGGACCTGTTGATGGACAGACGTATACTGATCCTGAAAAAGGAATGGCCTTCATGAACAGGGGGTGCCAATATGTCTTCCAAAGGGAAAGTGAGCTAGGGCTAGCTTCCACTATTCAGCTTCTAGTTTTCAAGAAGGTGCTAAAAATCAACTTTGAGTATTCCAAAGTCTTTGCCCAAGCTTTGCAAGCTGAATTGGATACCCGGACAGATATCGCTGAAGCTGAAGAGAAAATAAAGAATGATGATTATTAAAGAAACCACAACTGAATTTTATCATTATAATTTTGTTGTACTTATGTTTTGTACTTGTAAGTTTCTTTTAAGGGTCTTAATGAATTATGAAGTTGTTTGTTAGATCTGTTATGTGTAAGAAGAAGCTGTTATCTCACTTGCTATAACCATGTTAAATCTAGCTATATTTATGTTTAAATAGGGGGAGATTGTTGGGAATCTAAGTGTATTAGAATTCCTTTAGTCATAGATTTAAACGTAAATCAAGTTGTAGGTTATTAACTTGCCTGTGCCAAGGAGACAGACAAGTACCACAAGACTCACAAAGAACTCAGTCTTTGTGAGAAACCACAGGGGAGTCCATGTCAGAGACATTGTCAAGGAAGTCAAAGATTACTTGAAGACATAATCATTGGCTGTGATGGATAACAGCCAAGATGTATAAGGGACTCTCCACGGTTGAGTGTTAACAGGGGTGGCAATACCCTGTTAACACTCAGTACACTTTGGACATACCTAAGTGTTTAGGCGGGAAGATATGCAACCTATAGTACGAGGTTATGAAAAAAAGGGAAACTATGTCAGCTCTGTTCCCCTAAAGCTTTGTAGCAGACTACCTAGAATAGAAGAGCATCTTGTGACAGATATCTGACATTGTCTGTTTTGAGTAGTCACTATCAACAACTATCAAAGTCAACCTCGTACCACTATAAATAGGGAACGTAGCATAGAGATAATGTTGTTCACTTTGTAAGATTTCACACATTAACTCTCTTGAACTTGAAGAACAACCAGCTGTGCTTGTGTTCTTAAGTTAGCTTGTAAACTTGTAACTTGTGCAAGTTTACTTGTCCAAAGAGTACACAACACATTGTCATCAAAATGTGTGATCCATAACACTTGTAATACTTGATTATACAATAAAGTCCTATGTTTGAAAAGTATTTACTTGTGTTATTTATATTAATTAGCCGTTTCAATCATTGTTAGGGACTTTCACTTTGTTCTTGACCATATATCTTCAAAAAACTTTTATACCAAAATTGATTTGGGAGAGATGAAGAATTGATCATTATTTTCATTTGTTAGTGATTCTTACGTAATTAAAAGATTAGGCGTTTTTAATTTGGTAGATAAAATTCGAAATTGAAAAAAGTGTGTTGAGAGTTAAGTTATGAAAATGAAAACATGTTGTTTAATTTGGTTATCAAAAGTTGATTTTGGAGGTTTTATGATCATTGTAACCACCAGGTGATGGATGTGAAAGATGTGTTACAACGGGTAATTTTAACATTTTCATTAAGAATCAATATCGTAATGTGAAGTTAAAAAAAATAAGTAAGCGGTATTTGTTAACGGTCGTTAACTAGTTGCATCTTATCCTCATTCAATACTACCATATTTTGATTGGGTATAGCTTTAGCAAAAATTGGTTGAGCAAAAAGTAAGCTTCCCAAATGTATATGATTTAGATTGATTTGGATACCAAACTTTTCGTGGATACTGGGGGACTCATTCCCACCTTTAATCTTCATCTATCTGATAGATAAGATTAAATCATGAATTTACACTGCAGGGTATTTTGTTCATTTCACATCCACTATATATGTCACACCTTGCCAATGCAGAATCGAGGCATAACGTCAGGAGTATCATCACAACACATTGATGTCAACAATAGAGAATAACTAAAATGCATTAAATACAAAACCAAAAGTGTTATGAAGACACCCAATTCTTGTATCGAGGTAAATCGCACACACAATACATAGACATCGAAAAAAAATTCCAAATTATCCGAAGTACTACATCATAAAAGAAAGACACCAGTAAAAAAGGATCCATAATGCAATACCTAAGGCTTTTTAACCACGCATCTTAACATCCTTAACTTCAATATGCCCACTTGAAAATGATTCTTAAAAATATCAACATGAAATTTGTGAGATTCATATGTTTATACACTATTTAATCAAATAAAAAGGTTGTGATTATCAAAAACAATTTAACTAAACTTAGACAAACATGTATTATTATACTATCGTGTAAGCAATCATATAACAATCATAAACATATTGTGGAAAACTAGAAGGGGGTTGAATAGTTTTACCGATTAGTTTTACTTATTTGAAACTTTACCCGTGATTACTAAGGATATATTGATCAAGTATGATTAATTTAAACCAATGTAAGTAATAGAGAGAATGGAAGATATAATCAAACCATACAACACAAGAGACTTATAGTGGTTCGGACTAGCAAGATCTCATTTATCTTGCCCCTACTTCCACTCGTCGATTATCCAACTTGAGATTTTGACTTTCACTAGTCAACAACCTCCTTTATGCCGGTGGAGAAACCCTTACACGTCGCTTACAATATTTACCGAGTCCTAAAATAACACATCGTGTTCTTTCACACGGGTACAACAACAACTTTCACACTACATATTGAGAACTAAAATAGTGACCACACTATTACACAAGTAGTAGATAAATCGGTACAACAATGATGATTGTATATGTAACTCTTAATACAATCACATAAGTAAACTTTGAAGGATCAAAGCTTGGGTAGAGATTTCTTGTTGATGATCCTTAAAGAGAATAAGATCTAAGCAACAAGAGACAATAATAAGAATGAGATTAAGGGTTAGAATGTTAGAAGATAATAAAGGATTTAAGAGAAGAGGGGTGAGTGTTAAGCTTGGAGAATGCTTGATATTTATAGGCACCAAGCTCAGTTGTGTATGAACAACGCAGACCCAATTGAATTGGGTCCTTCGCCCATTAAATTGGGTCCGTACGGGCTGACTTTGGTTTACCCATATATACCAATTCTTTTTTTGTCAAAGATATCACTCAAAGCAATTACTACACTTAAGGTTGACTTTGGTTATCAGATATATAGGGATAAATATGTATCATTTAGAGTTTGTAATTTTATACGAAATTATATAAGTGTAGAAGATGTTTTTATTAAAATGAGAAACATAAAAACAATTATCCAAGTTTTAGTGTTGTTTTTAATACAAGCCTAAAAATAGATTTTGATGTTTTGTCGTTAACAAAACATAGGAGGGATTAAAAATATAAATATTATTTTACTGCGATTTTATAATAACAATTTCCCCTTTTTGTTGAAGACAAAACACAAACTTATTTTTAAGTTGTGGTTAGAAGGTACACATAAGTTTTTATAAATATGTTTTTATATTTCTCTTCTCCTCCTTTTTGTCGAAATAAAAAGGGTGCGGGTGGAAAAATAAATTTATAGAGAGATTTAAAATTTAGAAGAAAATTTGAAATCTAGATATCAAATTGTTTTTCCATATCCTCCCCATCGGTTTATACTCTCCCTAAGCGGGAGAACCGGGAGACATGGATTATGAAATCCTACAAAACAAAGGTTAGAATAGATAAAGGAGGTAGATGGTATATGTCCAAGACCCAACATAGTCTTCAACCACATTACAAGACATGATATTGAATTTACAAGTATATCCAAGCATAAAAATGAAGAGATGTATGCATATGTTGCAATTTATGGATACTCCCCCTTGTTTCATGCTCCCCCTAGATGAGAGAAACAGGGAATATATGGGCTAAAACCTAAAAATAAATGTCATATAAGTTTGCAAGATAATATACAATACAAATGGGTAAGTTATACACGAATTAGGTAAACTTATCACACATTCATACAATAAAGAAAAGATAGTTAATAAATGCATTCCTTCATTCATCTTGTCCAATGTAAAATTACAACCTATGGATGTGGAACATTTGAACAAACTATTGAAATGAAATTTACAAAAGAAAAAGAAAAGAAAATAAGTTGTATTGCCCATGGACCCAATCCATAAGGCGGAAAACCCAAATGGATTGGGTCCGCAGGATCCGTGGACGCCTGAGACAAACAGAAAAGAAGAAAAAAAGTAGAAAAATAGCACGAAATCCCAATAACTCGAGTCCTACTGAGAAGGTGAAAGGAGGGCATTGAGACCCTGAAGAACATTCTTCATGATTAATCTCATCTCCTAACGGAAGTCAGTGATTAGATTTCGAATGTAACGACAATGGTCAAACACATGAGGGTGAGTGGTGTTTGGGATGTCATGGTGTGTGGTTGAGGGTGGTGGTGGTGGTAGAGGTCCTACTGAGGCTTGGAGGCGTTGTGCCTCATGAATATGCATGTTAACCATGTCGGTGAATGCATAGAGGTGATTAAGCTTCTATTGGTGTCGTTGCCTCGTTTGAGAGGATGGAAGGACACTAGTTGGAGAGAATGGCAATGGTGAGTACAGAGAAGGTGGCTCCATGGAGGGTGGATCAATCCAAAGGGAGTCATTCAATCCCATGAAGGACATAATGAAAAGAGGAAAAAAATTCCATCATGGGTTGGACATTGGGGTGAAGGGAGTGTTTGTGATAGTATTGGAGATGGTAGTGTTGGTGTTGGTGATGAAAGGGTTTGTGGTGGTGATTTAAGAGCGCAGAGGGGCGTCCTCAAGATTTTCCAAATATGGATTAGTTGAAGAGGGAGGTATGGAAAATAACTCCATAGGTTGGAGTTTGGTTGTTCTTGATGGAGATGTCAAAATGATGGTTAAAGAGTGTCTAGGAGCAGGTGGTGGAGTAGGGGCTATAGGTGTTTTGGTTGGAGGAGGTGTCTTAGGAGACCTTGAGTTTCTTAGAATGTCAACTAGATTTTGGGAAATTTCCTCCCTTATTAGTGATACATTGTTTAATGTAGGAGAGTTGGATGGTGGTGAGTGGATGGGATTGACAAAGCAACACGGTTGGACCCGAATGCGGATTGCCTTTCTTGGAGTGGACTTAAAATGATTTAGAGGCTTTAGGCATGGTGATTAGGAGATGATTTTCTAGAGATATTAGTTAGAGAGGATAAGTTTGAAGTGATGAGGAAAAGAAGAAGAAATGTAAGAGTTTAAATAGGGGATTTGGGAGCCTTGAAATTAAATGTAAAATGTATTCTATTGGAAGAGAAAACGTGATGATTAGAGTGAGTTTAATGTGCAGCTAACAATAGTTAAGTCAATCAAATGGGGAAAAGAAGAGAGTTTAGGAAAATGGAGTAGTTAATAAAAAATACTGATTGTTTTGCATGGTTATTTGCAGGTTTCACGGTCCCTATTGGTAAAGGGGCGGACCCAATTCATTTGGGTCCGTGGAAGAGTGGATAATTTTTGAAAAATTATTTAGGCGCCAGACCAGCAGACCCAATTGGGAAAGGGGCAGACCCAATTGAATTGGGTCCGTCGGATCCGTGAACATTTGTGAGCAGACAATATTGAGAGAAAAACTGAATTTTGACCTGAATTATGCAAAAGAGACCCATAAATTTGTTCAACATAAATGTTCCACATGCATATGTTGTAGTTTAAAAGAAGGAACAAGTGATATTACCATTGTAGCAAGCAAATCCAACAGTTTTCATTAGCATACCAAGTCCAAATGTCTAGCACAAGCGAATCTAAATCAAGTACCGACACAATCCTATAAGTTAGAGTTAAAAGAAAGAAACAAGCACAAGAGAATATTAAGTCTACTAATTATTGATGTACTATTTTTACACTACTCTTAGGAAAGAGTAAATGCGAATGGTAAGTATTAAGTTTTAAACGTAAAATTAATAAAACCGAAAGTCGAGTTCGTTCTCCATGGAAGTTGTGTTATGTGCCAAGATACATTTTGGGATTAGTTTACGCTTTTGGAAGAGAAAGGTTTAAAAGTAAAGACGATACTAAACTACGACTGATTAAACTACGACGAATTATGTTGGCACGCAAATCGAGACAAAAAATATATTAAAATAATGAAAAAAATAAAAATAAATTTTAAAACTGATTTTCTACTTCCTAAAAGTCTAGAAAGTTATAAAAATTCAGAAAATAAAATTTAAACACTTTTTATTAATTATTTATTCATTTTTAAAATGTAATTAAAGACTTAAAAATAAAGAAGAAAAGGTGCAAAGTCTGATTTTTATAAATGTAAATCTCAAACTATTTTTATAAAAACTAAAAAATATTTTTGTATAATTTTCAAATTCCTTTTTTTAGATTAATTAAAACAAAAACAGAAAGAAAAATGAATTGAAAATTTTAAATAAAAAGAAAAAAATCTGGAAAAATCAAAATAAGTCCTAAACTCTATCTACTTTAATGGAAATATAAGCTGGTGGTACTAGCTTATTATAATAAGCTAGAAATTGAAGAAAAAGCTACGACTAAATTATTAAACAAGGAAAGTAGAAGCGTTTAATTAAGGAAAGAAGTAATGCTATGGCAAGAAAGAGTCACTAGCACACTGGTAAAACCTCATAGTCCCCCAGCGAGGGTTCGGGGGTTCGAGCCAGGCTAGAGGCACTTTTTGCACTTATTTTTTTTATACTTTATAGCGTTTTGGAACTTAAGCAATAAGCACAATTCTAGCAATTGACTAGGATGTGCTTAACAACAATATAAATCAAACAAAATAATAGAAACAACTATAAGCAGAAACCACAATGATCAAAGCAAGCATAATTATGACAAGATGAACAGCAGCCTAGGTGCACTATGGGGGATTTCTGCTTAAAATTAAATCCTTCCAATAAGCACAATCCTCAAATTTTATTAAGGATAGATAAACTAAGACCCTTAAACTAAATGAGTTATGTATATCAAAACTTAAAACTTCAAAACCCGTCCTCAAGACCTGCTGGTGTAAAATGCACCAAACTTGGTAAGAAAATGACCAAGAGTGAGCACAAAACCTTCTTCCTTGTGATCTGACCTAAAAACTAAGCATAAGCAACACTTAAATAACAAATATCAAGCAAAATTTGACAACAAACTAACAATTAACAAACAGAATCAACAAAGCAGCAATCTAGATTCTATCTACACTAGTAGAAACTAAGGCAACCCTAATTTTTTTTTAACTTTTAAGGCTGAAAATAAAAGCAAATTTATCACTAAGCTAAATCTCTAAGGCTGTAGAAAAAAAACTTATAGCTTAAACCGTAACCTAAGATCAGTCCAAAGCTTAATCCAAACACCTTTTCACTAGGTAGAACACAAATCCAACAAAGCAAATCAAGATTTTAAACTAAAGTACTTCAAATAACAAGTAGAGAAAATGAATAAGAAATAACAAGAGCAAACTAAGCTATAAAAACAAGGACACAAGCAGATCATGCACAAACACCACAAGAAGCATAAATAGAGCAGTTTAAGCAAAAAAAGGGGGTTCAAGCTTAACCTCACTTAGTTTACATCCAAACCAAATACAAAGTTGATGCCACCAGCTTTACAATATGTTCTAAACCAAAAGGACTTATGAGGCTTGGCTTATGAGAGCTTATCATAGAAATCAACATAAAATGTAACACCCCCAAATTTACACAATTCAATACAGCGGAAGACTCGTTTGTGTTACGGGATAGCACATTACTCACATCATAGACAACGCTTAAAAATCGTGTCGTTTAATAATAAAGCATTTCCATTCATAAACATCAGATTTACATAGGTCCCAAGTCATATTATTTCATACAAATTTTACAAAGCATTTGAATGGAAATTATTATTTAAGTGTGGGCCATGAATTCTTGTTGTCTTCCCTAGAATTACCTTCAAGTACCTGAGATAAAACATGTTAAAAGAAAAGGTCAGCGAAAACGCCGAGGGAATTCATAGAGTTTAATTAAATCCATCAATATAACATCGGTATAAAATTATTACCGAAAATCATTTTGTACAAATCATTTTAATAGGCCATAAAATAGCCAAAGTCATTTTATACAAATCCTTATCAAAAATCATAATATAGGCGTTTGCCTTCAAAATCATTATACGAACCATTGTCGTAAAAACATCATACAATACGTTTTATAACGTTGTATAGAGTTAAATAAAAAAACCGTTATATGAATATGGTTATGTAAAACCAAAACACGAACATAATATCAATAAAAAGAACCCGTATTGCTAGTCAGGCAATATATCGTAATTCAGTGCGTATAGCAGTATTTTGTTATTTGGATTATTATAAGCCGCATGACATTGTTACCTTACTACAGCAAACAACGGGTAGCTAGCCCGAAACTCAATTTGCCCATCTATAATTAGCGTGTTGTCACAAAAATCACGCTATGGAAATCTTCTCATACATAAATTCGCTTACCAATCAATGTGGCACGACGGAGATCAACCGTCAAGGCGGGAACTGGGGTGATCGTACCCAAATAGTACTATTATATGCATAAGCGTCTACCAAATCCCAGTAGTTCACAATTCATGCTAATGGGAATTTTAGTGACATAACCTAACTTTAATAATCCATTTTATTTCATACATCGGGTCATATAATCATTCATCGGGTCATACAATCATTCGGGTCCAAATTAATAAACAAACAATCGGGACAACTGGTGTCCTATTTTAGTAAAACAAACATGTTATCTCCCTCGCAGGTTTATAAAACATTTCATAAAAACACTCGCGGGTTTATAAAATATTTCATAAAAATATTTAAAAGAGTGCGATGCTATGAACTCACGTTTATGTGGGAAAGCGGGTTATCGGCAATTCGAATGTACGGTACGTGCTTCAATCACGGAAACCTAGACAAATAATACTTTGTCTTAGACTCTTGTCCAATGACTTTATAAAAATAACAATTATGTATACATATGATGATTTTATATATATGATGATGATCAAGTGGGTTTATACATTCTCATTTACTCATTTTAGTGTTATGTATTGGTAACTTTTATACTAGTTTACTAGTTTTACTTATTTACATGTTTTAGGCCCAATAAGCCTATTATAAGCCCAATACCTTATATTAGTCTATTTTACACTTTTAATATCAGTATTATACTTTACATGTTGGGCCCAAATGGGTAAAGCCCAATAAGTAAGTTTATAAGTGTTTTACCAACTAGTCGGGTTTATAGTCCAATAAGGCTAACTTAGCCCGTTAATGTCCATATGTTATATAGTTCGGGTTTTATCGGTTTTTACTTGTATTAAGTACTTATATATCAGTATATGACTTTTTAAAAAGTTTAAATTAGACGGGTCCGACCGTCTAAGTTTTAATTGACGAAAAACGTTAATCTTTCGGTTTTAGCCAAAAAGACGTAAAACTTAAGTATATAGTTTTATAACTTGGAAAAACATTTATACTTGTAATTTATATAACATGTCCCATTTTAATATCAATATATATATATATATATATATATATAACTCTTTATTTATAATTATTATCAACTAGTGGGTTTTATATATGTATATTTTATATAAATTTTTGAGTGCTTATATTATATACTATTTATTTACAAAATAAGTCCGAAATTTTAAGTCCACTAAAATGTCCATATCTAGAGTTCTATAGTGAGATAGGACATCAAATTCTTATGACAGTAACTAAATAATATGTGCTTCATTTTACTTCTTTATAGCTACTGATGAATCAACTTCTAAATATTTTAATAAATTCGTCCAAAACAGTGTAGGCAGATTTGCACTCCAATCTTGTTTTGATCATATCTCATTCATTTTTAAGATTCCATTGAATGGCCAACTCTCACATGTGTATAATACTTATTAATTACTGTATAAAAATTAATCTATGCCATTTTTATAAGTTATCATATGGTCATCTTCTGTTTTATACAGCCTACTTGTTTAGGCTAGATTTCATCATTCTTTTATATAACTATTAATCATTTTGATCATATTAATCAACACAAGATCCCCACACAATGTTTTTATCATCATATATTATCATCATACATATATACATTAAAAAAATTACATTTACTTTTACAAAATAATCAAGAGAATGGAAGAATGAATCTTGTTACCAACCAAGATTATGAAGGTGATAATCAAAACATGGATTTTGATCACACAACTTGTGATAAATCAACACCAATCTTCAAGACCCCCAATACTTGTAAACTTTATATAGAAATCAGCCCTTGGACATCACCAAATCACCTCCTTGGATGTTAGAATCACCTCCAATCTTCAGGGTTTCAAAGGAGCATCATCATGTGTATGAATAACACATGATTCTATGGCTAAAATAGAATGAGAGAGAGAAGGAGGAGAGAATGAGTGGTTCTACATGTAAGGTTTTATGAGAAATAGTTTTGTAAAATTTAGTAATGTTTATACATGTGTTAAGCTTCCATGTGAAGCTTTTGACACCTAAGGTGTGTGTTGGAGCCTTCTTGGCCATCCCATATAGTGGGGTGGGAAAGTGTAAAACTTGTCCCATCCCACTAATTTACGGGTACTCCTTGATTCTAGTTTCCTCGATTTGCGTGGCCTCGGGTCGTTTTACGAAAAACGTTTTATAAATTATAAATCAACGGCACAAAACGAATCTAATAAAAATTGTCTCATCAAAAACGGAGTTCAAAAACGTAAATACGTAATCCTAAGGTTTCCGGTTTAGTCGTAAAGGACGTTAAATTATTCACGTAAGTCCTAATATCTTCTCGTAAATTAGTGAGTCTATGAACCAATCACAAATTTAAAATCCCAAAATAATATTCACGGATAAATTTATTTTCTGAAATATCGGACTGTCACCAAAACGGTGTATGTAAACATAAGCACGTAACGTAGAATCCTCCGGTTTAGACGTAGTCGATGCTACTTCAAGATGTAAACCCAAATTTCTTCCCAAAAATAAGTGAATGCATAATATAACATTAAAACAATGTTTTTAAATAATATTTGAGAATAAAATATCAACCATAAATTGACGTATTGTCACAGCATTTACCCTTTAACGGGATCTTTGTCCTCAAAGATCAATTTATCTTACTATTCGCTTCTTATAGAGTTAAAGCCATGTGGGTATTTCCTCCACATTCGGTCTTTCTATCAAGTGTAATCCATTACAATACGCGAGTTTCATCAAACATAACTACGGTAATAAGATCAGGCTTAATGTTGACTTACTTTCTCTATCCATGATGAACACGGGTTTTTGATGAATGCAACTTTTCGCCGATCTAAACTTCATCAAGAAGAATTCAAATTTTCGCTTGATAGACATTTTATCAAGTTAGATATACGAATCATAATTCACGCTGCCCTTGAAGTCCTAGAGTAGATCCAGCTTAATATGCCTTTAAAACCAATATTTACATCATCTCAATGGTCCCATTCAACGGGGACTTATTTCCCATGATCTTTTAGATCATTTATTCATCTTTCCAAGGTGAATTTTTTTTTGGCATAACTTCGCTACCCATCCGGCACTTCAAGATCTACATTTCATATTCACATTACCTCCTGCCCAATATCGGCAGTCAATAATCAGATCCTAATTTCAGCAATCATTTCAGGTTTCACGGGTCGGGTATTTTGTAAGGTTAGGTTCGCCATCATAGGAAACCTTAAACCTAAAAGACATGTCCAACTCACAATGGGTGTATGTCGGGTGTCTTCATCCCAACTCCTTGATGAGACTGCAATTATACATAGTCTCATAGTCCAAATCGGGCTTAAAACGCTTAAGATATCATCAAAATACCCCTATATATGCTTGTATTTGTGTCTTGTGTATTTTAGGTACGGATATCATGTAATCAACAAAAGATCACAAAGAACAAAGAAAACGAACACGGGAAACGAAACCGCACAGTGAACCGGACCCGATTTTGGATTTTACAAAAATGCCTTTGAAGTTTGAAGATTGTATAAGTTTGGTCCTTCATCTTTGATGAATTTTCAAGAATAGTCCTTGAAGAATCATATTGATACAAGTTACAACCCTAAAGTTTGAAAGATTTGGCAAAAAAAACAGCCTTGAAGATTGAAGAAAATACAACTTGAGTCCTTACTTAACAAAGGGACTAAGTTTGTAATGCTACAAGGACTGATCATGAAAAACCAAAAGGACTGTGAGTGAAAGGCTTAAAGAAGGACTACTATTAAGTGGGGGACCTAAAGTGAGAAAAGCTAAACTTAATTTAACCAAAAAAACCATTTACCCAACAAACAAACCCACATACCACGTCCTATATCCACTAACACCTTTATTAATTAAACATTTAAAAAAAACCATTTAGTTAATTATTAAACTACGTGGGAAACATATCCTGTTATCATCTTAATCCCTAATCACCATGATGAACCCTAGAACACTTTAAAATTCAATCCACATCAAATCAAAGAAATTAACCATGAGGGTTTAATATTAACCCTTACTAAACCTCACCCATCCACCCAGAACATGGCCACGTCACCCCAAGGTCCCCCCCCCCCACCAGCTGTTTAGTCACGGGTTGCAAGTGAAGACAAAGAGGAGCAGAGAAATCAACGACCAAGACTGATTAGCTTGTTCAACACAACAAATCAAGGCTCAAGATCATCTTGCATGACTGCTACACCACATGGGTATTCACATGACACCATAAAAGGACCTAGAATTTGGATTCAAATCCGAATATGCTTATTTGATGCTCAGGGCACTTTGGGAAGTTCAACAATTAGGGTTAGGAATTCTTTTTGATTCTAGAACCCATGTATGCTGTTATATAAAGCACATAGGTCTTAGTTTAAGCCGTTGTTCCAGTTTTAGGTTTTCTGGCTCTTGTAATTCCTTTTTAATATATAAAAGTTGGTATTTATGGTTAATTCCTTTTTATTTTAAAAGTTGTTAAATTGTAGAAAAACGAGCTGAGTTCCATTTATATTCATGTTTTAGTGTAACAAACTCAAGCTTTCGAGTTTGGTTTCAAAGTTTCAAGTTTTAAGGTTCGAATTTTGTGAAAAGCTTTTGAGGGAAGTTTTCATAAAAATCAGTTTTAGATTTGATATCGTGTGAAACAAGAGCTTGTTCTTGTTTGTATAATCTTGTGTTTGCTCATCTTAGCAGTGGGAAGCTTGTGCACGGGCGTGCACATAAGCTCATACTTCCGAGGGTGTGGAAGTACATCCTTGCCGTAAGTCTACTCTTCCATTTATTTGTTTATTTTTTTGGTAAAAAAATTGTCGTGTGATGATATTTGGTTCATGTTTATGAATTTGTGATTTCTGTGTGAGATCTTGTTGTGTGTGAGAAATTGACCATACCTGCTGTTTAAGAGTGTTTGGGAACGTTGGGTCTAGGGTAGAAAAGTCTTCCTAAAGGCTTGACTATACTCTGCACTGGTTAATTAGCTGTAGGATTTAGGTTTTACGCGAATGAGAGGGTATGTTTAGTTGAAATGAGCTATTTGGTATTTTCTCTTAAAATCTGCCAAGTTTGTGGTGTTTACATGCTTTATGCTGTGTTGCTAAAAATCATGGCGAGATTAGTTGTTTAGATCTTGTGTCTTGTGCTTTGGAATCCTTTTATTCTTGTCTACTTTAATTTCGCTACATGCTTGTTTCTGCTTATGTCCTTATTTGTTTGAAGTTTTTGCTCATTATCTACTTTAATCGCTATGTTATTGCTCATTTCATGGTTAATATTGATTGTTGTTAGCTCTTCATTAGTTTGAGCTTAAATTTATGTCATAAAACTTGCGTTTGGAAGAGCTCAGTTAGTTGTCATAGACTTAGGATTAGTAAGTAAGCGAGACAACATTATTTCATTAAGGTTAGAGTTAGTTAGCTTTTGACTCAGTTCTTAATCATAAAAACAGAAAAAAGAAAGTAGGTGTTACTGTGCACCGAAAGAAAAAAAAAGAGAAGAGCACTTGCTGTTGAGTTTCTGTTTCGGTGCACTCTACAGTTTGATTTGAGGCGTGAGTTAGAGTTTTGAACTTAGGGGTGTGCTTATTTACCAAACCGAATTCAGTCCCAAGTAACACAAAAAAAAGAGGGAATGAAATAGGGGTTATTAACGTTTCATTTCATCTTGCTATTTGAGGCTCAAATCTGTTTATTGGCACTTGTGTTGCGTGACTTTGTGTTTGAGGGTTGTGATTGGTGTTAGTACCTTTGCAAACTAACCAAGCAGAATCAAACAGTGAGTCTGTAGTGTTTGTGTGTGTTTGTGTTCATCCACAACTAAGAAATCATAAAACTTGTTAGAAATACGTTTTTACGTATATTAGAAGTATCGGTCACTCCACAATATTATTTATGTTGTAATAGCTCGTAGTTAACAAATAGTTAATAGTTACTTATTTAGTTAAGTAAGAACCGGTCCATGGGCTTGTCATGGGCCGGCCCAAGTCCACAAAAGACTTGGAAGTATAAATACCCCTTTCCTCCTTGGAAAGGGGTTGGTTGTTGTTCATTTTCTAGTTCCACTTAATAAAATACACATAGTTTCTCTCTCACTTTCTCTCTCTAGTTTCTCTCTCTAGAAAACATCAACCCACTTCATAGATTCATAGGTTATCAAGATTCTACATTTGGTATCAAGAGCTATGGGGTGATTTAAGGTAATGATTTGTGTGGTTTTTTAGTTTTTGATTGTATTAGTGTTCTTTAAGAAGATCCATCTTGATTCTTGGTGTTTTTGGTGTTTTTGTGATTAGGATTAGTAGATAAGTATTAGTTGTTACTTATTATTGTAGAAATCACAAAACTTTTTGGGTTATTTGGTAAAAATCTGGGCTTAATCTTCATTTTTATTGATCGACTGTTCATCGTACAAGTTTCTGATTACCCAGCAAAAGTTCCGAACCAAAAAGTTCCGGATCAACCAAAGTTCCGGACGAAAAAGTTCCGAACCAAAAAGTTCCGTATCAACCAAAGTTCCGGATCAACAAAAGTTCCGAACCAAAAGTTCCGAACGAAAAGTTCCGGATCAACAAAAGTTCCGAATCAAGGAAGTTCCGAACCAAAAGTTCCGGATCAAGGAAAGTTCCGGATAAAGGAAGTTCCAAACCAAATGTTCCGGATCAAGGAAAGTTCCGGATCAAGGAAAGTTCCGGATCAAGAGAAAGTTCCGGATCAAGGGAAAAGTTCCGGATCAAGGAAAAAGTTCCGGATCAAGGAAAGTTCCGGATCAAGAAGAAAGTTCCGGATCAAGGAAAGTTCCGGATCATGACTTCCGAACCAAAAGTTCCGAATCAAGGTATTCCAAGCCAAATCTTCCGAATCAAACTTTCGAATCAACAAAAAGTTCCGAATCAAGGGTTATTTTACTTGTTTTTTCGACAATTTTTTAGAGGATTTAATCTTGGTTTCTTACAACAAAAACTCAACACAATTCACAAGCTTTACTTCACTGCTCGATCAACCGATAATCTTTGTCTCTTTGAAGTGAACAAAATGAATCCGAATTCAGTAATGCCTCAGATGACATCTCTTACGGATATCTCAATCATAACGGGAACTGATAGTCGTCCACCGATGCTTATTAAAGAGGTGTTTGAGGCATGGCAGGGCCGCATGATGCAATACCTGAAGGGCAAACCAACATACGGAAGGCTTATGGTCAAATCGATTTTGAATGGTCCACTCGACTATGGTACCATTGTGGCAAATAACATGACTCGACCAAGAGAATTTGAAGAACTCACACCGGCACAACAACTCATTGCTGATGCTGATGAAAAGGCTCTACAGACTCTTCTCCAAGCTCTTCCGCATGATATTTATCGCATGGTGAGTCAATATACGGTTGCCAAGGATTTATGGGAACGTCTAAAGGTGTTGCTACAAGGAACGTCTCTTACCAAACAAGAAAGGGAATGTCAGTTGTATGATCTGTTTGATAGATTCACGTACAGCCCAGGGGAAACGCTACACGACTACTACTTCAGATTCACTACTCTAATGAATGATCTGAATGTATACAATCTCGTGATTGCTCCATTCCAGGTTAACACCAAGTTTTTGAATACTTTACCTCAAGCTGAATGGGGTGAGTATATTACCGATGTTAAGTTAACCCGGGATTTGCATAAGTGCAATTTGGATCAAATATATGCTTTTCTTCAGCAGCATGAGAAACATGTGATCATGCACCGTTCGCCTCGAGGTATGTACCCTGATTCCTTAGCTTTGATGGCGAATCAACCAAGCTTGTCACACAACAACACTCCTTATATCTTGGGACATCAAGCCTATCATCCATCACCTTACATGACACCAACCTTCCCCCAATACTCGATTCTACCGCAACCACCCACCTCACATCAGCAACAATATCGGTTTAGTGCACCTTCATCACAATATGCTACACAACCTCACCCAGCAAGTATTGCACCTTATGCTCAATCTTCATATTCTTCTTATCAAGAGAATGCAGCATATCCAACAAGCTACCCTGATCAAATGAGTATTCCTTCTAGTGATTATGCAGCTCATCAAGACCAAGCAATGTACTGTGATGATGAGGAAGTCCCCATTCCTGTATTCAAACAAGGAGCTGACCCAGTTGAAGTGTTAACTACTATGTCTGCTTATCTCACAAGGACTTTAAGCAAACGAGGATTTAGGGGATCAGCTCCTACGAACAATCAGTTGAGGAATTCATCCAATTCTCGCCAACAAGCTACTATTGAGAATGGCAGGGTAATGGTTCAACCAATTCAACCATATCAGGGGAGACCTACTACATCAAATACCAATGCACACACGACCAATCCTGCTCCACGGGCTAATTCTACAGGCAAGTTGAGAATGATTACATGCTACAACTGCAAGGAAGAAGGTCACATGTCCAGGGATTGTAAGAAACCCAAAAGGAGAAGGGACGGTCAATGGTTTGCTGAGAAGATTTATCTGGTCAATGCTCAGGCACAAGGAAGGGAACTTGATGAAGAGGAGCTTGCGTTTCTTGCTGATCCAGGGATTGCTGAACAAGATGTTGTCACCACACAGAATGCAGCATACCAAGCAGATGATCTCGACGCGTATGACTCAGACTGTGATGAATTTCAATCTACAAAGGCTGCTCTCATGGCAACTATCTCCAGCTTAGGGCCAGAAAAGAGATCTGAGGTACTTATTAATACCACTGATAATACCACTGATGCTAGTATTCAACCACATCAAGTTGTGCAAGAGCGTGCTGATTCGAATGAATCTTCGGTGGTGAGTCTTTCAAATGAGGAGACAATCAATGATAGTAATATCAATGTGAGTCCCCAGACTTTGAGTGAAGCACAACCGAGAGCCATTTCGCATACGCATACTCCTGCTCAACAAGATTTGGTCATGGTTCCTGCTACATTACTTAGCCAAATGAATGCTGCACTCTTAGAAACCCTAGCTAAGAATAAGAATTTGTCTGATGAGCTTGCCTTAAGCAACGAGAAAGTTCACACTTTGGAATTAGTGCCTTCGTCTAGTGTTCTAACAAATCCCGAATATGATCACTTTAGAAACAAACAAATGGGTCACTTGCAAGAAATCGAAACCTTAAGAGCAGATCTTTCTAAAGAACTTAGCGAAAAAGAGTTAGTGGTCACTAATTTTCAAAAACTTCAAACAGATTTTGAGTTACTCGAATCTAAAAAGAATGAAATGGAGATTAATGCTGCTAATAAGATTAGAAGTCTAGATTATCTGCTTTTAAGACAATACGCTGCTTCTCAACTAGTGCACTTATTTGATGCTTCGTTTAGAGAATTTAACTTATCACGTCAAAAAGGCCTTCCCCCTAACCCAAGGTATGCAAAACAAGCTTTAAGAGATAGTCCAAGACTTTATAATGCAACCCAATTAGGATTGGTCTTAGACCCGATTGTTATTTTCGATGATCGAACAAGTAAGGATCTAGTTGATGAGGATTGGTCTTACTCCTGCTCTCCAAGCTCTTCCGAGTGTGATTATTTTAAAATGAATAAGGAGCTTGCAAAAACGGATTTTAGAATTCGCTTCCATATGGACAAAGATCTCATAACAGCACCAACCTACATATTAGATGAAGAAAACCCTAGTACATTTCCTACACTTGTCAATATGGAAGGTCCTAAGGAAATTCCAAAGGATCTTCCACCTGTTAGCACTGTATGGTTAAACTTGCAAGAGATTAATCAATACTTTACTAATTTTGACAAGGTCATTTTGGAATGTACGACTTCAAATGGCTTAAACGCCGGAGAATGGGCTTTCAAACATATGAACGAGGTGTTTAAAAATGAGATCAATCCGTTTGTCGAAAGTCTAAAAGGAAGTTTTGCATCTCTTAAGGAAAATATTGTGCTTGAAATTGGTGAAGTTCAAAAAGTGTTTTATGAAATGGACACCGCTTACGAACTACAACTAATTGAAAAAGAAAAGATTTTAACCGAATATGACCGATTCTTGTCCGCAGTAATTTTGTGTGATGTGCTTACTACTGTAAATGTTAATTATTCGAATGAGCTTACATCCGCTATGATTAATTGTGATGCTGTGAATATTTGTGATGATGTTTGTGATCTCTCTGTAAATGTTGCTGATACTGTAAATGAGGTAGATGATCATTCTTGTCACGAATCTAACGCTGAGTTTTTAAAGCTACAAGATTCTTACAATTTAATTTCAAAACGCTTTAATCAACTAGAACAACATTGTATATCTTTAGAATTAAAACAACAAACTCAAAAGGAGGATCTTTTGATATCAAATGGTTGTGAAAACGGTGTTGAGACGAGTGACAAGATGATTGCAATTGTTAAGGCCTTAGAGGAAGAGATTATGAGATTGAAGAGAGATGTGTCATCAAATGAAACACTCAAATTGGAACTAGAGGCTGCAGAGTCTAAAAACCAGGTCTTAGAAATTAGACTTTCGTCTGTTCTAGGGGAGATGGATCGGACAAGACAGGGACTATCCGCTCTTTATGGTTCACTAGAAGAACGCTTCGCTTTTAATGCGGCACAGCAACAATCTTATGTTTAACAACTGAACCAAAAGTGTGAGGAAATCTTTGACTTGAACATCCTGCTCATTGACAAAAACATGGTTTTGGCCGAGTTAAAGGAGACACTTCTTCTCACCCGACAAGAAGTTGTTGATAACTTAGCTACCGACTCTGCACCGTCCACTAGTGCTCCAACAACCAAGTCAGTAGTGCTTTATAAGAACCCGCTTCATAAGAGAAACCCGGTTACATACGATGATTATATGAGGAATGCCATTAAGCATGTAGATCTTGTTAGGGATATTTTAGACGATCTTTATGCCTTAGATCCCTCAAGTAGCTACTATTATTCGGCTCATGAATATATTAAGCGAGTTCAATATTGCTTAGCATATTTGCAATACATAGGTAAACCAGGCTCTGCACTACTTACTAATAGGCCCATTGCTGTAACTCCATTCAATAAGACTCCAGGAGCAAAACCATCATTGGAACAATCAAGTAAGGCACCTTTAAAATCTGTTGCTAATGTTCCCACTTTGCCTTCTACAGGATTAAAAGAGACTACTATGGCTAAAGGATCGCCACTCAAGAAAGATAAGATCAAGCCCTCCACTAGTAGTGCCAAAAAGAAGAAAGTAGAAGCTCACCATAGGAATGTTAGTTCAGTTTTAAATAAAAAGAATCATGTTAAGACTAAAAGCTCTGCGCCTGTGCAGAAGCCTAAACCATTCGTGAATTCTAATTTGAATTGTTGGAATTGTAATGAATGTATGTTTTCCCAACGTCATGATTTGTGTCTTATTGATCATGTGAATGAAATGAATGCCATTAGGAATGGTCTTGAATGGAAGCCAACAGGTAGAACTCGTGCCCAAGTTGGTTGGCAATGGCGTCCCACTGGTAGGACCTTTACATTAGATGGAAAAATGTGCCCTTTAACTAGGAATGCATCCGTTGAGGTTAGGTCTGAGCGTCCTTTAGTTAGGCACACTCGCACTCAAGTATGGAAACAACGCCCTTTAATTAGGTCAGCTCCCACTATAGTGCCTATCAGTGAAGAAATACCTCAGGATTTAAGCCAACTAGAATCTACACCACCAACTAGGAAGAAGAAGGCTAGGAAATCTATGAAACCTAGAGTTAGCAAATCTAAGATTATTAAATCTGTACCTGCTAATAATAAGGAACACTCAGATTCCGATACCTCTACATTGTCTTCGTGTGGTGATATTTTCAGGTGGTCCAAATCATCCTGTGGTATCTGGACTCCGGTTGTTCAAAGCATATGACTGGAGATCGCTCGATGCTCCGAAATTTCGTCAGCAAGTTTCTTGGTACGGTTAAATTCGGTAATGATCATATAGCAAAGATAACGGGGTATGGTGAATATCAGATTGGAAACGTTACGATTTCAAGGGTATACTATGTAGAAGGTCTTGGTCATAACTTATTCTCAGTAGGACAGTTTTGTGATTCCAACCTAGAGGTTGCTTTTCGACAACACACTTGTTTCATCCGCAACTTGGAAGGAAAAGATTTTTTGAAGGGATCTCGTGGTGCAAATCTTTATACGTTGTCTCTACAAGACATGATGGCCGCCTCTCCAGTATGTCTTCTCTCTAAAGCATCTAAGACCAAGTCATGGTTATGGCATCGCAGATTATCTCATCTTAACTTTGATGCTATTAATCATCTGGCTAAAAACGAATTAGTTCGTGGTCTTCCAAAGCTCAAATTTCACAAGGACCATTTATGTTCCGCGTGTTCAAGGGGGAAAAGTACCAAGAAATCATACAGGCCCAAAGCTGAAGACACCAATCAAGAAAAACTTCATCTTTTGCATATGGATCTTTGTGGGCCAATGAGAACTGAAAGTGTGAGCGGTAAGAAATTCATTCTGGTTATTGTGGATGATTTCTCCAGGTTTACATGGGTTAGATTTCTACGTACAAAGGATGAAGCACCGAAGGCTATCATCACTTTTCTGAAATTCATTCAGGTACGTTTGAATACTACTGTCCGCCGTATTCGTACAGACAATGGAACAGAGTTCGTCAACCAGACTCTTCGTGATTCCTATGAGGGAGTTGGTATCTCACATGAAACATCCGCTGCACGCACTCCACAACAAAACGGTGTCGTTGAAAGACGGAATCGTACGCTTATGGAAGCTGCTAGGACTATGCTAATTTATGCGAACGCTCCATTGTTCTTGTGGGCAGAAGCTATATCTACTACATGTTTCACCCAAAACCGTTCTATCATTCGGAAACGCCATGGAAAAACACCTTACGAGCTTCTACATGATTGTAAACCCGATGTTTCATTCTTTCATGTGTTTGGTGCTCTTTGTTATCCAAACATTAATCGTGAGAACTTGGGCAAGCTTCAACCGAAAGCTGATATAGGTATTTTCATTGGTTACTCACCGTCCAAGAAAGCATACCGAATTTACAACCGTCGTCTTGGCAAGATTGTAGAAACTATGGACGCAGATTTCGATGAGCTGACAGCGATGGCTTCTGAGCAACACAGCTCTGAACCCGCGCTTCATGAGATTGGAACCGGTGCTATAAGTTCCAGATTAATTCCCAATAATCCTACTTCTACATCATTTTTACCACCAACAAGGCCCGAGTGGGATAAACTGTTTCAACCGTTGTTTGATGAATACTTTGATCCCCCAAATGATGAAGTTCCAGCACCTGTAGTGATAGCTCCAATCCCTGAAGTTGTTGCTCCTACAAATGAAGCTTTATCAAATGCATCTTCAACTAACATTGAACCGGATGCACCTTCACCAAGTGATTCTCAAACTACACCTGAATCGTCACCCCTACTTGTGCCTAATGATGTTGAAGAGGATTCTATTGATCACGATTTGGAATATGCTCACCTGCAAGAGCTTCCTTTCTTTGGTATACCGTTCCCTGAAAACCCTTCAGCCGCGTCTACCTCAGAATTAGCTCCTTCTATTGTTCACTCCAGACCACCTAGGATTGAAAATCATAGCACCAAATGGACAAAAGATCACCCAATTAGGAATGTCATTGGAGATCTAGATCGACCAGTCTCTACACACCATCAATTACAAGAGAGTGCACTCTATTGCTACTTTGATGCATTTCTCTCCGAAGTTGAACCTAAAAATTGGCAGCAGGCTATGACTCAATCATCTTGGATTGAAGCTATGCAGGAGGAACTAAATGAATTCCAACGACTTGAAGTATGGGAATTGGTTCCTCTCCCTGACAAGGTTAACATCCTTACTTTGTTATGGGTTTATAAGGTTAAACTCGATGAGATGGGTGTAGTATTGAAGGATAAGGCTAGATTGGTCGCTAGAGGATATAAACAAGCCTTGGGTATAGACTTTGAAGAATCTTTTGCTCTTGTGGCAAGATTGGAGGCTATTAGACTATTCCTTGCGTATGCTGCTCATATGAATATGATCGTCTATCAAATGGATGTGAAGACGGCATTTTTGAACGGTGAACTAAGGGAAGAGGTCTATGTTCGTCAGCCGGATGGGTTCGTTAGCACGGAGTTTCCTAATCATGTGTACAAGCTTAAGAAGGCTCTCTATGGGTTGAAACAAGCTCCACGCGCGTGGTACGATCTCCTTTCAACATACCTCATCTCGGAAGGCTTCTCCAAAGGAAAGGTGGACCCCACTCTATTCACTCTCAAGGAAGGCAACGACATGATTCTGGTACAAATTTATGTTGATGATATAATATTTGCGGCCACTAACATAGAATTGTCAAATCGATTTGAGAAGATAATGTCCACACGCTTTCAGATGTCAATGATGGGAAAAATCTCATTTTTCTTAGGATTACAGATTTCTCAAAATCCCAGAGGCATTTTTATTAATCAATCCAAATATGCTCTAGAATCTTTAAAGAAATATAACTTTGATAATTGTGACCCCGTGGACACTCCAATGGTGGAGAAATCCAAGTTAGATGAAGATAGGAATGGGACTATTGTCGATCCAAAACTTTACCGTGGAATGATCGGCACCCTTCTCTATCTGACTGCTAGCAGGCCTGATTTGCAATTTGCTGTATGCATGTGTCCCCGGTATCAGGCTCGGCCTACCGAAAAGCACCTACATGTTGTGAAAAGGATCTTTCGGTATCTAAAAGGAACACTTCATCGTGGTCTATGGTATCCGAAAGATTCCTCTATTGCTTTAATATCATACGCAGATGCCGATCATGCTGGATGTCAAGACACGAGGCGTAGCACTTCTGGATCTGTGCAACTCCTTGGAGATAGATTGATCAGTTGGTCTTCAAAAAGGCAGAAAAGCGCTGCAATTTCTAGCACGGAGGCTGAATACATCGCCATGTCCGGTTGTTGTGCTCAAGTCCTTTGGATGAGATCACAATTAACTGACTACGGTTTGGGATTCAACAAAATCCCGATGTATTGTGACAACAAGAGCGCCATTGCCCTTTGCTGCAACTATGTTCAACACTCCCGGGCCAAGCACATAGACATTCGCTACCATTTCATTAAGGAGCAGGTGGAGAACGGAGTGATCGAGCTGTATTTTGTCACTACTGAGTACCAGCTGGCGGATATGTTCACCAAAGCCTTAGATCGAGGACGAATCGAGTTTTTGATCGACAAGCTTGGCATGAAATCATTCACTCCAGCGACTCTCACAGAGTTGGCAGAAGAATCAGCTGAATAGTGGTGGTAAACTATTCAGAGTATCCTTTGTTCGTGATCATGTATATTATCGTATATATATAAACCACAAAAGAAAAATACAAAAATATAAAACCAAGAAAAACCATAAAAAATATAAAACCTACAAAAACCATAAAAATTATAAAATCAGAAAAACCAAAAATATTTTTCGTTTTTAAATCGGGCATGTCTTTTAGTACGGTAATATTTACAGCCTTAGAAATGTCGATCAATATTGACACGGTGCCATAAATAGAGTCCGTATAAAAGTTGTACATTTTTTAAAACATGCCCATTATGGCTTGTAGTTATTTCAGACTGCAACCCGGTTTTCATATTAAAGTCACGTATTTCCTTGGAAAACGTTGGCTCAGAACGGGAATTAATTTTCTCGGGCATGATTTACAAGCCAAATCATGCAAAGGGATCAAGTTTACTTTACAACTTGGTCTAACACGAATTAATGTACGTCTCAGTGCATTAACTTGTTAAAATAAGAGAAATCTTATTGACACCACGAATCAATATTTTTCAAGACATTAATTGGAAATGTTTTCATCAATATTTGACTCTTTAAACAATGACTACTGCTCTTTAAATAGAAAACGGGTCATCGTTTAAGGGGTAGAAAATATTAAATCATCTTCGTCATCAAAACAATCTTTTCAAAAGTGATTGTGGAAAATTAATGGTTAAATGGTAAATGAGTGGTATTGCTTTAGAAAATGACTTGGGCTCGTTCAATGTGATAGGCATTGCTTTAAGATCTTGGAGATATGCTAATAGGTTGAGATGCTTAAGTTGTGTTGGCAAAATTTAACTATGCTTAGGAAAAAATGAAAAGATAAGTTATAAACAAAAAGGAAAAGAATAAGGAATATAGGGACTTAAGGTGACATTGT
This sequence comes from Glebionis coronaria, assembly GCA_025667525.1. Taxonomy (NCBI): domain Eukaryota; kingdom Viridiplantae; phylum Streptophyta; class Magnoliopsida; order Asterales; family Asteraceae; genus Glebionis; species Glebionis coronaria. Next base: position 215,060,547 of record CM046875.1, read on the forward strand.
GTGAAACTTGTCAAAATTTGACCTAAGTCAAATGGAAACCCCCACCCCCTTTTTCTTTTCACTCACTGTATCATTTTCATCTTGCCGCCATTGTTATACACATACACAAGCTCTCAAAATTCGCGTGTTAATCAAATCCATTTGTTTCATTCGATCTTAGAAGGTAATTACATCAACATTTAACTTATAATTCGTCAAATTCTTCATCTAAATCTGGTTAATTGATTCTGGTGGTAAACTTTATCAGATTTAGGGTTTATTTGCCTAATTAGGATTAATTGATTAAGGTTTTAGGTGGGATTCATGCGGAATATCATTAGATTGTGGTTTATTGCCTTAGTTTGCCTTAGAACTCACAAACGCGCATAGATTAAATCATCAATAGGCTGTGTTTTGAAGTTCCGAATGAACATGGATAATAACTTCCGAATGAAGGAATTTTTCTGAAAAAACTTCCGAATGAAGGAAGTTCCGAATGAAGAACTTCCGAATGAAGGAAGTTCCGAATGAAGGACTTCCGAATGAAGAAGTTCCGAATGAAGGACTTCCGAATGAAGGACTTCCGAATGAAGGACTTCCGAATGAAGGACTTCCGAATGAAGGACTTCCGAATGAAGGACTTCCGAATAAAGGACTTCCGAATGAAGGACTTCCGAATGAAGGACTTCCGAATGAAGGACTTCCGAATGAAGGACTTCCGAATGAAGGACTTCCGAATGAAGGAAGTTCCGAATGAAGGAAGTTCCGAATGAAGGAAGTTCCGAATGAAGGAAGTTCCGAATAAAGGAAGTTCCGAATGAAGGAAGTTCCGAATGAAGGAAGTTCCGAATGAAGGAAGTTTCGAATGAAGGAAGTTCCGAATGAAGGAAGCTCCGAATGAAGGAAGTTCCGAATGAAGGAAGTTCCAAATGAAGGAAGTTCCGAATGAAGAAGTTCCGAATGAAGAAAGTTCCGAATGAAGAAAGTTCCGAATGAAGAGTTGTTTAATTGATAGTTGTTTGCTCTCTATAAGTACTTGTATGAAATGTGTTATGCTTAGAAGTAATACAGATACATATCTATATGTTTTTGTGCATCAACCTTTCATGTCTTATCTTAAGCAGATACAATGACTAATCCAACTGTACAAGCAATCCAAGACTCTAGAGAAGCCGCTATTGCTAAAGCACGAACCCTCAAGTTCATACCAAACAATTACCGGCTGAAGCAAGTCTCAAAATCCACTCATCATGGATTTAAAGTAGCCATAGCAATCCTTGATCACTCTCATTTCAAGAACTCCCTTAGGAGTACTGCCTCGGTGCCTTATGAGTACATGTATGAGTTCTGGGCTACCAAGGAGAGTACTTCAAACAAGATCACCTTCACCATCGACAACAAGCAGCAGACGCTCACAGTTTCAGACTTCCGTAAGATTTTTGGTATACGGGATACACCCAAAGGCATGTCATTTTCGAGGGATCCTACTAAAGATGAACTCATGGAGATGTTCGAGGCTCTTGGATGTCCTGACATACGAGTTACGTCTGAGTTTACCACTGCTAAAGTAGGACAACCTTGGAGAGCAATGTTGGGTATTCTCAGTAGATGTCTTACACCGAAAACAAGTGGGCATGATGCTTTGCGCAGTCCTATTATGAAAATCTTTCATGGAATGTATAAAGGCGCAAATGCAGATTATGCATTATTGTTGTGGGAAGAATTCACCTTCCAACTCTTCCAAAACAAGAAGCTGAAGACAAATTTCTTTCATTATCCTCGGTTTATCAAGCTTATCATTAATTATTTTATGAAGAATGATGTTGCTATTGATAGGCGTGCAGCAAGTCGGCATCACACTGAAGAAGATGATGATACTGTGGATCTAAGGCATGAAGGACCATCTGGTGGTGTGATTCCTGGTCCTATTCCTGATTATCTTCTGACGGATAAAATCAAAGGCTCTGCTGATTACAAGCTACTGCTGCTAGAGATCAAGAAGCTGAAAGCAAGCCTTCAGACTGGAGAAGACTCGTCTACTACAGTGAAGAGTAAAGGTAAACGCAAGCAACCAGCTGCTTTACCTGAACCCGAAACCAAGAAGAAAAAGACTGAGGTTAAGAAGGGAAAGGGTAAGGCTGATGAGTTACGTCTACGTGACGAAGAAGATGTTGTTGATCCTACTCTTGACAAGGCGGAGAGAAAAATGATGAAGATAGCTATTCAAAGGAGTAGGAAAGATACTGGCGGTAGTGGTTCAGGTGCAAGGGTAAATATTGAAGAAGAGTACGAGGAACCAGAGGATATTGATGAGTTTGGGTCACCTGAAAGATATTCTACTTCGAAGGAGACATCCATCCCCCCCGTTTCAGCAAGTGTTGAAAAGGAGTCCGGTGCTCCTACGATCATGGTGTCTACTCAACCTTTAGTAACTCAACCTTTAGCAACTCAACCTCCACCAATACAACCCTTACCAACCAGACCGGCTTCAACACCATTCCTTCCACCACCGATAACTCCTATCCTTAGCACCGTAGTAACAACCGAGCCTCTTCAATCAACCCAGAGCAGCTCTGCAACATCTACAATGGCTGCATTGGTGATGGCCGAAATGTTGGATAAACATACGGATAATCACAAAAGAGAAATGGATGAACTTCGCCAAGAGCTACATAGACGAGTTCAAAGTGAAGAAGCATCTAGGAAAGCCCAAGAAGAGATGCTTGCTAAGTTCGCTGCAGATATGGAATTGACGCAAAAAGCTCATGCAGAAGAACTAGCTCGGGTTAAGCAGGCTGAGGCTGATAAGCATGCTGCACATATCACTAGACTTCAAGCGATGAGGGATAAATACAAGGAGCAAAAAGAAGCACTTGAAGCTTCTGTTGAAGAGAGAGTGCAAGAATCCGTTGAATCCATTATGCCTAAACTGCGTGATGAGTTGAAGACACTAGCAGCTGATAACTTGATGATCAAGTCATCCAATCCTTCTGAATCCGCCTACAAAATTGCCTATGACTTGACGGATTTTGAATTAAAGAAGATCCTGAAAGCTCGAATGAGGGAACTTGGATCGTTTGATAAATCTAGGATTCAACGGGCTCTTTACAAATCCCTGAATGACGCTATCATGGAGGATGATAAGTTATTTAAAACGTTTGGAAGTGTGGTATTATATCACATTCTACCTGAGGCAGAAAGGGAAGAAAGTGAAGAAGAAGAGGGTACTGGTGAAGAAGAGGAAGAAGAAGAAGAAAAGGATGATGACGATGACGAGGGTGGTGATGATGATGAGGATGATGATGATGATGATGGCGATGATGGTGGTGATGGGAATGAGGAGAGTGCTAGGGGGAGCAACGAGGATAGCAATGGGGATGATGATGGGGGTAAACAGCCTAAAGAGGGGGATAAGGTTGCCAGCTCAAAGAAACCTGCTAAGTCTGGAACCAAGTACAAGAAAGATGCAGCGCAGAAGGAAAAATCATCATCAACGGAATCAAGACGATCTAAGTGGTGCCACGATGTGAATGCTACTACAGCGTCATCGATTCCCGGTACTTCTATTGCTGTATCTATACCTGTTACAACTAACCCTATTAGTTCTGTTGTTGCTGCTCCTGTGATTGCAGAATCGGTAACTGAACCTGAAGCTGCACAACACTCACCCGTTCATGACACCGCCGAGATGCCTGAGTCAGAAGCAGCAGATGTTAACGTTTCTATTACTCTACAACAAGAACCACAATCTACTGTTCCTGAATCACGCACACGGGACTGGGCAGACACGTTGGAGATTGACGAGACTGCACCGCCACAGGCTTGGATCACGGTAGCAGCGCAATATGATCCGATAACAGACACTGACAAAGATGTTTTGTATCTCCGTATCCGCAGTCCGATTGACTTATGTGCATTTCTTGCTCATGAGTATAAGACATCGGTTACTCCATCTTTGGTGAAGAAAGCGTTGAAGGATAAGAGACTTCGCGCCAAAACCCGGTTAACCCGAATGGAGTTCGAGTATTATGCCGATGAGATCCTGAAAGCTCTGAATACCGTTCAACGGCCAGGTCTTCATGAATCAGAAAAAGCTCCACCTCCACTTGATCCCTCTCAAGATAATCAGATTGCTCTTGACTTCTTCGTCACCAATGATCTTGTGTATCTTCTGAAGCGGTCATCAAAGTACGCAACCTCCCTGACCTTGCTGAAAGCTGCCAACTGGGGGACAATACCCTTTATCGAGGAAAAGGTAAACCGACTCTGGGTCCCAAAGGTAAATCGTAATTATGATATGTATGCTGTCATAGGTGCATCACACTGGGACGAACGAGTTCGAAGGGCGTACAGGGGCTGCTGTCTAGTCAATTCAGGAAGTAACGTTAGATCCGATATCCGCATCTCCAGCATCTTAGGATTGAAAGCTGAAGCCAAGAATGGCTATTATCATATGACGGAGATTCGATTGAAAAGGGAGGATGACAGAGAATACAAAATCCAGCAGGGAGATTTTTTCATCATTCGCCTTGAGGATATCGAAGATATGTTGCTTCTGATGACCCGAGATCAACTCACACATATTCCTCGTGAAGACCTCATTGCCTTGAATACAGCACTTCGTATGTTCACACGAAGCGTTGTTATCAAGAAACGAGTTGAAGATCTTCAGTTGGGAGTCGAAAGTTACCAAAGGAAGCTTAACCTAACCCGTCCAGTGAATCAGGTGTTACCTCAACATGTAGATAGATGTCCCTATACCGGCATTTCTGTCTCGAATTGCGGCATTTTCTACTTGAACAGTCGAGGTTTAATGAAGTTTATGAGGGTGGTTGAGCTTTATAAGTACAGTGATGGGACTCTTCTACAAGTCAGAGGAAAGTTGGAGCATCTTAACTCGGGTGGGACGTTACCAGAGATGACGGAGGATTGGCATCCGGGTTATCGGCAAATGGCGAAGTACGTGATCAAGAAGATTGATCAAAAGCTCCGTGAACGTAGATTGATGAGGAGCTTGGAAAGATTCGTTGGTGGTAGATCATATTTAGTGCACCACAAGCTCCTGCAACGATCCATCTAATGGGTCATACATTTCAGGTCCACTTTATTTTGGTTTTAATTGTGAATATGTAAATTTGTGAATATTGTGCTTTAATGGCTTGATGTAGTGTTACGGTATGATAATTTTTCAAGAATTTCTCACGAGATTCTAAATCTTTCAAAATATATCATACTAAAGCACTACAACTATCCCTTATTAACTTAAGGGGGAGCATTAACATGTTCTATGGCCAAACATCGATTTCATTTTTACCCAAAGACCGGTTAATCCATTCAATATCCCAAATATTAATGGTTAACATTTTGGATAAGGGGAGAAAATGGGATTAAGGAGATTTAAATGATACTTGGCTAAAAGATGAAAAAGACTTAACGATTATCCAACTTAATATGTGTAAAGCACGTGTTAAGGGGGAGCGTTTTGATGATCAAAAACACCTAAGGTACGAAACTTTTGATTTCAATATCACAAGTACTTTAGGTGATTTTCAATGATTTTTCATGGTGGCAATTCCTTCCCAAAACACGCTTAATTCACGACGAATGTGGTGACAAAAGGGTGGTAGGAATAGGTTTAGTCCAATGATTCATCAGAGCCGATGGAATCTTCCCAAGGACAATTCCCTAGATAGAACTAGAAGTCCTAGGAAAGATGGAGAAAGAATGTGAACGTAGCTGAGTACCGACTGATTACTGATGCTAGCACTGGAACAATCACAACAAGGTGCTAGTGATGATGTATTGGTAAGTACTGAAGGGGTTGAAGAATGAAAAAGAAATGTAAAGATAAAGGGTGTAAAGAAAGAAGCCCTCCTTACAACTTTAGGCAGAAACCGGGTCAATACATATGCTATTGAGATCATTTTTGTTAATGATTCTCGATATTGAAGAAAGACGTCATGGACCCAGTGATGCAATGCACAACCCTTCCCAGCTAACTCAAATATCTCTCAAAAGGAATTTGTTTTAATCACACGGAGATCAACACGTTATCTATTGGTTTATTCACTCCGAATAGACTGGTATTGAAAAGGTGGCACTGCTCTCCAGCCATCGCTTACTAAATCAAAACGCACAATCGAGTCTAGAGCCAAGAGATCATCAAAAGTCTCATTAGGACACTTTCCATTTATACCTTGCTTTCTCACACACTGTGAAAAGTAAGAGATTTTCATGATTCCTACGCAGTATTCCTGTAATACTGCCAGAACATCTGAGTAATACGCAAGTATTACAATGAAGATGGAAATCCTGCTTGAGCCAACATCAAACAAGTTCATGGTAGGTTACACGTGCGGTTCTTTTAGAACCAATCTTGTGAAAAACTAGAAAGAAACAGTGGTTTAATTCTTAATTGAACTTAAACTCGTTCCAGGCCTCTACGCATTATCATATGATCTTGCCAGAACACTCAGAGTGACTCTTTATTGATCACAGTGACGAGTGGAAATCCTTCTAGTGTTAACAGCAAACAGCACTTGGTAGGTGACGTGCAAGATTCTTTATGAATTGAGCTCGTGACAACTGGAAAGCAACGATGGTGAAAATCTTAATTGAAATTCACTTGTTCCAGGTTTCATGAATTAACGGCTTCAAATCACAAAGATAATTTATCCAAGTGATTCACTCTTTATGTTCGCAGTCAGCTTTGGACGGTTGAATAAAGAGAACGGGTTTACCCGCGAAATCCTGTCAGGAAGTTACTTAATTGAAACTATCCGTCACGGGTACGATATCTAATATCGTCCAACGGTCTTCACCGACCGGAGGTAAAATGCTACCGAATTAGAATAAAATGTTCAAAGCCATTTTATTCGTGTCGTTGCTGTGTACCTGTTAAAGACGGTGGCGTTGCTGTGTACCTGTTGAAGACGGTGGCGTTGCTGTGTACCAGTTAAAGACGGTGGTGTTTGCGGTGTACCTGTAGAAGTCGTTTCCACATGCTTATGTCTTTCTGCATCAAAGTTCAGCAAAAATTCAAGAAAGTACAAGATGAAGTCTTCCGCTGTATCAAACTCTGAAGCTTTCGAGAATTCAACAAAAAGACATAAGTGTGTGGAACATGGAGTCACGAGGAGGCAAATTTCACAAGAAGGCAAAGATCGCACGTGAAAGGCCAAAAGAACAATGCTCTCAAGCCAAAGCCTAAAAGATCAAACCAACATATTCACAACAAAAGAAAGAAAAGAAGAAAAGACTACGAGCTAAAGAATGAAGACTTAGTATAGTATGCTAGGTTTAGAACTTTGTAACGTGGAGTGACCTCCCTTAGGGGGAGATTGTTAGAAATACGTTTTTACGTATATTAGAAGTATCGGTCACTCCACAATATTATTTATGTTGTAATAGCTCGTAGTTAACAAATAGTTAATAGTTACTTATTTAGTTAAGTAAGAACCGGTCCATGGGCTTGTCATGGGCCGGCCCAAGTCCACAAAAGACTTGGAAGTATAAATACCCCTTTCCTCCTTGGAAAGGGGTTGGTTGTTGTTCATTTTCTAGTTCCACTTAATAAAATACACATAGTTTCTCTCTCACTTTCTCTCTCTAGTTTCTCTCTCTAGAAAACATCAACCCACTTCATAGATTCATAGGTTATCAAGATTCTACAAACAATATATACAGGGGTTCGATAGAACAAGTGCAGCCAAAGCTAGTTTTAGGCCACTGATAGAATATAGGGACTGTTTGGGTGTGCGTGTGCATAACGGCGTTGGTTAACGCCTGTGCTTATTGCAGTCCACTGCCTGTGCATCTAAAAGTAATATAGATTTGAATCTGATGTTTATTTGTTATTTAAGCTGATATTCTGTTTTGATTTAAAGCTTGAAATTAAGTTTTTATAAATTTACTAGAAAGGACTTCAACTCTGTTTAAGTCAGTTAAGCTATAGGTTAGTAGTGCTGCTTATTCATAAGCTTAGGATGAGTTGCTGCGTTTAGCAGGGTGTTTGGAACAGTGGTTAAAGAGAGTAATCTGTTTGGAAAAAAAAAGAACCAACAGAAAGTATTGCAGTGGGTATTGAACCCCTGACCACCCTACACACTATGTGTAGAAAAAACAAATAGCTTCGAAACCATCTGGCTCAGTTACATATTATGTTTTCTTTGCCCCTTTTGTTTCTTTTATACAGTCAACAATCCATTCTATTTTCTTTTAAACATGGCAAAAAAGGTGCCAGTAGGAGGTTTCGAACCCCTGACCTCAACAGACCTATGGAGGCAGCAGACCCAACCAGTGACCATCTGCTCTGTGTTGATTTTTTGTTACGTGTTCCTTCTTTATTTCTTTTATATTGTCTTTTTGTTTGGTATATTTTAAGCTTATAAGCCTATACAGCTTATTTCGTAGCTTATTTTAGCTCCTTTTTCTCTCCTTTTATTTTTCCTAGGATTTAAAAAGTGTTAAAAACATTTTATAAATTTTTGGATTTTTTTTAGAAAATTATTTAATATTTTTAATCATTTAATTAGTTTTAAACTTAATTAATTCATAATAAAAAATATAAAAGTAAAAAAAAAATAATCCTTTTTTTTTCAAAATTTTATTTTGTCATTTAGAATGTAGGAAAAATAAATTTGTCTTCGTAAAGTTTAAAATTTGATATTTTGCTTTAATATCGCGTTTTTTTTGTTTTCGTACTATTTTCGTTCAAATCCGTACATTTGTTTTTTGCCCATTTGTATTTTAAAATTAGTCATTTTTACTTTTAAGTTTAATTAGTTCATTTTAAGTCAAGTTTTATTTTATTTTATTTTATTTTAATTTTTTTTATTTTTGTCGGATTTTACGTTACGTTTCACGTTTTCGCGTTTTACGTCGTACGTTGTTTTTAGCGTCATCCGTCTCCGTTTTATTTTCTTTTCGTATTTCCATAAACATAATCACTCAAATAAATAACATCTATAATTTTTGGCTAAACACCATACCTCCTCGAGAACGAACTCGATTGTCGATATTTGCGTTTTTCACAAAACGTACGTACTTATACGTACCACGACTTTGGTTTTTGCTTTCTTTTTCCTGAAAGATAGTAAACAACTAAAAACCACTACATCAAAAATGGCGCCGCTGCCGGGGAGGTTTGTTTAGCCATACTTATTTATCGTTTTTGTTTGAGTGTTTACGTTCTATCGTAAATACTTCTTTTTATTTTTCTATACTATTAGCCATACAAAATAAATACGTGTTAAATAGAACTCTATTAACACAAAAATCGTTTTCTCGTTTTTATTGTGCATAATATATTGTATTTACGTAGAACAATTAACAAAATAATTATCCAAATACGCGAGAAATCGCATCTCAATAGTTGAGCGTTCCGGTCACTATTGTTGTATCGAATTCAAACGAAATCAAAGGCAAAATAGATAAATACTCTTAATTGATTTAATCTCGATAAATACAAACTATAAGGTGGGTATAAGGCGGTTGTATTTCACGACCTAAGGAGAAAAGGCTCTTAAGTGCTTCGCGCCGCCTCGTTTTCTCCGCTCGCTTGTGCGTATTTTGAAAGTGACGATTAATTAGGGGTTTGCCACATCAAGTATTATTAATCTATTTTTGTGAGTTTTAATTATTGAACCTCGAAACGTTTTGGCGTTCCGCCAACGTTTCAAAGTCGACCATGGTTTTTACTTCACGTAATTACCTTCATTCTTCTTGGATTCATTAATCGAGACCATTGATTAGTGGATAGTTTTTGTAGATTAATTTCTACGTAATACACCAAAATTCTAAATAAATTAAAAAACCAAAAACACAAAAAGATTCTTCGATTTTTTTCCTCCATTCTCATAATTCTCTTCTTTCACCCTCTATAACGTTTAATTCTCGTAACACCATTCTCGTTGCATCATGTCGAATAATGGTGGATATTATTCGTGTCCATATTGTGGAGGCTCGCCCGATGGTGCCACTTGTTTTTATTGTGAGGTTATTGGAGGTCGAGGGGGTTATATCTATAACCCCGCTCCACGTGATCATGGTAACAATTTTCAATCTTACGACCAAGGTCACCCATCGTCTTCGTTTTATTCGTCGTATGATCCGTCTTTTAATTGCAATGATGAGTCTATCATAATGCCTTTAATGATTTTGTGAGACGAAATAATGAGAAATTAACGATGGTGGAAGAACAAATGACAAGCCTTAAGGAAACTTGTAATAAACGAATGACAACCCAAAGGGACACTTTCAAAAAAATGGAAAACGATTATGACACCCTTTTTGAAGAGCAACAATGTTTGTATGATCAAAATCAAGAGATGTGGAAAGGATACGTGGATACCATTAAGGAAAATCATGCTAATGAGAGAGATAAAATTCTTTTAATGTTCGAGGGCTTAGTGGAAAAATTTAATTCTTTGTCAAATAACACCAATCCTAATTCCGAGGGAGAGGTTAAAGCCTTATCAACTCCTAAGACTCGTACGTCTCGTATTGATCCATATCTCTTAAATTTTAGAGTCGTGCAACCTTCGTCGTCTTGCAAAAACGTAGAGGAAACGAAAAAGTCATCTAACGAAGTTTTGAAAAATGTCTTTGAAAATAAACCAAAGGAAAAACTCGTTGGATACTTGGGAGTATTAAATCTTGTACCTTCTAAACCTAATTTTTCTAATGAGGATGAAATTATTGAGGATTTTCTAAATCAATATACACTTAACTTTGACGAAGAAATTACATTAAATGATTTTAAAAAAGAAAAATGTGAAAAGGTTTTAAAGGAAATCGTTGAACCCTTGTTTTTACAAGATGAGCGAAAATTAATTCCGAAGGGACGTGTTAGTAGTTTTGCAAAAATGTTTGAAAACCCACGTTCGATCCCTTCGAAGGACAAAGTTGAAACCGTCAAGGCAAAATCGTCACGAGACGAGCCTTTTACCCCTAATCCAACACCGAGTGAGATTTTGGATTTATCGTGTGAGAAGTCCGTCGATGGCCTTGCTCAGATCGATACGTTTTTCGATGTCGAGGTCGAAACGACAAAGGAAAAATCTTCAATCGAAGAGCCTTCTATTCCTAGTTTCACGACGGTTGGAGCTAGCGACTCGACTATCGATAAATTGATTTCCAAACCTCTTCCACGAGGAAGAGAAGACATTTTTGATCCCGATGGCGATTTTTCCGAGATCAACGTATTCTTGATAACCCGCCTTCAATTTTCGAGTTTGATGAGGACCGTTGCGTTAGCCCGGAGGGGGATGTTTTATTAATCGATTCACGTTTTAAAAATTCAAATCCTCCTCCTGCCTTCAAGATAAATGTGAAAATTTTAAGTGTGCCTAGAATTGTTTTGGAAACACCAAATATTTTCAATTTAATTAACTTGGGTTTTCGTAACAAAGAGTTAAAAAATGAAAAAGGGAATGATTTTAAAATTAATTTTAAAGATTTTCCAAAGATAACTCCGTCATCACCTCGTTTAATTGAGCTTGCTACAAACGCGTCTACTTCTTTTGACGACGTTTTGTGTGGATCTAGTGTGGGGGAAGCCCCATTTGTTTCCTCACATTTCCCCACCGAGGACGAGATTTTTGACCCGGGTATCACGTTTAAGATAAAATCTCGGTCTTTTACCGAAGTAGTCACTAGAAGATCCTTCTACACATACGGTATGAGTTTACCTCGAGTAACTCGATTTTTTTGCCCACCCAATGTCCCACCCTTCTCTTCTCATTCTATTTTCTTGTGTCCCTTTGGGACGATGATGTTGAAAGTCGTGTTGTTTCATTTATCATCCGAAAATGAAGACACGATCTTTGATCCCGGTATAAAGGCTTTGCCTTTATTCACGGTTGCTTTTGGGCCTTGATTACATGTAAGTCCTACCAAAAATGATCGAACCATGATTGTCCCTAAATGATCACATTTATGGGGATTCGAGTCGAGCTTTTGACTCGGTTAACAAAAACAAGGTGCCTCGTGGGGGAGACCCATGCTTATCCATGTATATATTATTGCTTTCTAATTAGTTTAATGTGAGGGGATTTGTGCCCTTCCAACCTTTGTTCCATGGTTGTTCGTGATTGTGATTCATTAGATACATCGATATCATTGAAGCCTCTCGTGTTCGTTTTACGTAGCACTCGAGCTTCGATCGTTGCCTTTGGAGATTCCGATATCCGATGATATCCTTTTATGTTCTAACGTTTATCTTATTAGCATAATTCATAAACGGCTTTTAGGTTATTCGTTTTACCCTTTCCATGCTCGAGATTAAGCATTCGACTACGTCTCTAGTATGGGGGTGTTTCACCCCTAGACTCGAAACATTGAGGACAATGTTTAGTTTTAGTATGCGGGGGTGTGTAGATACTTCACCTTGCTTACGTCAACACGTTATCCAAAATTTCATCTTTTTGTTATCGTTTTGTTGCAAATAAGGCTAAAAATGGCCAAATTTTAAAATTTTTTCTTGTTTTTCATAAGTGTTTAAGACACGAATGTAGGTTTTCCGATGGTGAGAATAAGACTATTTTTGACTCGACCGTGCGTGTTGAGCACTTAGCTTCGATTCCTTAACTTTTTAGGCTAAGTCTCTTAAATGAGGACGAGAAATGATAGAGTTATTTATAAGTCTCGTAATCGTCACGATCTCATGTGTAGTAATTATTAGCTTATTCTCCCCACGCTTTTGATAATAAATTGCTAATAAATATTGATTTAGCGGTTTAATCACTATTGTTGGTTTCTAATCTGTTTTAGTAGCTTCCATGTAATTAAATTGGGAAAACATTAAGGTATCGCCAGCGTCACGGTTTTGAAGTATTGGCACCCGAATAATCGAAAGCTTCACCTAATAATAAGATTTCAAGTGCTCACTTAAATTAAGCAAAAATGTGAAGCTCACAAGGCCGAAAAATCTATGCCCGAATTGGAAGTGAATCAAGCCTTAATCTTCGAAGCTTTAAAGATCCAATATTCGCCTTAGCGTGAGGATATACGTCTTTGGCTAATAAAACCACCGATGAGGCGGATAATAAAAGGCAAGGCAAGACAGAAGTCATAATAAAAGCTTAATGGCGAAGTTGAATAAAAGATGGAGGTAAACCAAAGATAATAAGGCCCTTCCGTTAGGGGGCGTATAAAAGTCTTGGTAATAAGTCTCATGTTCAAAACCGTTATAAAACCGTGTTTATCGATCCTTCTTGTTGACTTAATTTTTTGACATCGTTGTCTATTAGGGTGAATTATTAATTTAATGATTTTGGTTACACCGTTAAGACTCTATTTTTAGACTTAATCTCTATTCACGCATAAGTCAATGATGTATCCTCGTGAATCATTCAAGACAAAATAAAATATAAGAGATACCACGTAGTAATAAGGGAGTTTAGGTTCGTAATTAACACTCATGAGATATGATCGTATTGCTAACTTATAATAACAATGATCTCGTCACACGCTTAGCATGGAATTGGGTGAAAATCGAGGACGACGAAATTATTTCTAATGAAGCATTCACGTGTTCTTGTTCTATGATCCCAAAAGTCACTTAAAAGTGATGAAAACAATACATTATGTCTAAAACACGTATAGTAGTTTATTTAAGTTTACGTTTTCAATAAATGTCATCATAAAATGAATTTTGGAGGTGCTAAGATACTTAATTCTAGCATTGCGTGGGGACACGGCAATGGTTTAGTATGGGGGAGTGATGAAACTGCAATTATACATAGTCTCATCGTCCAAATCGGGCTTAAAACGCTTAAGATATCATCAAAATACCCCTATATATGCTTGTATTTGTGTCTTGTGTATTTTAGGTACGGATATCGTGTAATCAACAAAAGATCACAAAGAAAAAAGAAAAACGAACACGGGAAACGAAACCGCACAATGAACCGGACCCGATTTTGGATTTTACAAAAATGCCTTTGAAGTTTGAAGATTGTACAAGTTTGGTCCTTCATCTTTGATGAATTGTCAAGAATAGTCCTTGAAGAATCATATTGATACAAGTTACAAACCTAAAGTTTGAAAGATTTGGCAAAAAACAGCCTTGAAGATTGAAGAAAATACAACTTGAGTCCTTGCTTAACAAAGGGACTAAGTTTGTAATGCAACAAGGACTGATCATGAAAAACCAAAAGGACTGTGAGTGAAAGGCTTAAAGAAGGACTGCTATTAAGTGGGGGACCTAAAGTTAGAAAAGCTAAACTTAATTTAACCAAAAAAAACCATTTACCCAATAAACAAACCCACATACCACGTCCTATATCCACTAACACCTTTATTAATTAAACATTTAAAAAAAACCATTTAGTTAATTATTAAACTACGTGGGAAACATATCCTGTTATCATCTTAATCCCCTAATCACCATGATGAACCCTAGAACACTTTAAAATTCAATCCACATCAAATCAAAGAAATTAACCATGAGGGTTAAATCTTAACCCTTACTAAACCTCACCCATCCACCCAGAACATGGCCACGTCACCCCAAGGTCCCCCCACCAGCTGTTTAGTCACGGGTTGCAAGTGAAGACAAAGAGGAGCAGAGAAATCAACGACCAAGACTGTTTAGCTTGTTCAACACAACAAATCAAGGCTCAAGATCATCTTGCATGACTGCTACACCACATGGGTATTCACATGACACCATAAAAGGACCTAGAATTTGGATTCAAATCCGAATATGCTTATTTGATGCTCAGGGCACTTTGGGAAGTTCAACAATTAGGGTTAGGAATTATTTTTGATTCTAGAACCCATGTATGCTGTTATATAAAGCACATAGGTCTTAGTTTAAGCTGTTGTTCCAGTTTTAGTTTTTCTGGCTCTTGTAATTCCTTTTTAATAAATAAAAGTTGGTATTTATGGTTAATTCCTTTTTATTTTAAAAGTTGTTAAATTGTAGAAAAACGAGCTGAGTTCCATTTATATTCATGTTTTAGTGTAACAAACTCAAGCTTTCGAGTTTGGTTTCAAAGTTTCAAGTTTTAAGGTTCGAATTCTGTGAAAAGTTATTTTGAAAGAAAGAAAGAAAAATCAGGATTTGGGGAATTTTATTTGTTCATTTGATTATTGGTACTGTGTTTGTTACTTGTGTTTTATCATGTTGCAAAGCTTGTACACGTGCGTGTACATAAGCTCTTTCCCGTGGGCATGGATGTGTGTCCTTGGAGGTGAGTCTCTCTTTCTTTCACTTTTTCTGTCTCAATCGTAGGTATAAGTGATTTTTCTGTGATGTTGCTGCTATGAATGTGTGTTCGTGTTAAGGGTAACGTTTGGATGATCATTGATTGACATCAGTAGTTGATGGTTAGTTTGTGGCGTGTTTAAACCAAAAGCTTTGAAAAATTGCCTTTTCTCACTTAAGAGAGTGTTTGGGACAGAGGGTTTTCGGGTAGTAATCGACCACGTCACCTTTGCTAAGCTCTACACACCTTACATAAGTTTAGGATAGGTGGATTTTACAAAAAGTATGGGTGTTTTAGTTTGAAAGATCGATTTTGCAAGTCTTGTAGAAATCTGTCTAGGAGGTAGTTTTCTAGGTATACCATGTTAAGTTTGATTCTGTAACTTTGGTCATAACTGTGAACATCAAAGCCCAAGCTTGGGCGTGATTAATCGTGTTTTAGGTAAGGACTGTTGTTATAAGTAACTGTGCACCAGTAGTAACCCAAAGAAAAGTAAAAGAGGTAGGCCTGCTTTTGTTAACCCGTGCATTGTAAACCATCAGCAACAAGGTAAACTGAGGCGTGAATTGTTTTGATTCTCATGGTATTGTGTTCGCTTGTCGTTGTGCTTATGACTCCAAGTAACCCCATCACCATGTACCAAACAGCAATCTAAGAAGGGAACAAGTAACCAGTAACAAGTCACTGTAAGCTGCCTTATACCCCACTGTTAGCTTAGTCGACCCGTTTGCTCGACATGGTAGCTTTACTGTTTGCTTCTCGTGCTACTTCTAACTTATTGGTGCAAGTTGTGTGCGATCTGTGGTGATTCTGGATAGCTAACATTGTTGATTCGTTGATTGTGTAAGTTTTGGTGTTTGGTGTTTGCTTTTGAGTTGGTGCTCCTTGTATCCCAATGAACTAACAGCATACCCAAATAAGGAGATACCATAAGAATTAGAGTAAGGCCGCGTTTGTGTTTTTCCTTGTGTTAGTGGCATGTGCACCATCCGTAACCATAGCTGAGATAGCCAATAATTGGCGTGTGCGTTTGGTGTAATTTGTGTGCCTTCCCTGTGCCCACTATCCAAACAGCATTCTCAAATCATAAAGAAAGAAAATTAGAGGGTGTGTTTGTGCCTGCTGTTGAGTGTGTTTTCGTTGGTAGTATCTTTGTTGCGTGGTGAGGTTATGTGTCTAGTGTAAACATAACAAAAAGAAATAGAGAATAAGCGCAACCGTCATTTTCGATCCCACTGTTTGCTTTCAAGTTAGAATGCTTGCTGTTTAGTCACTATCACTAATAGGGCGTTTGTTTGTTATCCGTTTAGTCCACTATTTCACTTTCGTGTGTTGTTTCTGCCCTCCCGCTAAGTGTAGCGTGTTTTGTGTTTAGATTTGTTTTACTGTTGGTGTTTGACTCCTCACAACCAAACCGGTTGTGAGGGTGCCGTTGCTCCCCCATAACAGCCTAATCTTACCATTCCCCGCAAATAGCAAGTAAAAAGAAACAAGAAATCTGTAGCTTATTTGGTTTACGCCTGTGCTTATTGCAGTCCACTGCCTGTGCATCCAAAAGTAATATAGATTTGAATCTGATGTTTATTTGTTATTTAAGCTGATATTCTGTTTTGATTTAAAGCTTGAAATTAAGTTTTTATAAATTTACTAGAAAGGATTTCAACTCTGTTTAAGTCAGTTAAGCTATAGCTTAGTAGTGCAGCTTATTCATAAGCTTAGGATGAGCTGCTGCGTTTAGCAGGGTGTTTAGAACAGTGGTTCAGGAGAGTAATCTGTTTGGAAAAAAAAGAACCAACAGAAAGTATTGCAGTGGGTATTGAACCCCTGACCACCCTACACACTATGTGCAGACAAAACAAATAGCTTCGAAACCATCTGGCTCAGTTACATATTATGTTTTCTTTGCCCCTTTTGTTTCTTTTATACAGTCAACAATCCATTCTATTTTCTTTTAAACATGGCAAAAAAGGTGCCAGCAGGAGGTTTCGAACCCCTGACCTCAACAGACCTATGGAGGCAGCAGACCCAACCAGTGACCATCTGCTCTGTGTTGATTTTTTGTTACTTGTTCCTTCTTTATTTCTTTTATATTGTCTTTTTGTTTGGTATATTTTAAGCTTATAAGCCTATACAGCTTATTTCGTAGCTTATTTTAGCTCCTTTTCCTCTCCTTTTATTTTTCCTAGGATTTAAAAAGTGTTAAAAACATTTTATAAATTTTTGGATTTTTTTAGAAAATTATTTAATATTTTTTATCATTTAATTAGTTTTAAACTTAATTAATTCATAATAAAAAATATAAAAGTCAAAAAAAAAATAATCCTTTTTTTCAAAATTTTATTTTGTCATTTAGAATGTAGGAAAAATAAATTTGTCTTCGTAAAGTTTAAAATTTGATATTTTGCTTTAATATCGCGTTTTTTTTGTTTTCGTACTATTTTCGTTCAAATTCGTACATTTGTTTTTTACCCATTTGTATTTTAAAATTAGTCATTTTTCTTTTTAAGTTTAATTAGTTCATTTTAAGTTAAGTTTTATTTTATTTTATTTTAATTTTTTTTCTATTTGTGTCGGATTTTACGTTACGTTTCACGTTTTCGCGTTTTACGTCGTACGTTGTTTTTAGCGTAATCCGTCTCCGTTTTCTTTTCTTTTCGTCTTTCCATAAACATAATCACTCAAATAAATAACATCTATAATTTTTGGCTAAACACCATACCTCCTCGAGAACGAACTCAACGACGAGTATTCGAGTTTTTCACAAAACGTGATACTTAATACTTACCGGCTTTTGTCGCTTTGTTTTTCCTAAAATAAAGTGTACGAAAATACCTCATCACTCCTGCTTACAGATGCTCTCATATAGATCCTAACAAGATTCGATCTCGATCCTAACACGATAATTATCAATGATAATCTTTCCAAAGGAAAAACAATTATACGGTTCATTACCAAAGGTCAATCATTCAAGCATAAAACAACATTTCTAGTGTTTTGTACCTCTACTTTACCTCGTCTCTTCGATTGGGGTGGTAAACAGTACTCTCATCAAGGTTCGTTCCCAATGACTTCTGAGCAAATCTCTAGAAATTCGACACGAAGCGAGGATCTTGATAGAGATGATCGATATAGGCACACTATGTTTACACAACTCCTTTAAATACAAAGAGTCAATTTCTTCATCGAGAATTTATCATTAACAGGAATGATATTAGCAGATTTGGTCAGTCTGTCGACGATGACCCAAATCGAATCAAATTCAGATAATGACCTTTGCAATATTTTGACGTTTACTAATGTATGAGGCGATGTCTGCCTTCATAATTTGCCATCAGTACAACTTCTTCAGATAAAAATACATTAAATCAGAAATGGCATGAATCGAATACTTATACTTACGAGATTCCAACATGACTACATCTCAAAATCTCCATATTTAGGCAACCACAAGTTTCCTTTTATACATTTAACGCTATTTGCTTCTCAATTCTAATGGTTCACATTAGCTGCGAACCCCGTTTATTATCTATATTATCATTTTTACAAGCATCAACTATTTTTAAATTTTTCGACAATTTAGTTTGCACAATCATTACTAAGGAACACATCCTAACTGATTCTTTATCCTTTCTATATAATGTGTCAGTACCTATATTCAACTTTCCTGATGAAATAATTATCATGACCGCAATTCATTCAGAATTTCCTTACTCATTTTTTTTCTAAGTTTTAGTCTCGTCTCAACTATTATTTTTATTAGTTTTGCTCAATCCAACGTTTTAAAGCGTCGATAGTTATTACAAGTAAAATAATAATAAATATTAAATTTTTATGAAACGTAAACGTAAACATTTTAAATTTCTTAGTTTGACCAATTATATAAAAAAATGTTCAAAATAAATTTGAATTTAGTTAACACGATTTTTGGTTGATTTATTGAAAATACTTAATAAGATCCATAAATGTTTGAAAAATCTTTGTTTATACTTTGGTCAAAATTTTCTTAGTTGAAAAGCAACAATTGTCGTTTCAAATTTCAAGTCATGTGATGAGACTGCAATTATACATAGTCTCATCGTCCAAATCGGGCTTAAAATGCTTAAAAAGATCATTAAAACTGCCAAATATATGCTCGTGTTTGTTACTTGTGTATTTTTAGGTACGGATATTGAGGAAATGGCAAAAGATCACAAGAATCATTCAAAAACGAACACGGGAAACGAAGCCGCACAAATGAACCGGGCCCAAGTTTTGAATTTCCAAAAATACCCTTGAAGAATTGAAGATTGTCAAGTTTGGTCCCTCAACTTTTGAAGATTAACACTTTATACCCCTCAAATATTCATAATTATGAATAGGGTCCCTAAAGTTTGAAGACATTACAAGAAAAGCCCTTGGGAAATGAAGAAATTACATTTGAAATCCTTATTTATGGTTTGAAAAGTAATTGTGCCATTTTCAGCAAGTACTCAAAAGTTTTTAAGTGTTAAAAAGGCGTTGACAAAGTTTATTTACAAAGTGAACAAAAATGAAGACTTGAGGGGCCAAAATAGGGAGACAGCCAAACATTCACCCACCAATACCATCACTCCACGTCACCCACTTTAAAACCTCCACCAATCACGTATCATCTTTCCCCCACGTCATTCCCCACTATCCATTTTAAGTTAACTGATTTTTAAATCAGTTTATTTTTGGTGGCAAACAAGAATTTGAAAACTTAATTACCCATTAAGCAGATTAAACACCCACCTGCTTACACCCAAAACCCATAAATCCTAAAATCCTTAATTCAAAGGGGTTTTCCCTAATCTACTCCAGATTCATGATTAAGCTTACCCTCACCCCATCTCACACCAAAACCATGACCCAAGACAACCCCATGTGACTGTAGGGACCTCCCCTGCACGTCACTTTCTTCCCCAAACCCAATACCCGACCAAACCAACGTCTCACATGCATTCCTTGGCCCCCAATACCAAATGAACGCCCAAGATGCACTCTCCATAGCTGGCAACAGTACAAGATCACATGTTCACCTTTTGACTGATTTTGAAGAAAGAAGACCAAGGGATTTTTAGGGATTTACTTGATTAGGGTTTTAGTCTCTAGATAGTTCTCTTAGTTTGTATAAATAGGACGTTTGTGTCCTATTTCCAACTTGTTCCAGATTTTTTCAAGCATTTGTAATCCTTTTTAAAATATTATAAAGTTGGTATTTTTTTGGATAAATCGTAATTCCTTTTATTGTTTTTTGAAATTTGGTGCATGCTTGAAATTCTGAGTTCCATATTTCTTTGATAAACACTTGGTGTTTATTTCAGTTTTCAAAAAAAGGGGTTTTCAGAAGTTCTTTGAAAATTATCAGAAATCCAAGGATCTTATGAAGTGAAAGTGGAATTTGATTCCTGGATTTCTGATATTGTTACTTGTTTAAAAAAGGGTGTTCATTGTTCCAAGGTTTTCAGTTGTGAAAAAGGTTTGGAAGGTTTCAAAATCACAAAGTCCATATTGTGCTTTCTTCATTATTTTTCTTAGCAGGTTTTGTTGATTGTTTTGCCCAAGGTTCAGCATAGGCCCGGGCCTATTGGGAGGTGACATAGCTGTCACTAAGGGACCTGGATGTAGGTCCCTTAAGGTAAAATCCTTGTGTCTTTTTTTAGTTTTCAATATTTTCAGTTTTAAGTAATTTTGCATGAAAACTGCTTACTTGTTGTTTGAGTGCTGGATTTTGCTTAGTTAAGGTGTTTTATGCATGATTAAAGTTGTTTAGATCAGTCTGATTGTGATTTGAAATCATTTGGTTTGTTAAATCATTTTCTGAAAAACTTAAGGAGTGTTTGGGATAAGGGATTAGCCAAATTTTTTTGTCAAAGATTTGTGTTAGTACCTGTTTAAATACATTCCTTTGGTGCTTGGTTTGTGATAAATGTGCTTAGGTTTCAGTTTGGTAAATTTTTGAAGCAACTTGCATGTAAAAAGTTGGAAAATTGGTCTAAAATCAGTAACTGCCCATTGTTCATGATTTTGTGTGAATCTTGCCTTCAAATTTGATGAGTGGATAGGAGATAGGTTATTCCAGGGTTTGCTATTGCTTACATGTTATTTGGTCAGCTTATATGCAAGATTTGGCTTATTGAAATTGGCTTTTGTGCATGTAAAATCAGCAAAGTACACTCAGACCTTCATTGTTGCTTAATCAGAAACTTTGTGGCTTATTTGTGAAGAATTATGTGAAGTAACTTGGTGTTTTTTGTGTTTACTCAGACTCCCCACAACCCAATTGGTGTGGGGGTGCCTTTTGTCCAAAGAACAAGCTAGCAATAAGCTTTCCTAAGCTTATTGCTTACTGACCAAGAAATTAACACTAGCAGTGGGAACTCCTTTCCTACTGGTAGCTTCAAAGTTTCCACTGCTTCACTAGCAGACAAACTCCAACACATGTCACTATCAGTTTTCTTATATTTTTGTCTTTAGTGGGTAAAAAGTAGACTTAGGACTTGAAACTTGTTTTGTTATTTTTCTTATTTAATTTAGGATTTTTTCTGTTTAATTATTTTTATTTGTACTGTTCATTTGCTAATTTTTAGATTAATTAGCATTTTTAATTAACTTTTAAGTTTCTGTTTTTGTCTTTTAGTGACAAAAATACTTATTTTTCACTTTTAAAATTTTTCCTAGATTTAGAATAATATTTTAAGGTTTTTGGTTTAAAAATATTCTACTGTTCATCTTTTTATTAATTTTTAGAATTAATTTAAGTTAATTAGGGTTTTAATTAAACTAGTTTTGTCTTTTAGTGGTAAAATTAATATTTTTTTAAAATTTTTCATTTTTCTACTGTTCATTAGAGTAATTTAGGATTTTTAAAATTGGTAAATTATTTTTAGCGTTATTTTATTATTTTTTATAATTATTTTAGTTTAAAAATAGTTTTTAGTCATTTAAAAATAGAAAAATATTTTTTAAAAATTAGAAAAAATACTTTTTAGTCTTTTGATAATATAAGTAAGTTATTTGTTCAATAAAATTATATTTTGGACATTTTGATTAATTATATTTAATTTTAGGGCTTTAATTAGCATTTAAAATTGAATATTTAATTAATAAAAGGTTTTAAAATATTTTTATTGGATTTTATTTCTTATTTATATCATTTTAGACTTGTTTTAGCTTTTAATTAATTTTTTAGGTTAAAATTTTTATTTTTGTAGTTTTTTACGGTTTTACGTGAACGCGTTTTCGTCTTAGCTCGATCCGTCTTCGTATCCGTCTTTCTTTCTTATCTCATTTCTTTCTTTTCTCATAACAATAAAATCAAACAATAAATTTATTACACAACACACTTGCCTCCTCGAGAACGAACTCACTTCATTGGGTCTTAACTTGTGGTTTTCCTAAACCACTCGTTAATACTTACCCTAATTACCTTCCTTTTCTTAAAGGGGTAAAAATACAACTATCAATTTTGGCGCCGCTGTCGGGGAGGCGTGTTGTGTTTTGATTGAACATTGTTGTTTTTTATACTAGCCATAATTAGTATTTGTATTAGTAGCACTCTACTAATACGTATTATCGTTTTTCGTTTTTGTGTGAATATTATTACTATATTGTATACGTAGAACAATAAATTCACAAGTACTCCAAATACGTGAGCAATCACAACCTTGATTCGGGATTTCATCACTCGATCATTGTATTCGAATCTCAAACCAAAGAAAAATGGCAAAAATAGATAAATACTTTCGAGAAGCTTGATTTTGAAAATACAAACTATAAGGTGGGTATAAGGCGGTTGTATTTCACGACCTAAAGGAAAAATGCTCTTAAGTGCTTCGCGCCGCCTCGTTTCCTCCGCTTGCTTGTGCGTATTTGATTTTGAGAGTGAATCGAGGGTTTTGCCGCCCAAAGTATTATTACATATCATATATATTTTCTTGGTTTCTATTGATTAAACCCTCTTGAACGATTTGGTGTTCCACCATCGTTCTAAAGTCATCGAAGGCGTTCACTCCACGTGATCGTTTTCATTCCTTGAGGCTTCTTTAATCAAGAGATTTGATTAAGGAGGAGATTTGTAGATTTGTGTCTACTTAATACATTCACCAATTTCCAAAAAGTTAATATCATCAAAAACCACAAAAAAAATTAAAAAAAATACAAAATACAAATCTTCTTTGCTCGTCTCCTCGTTGTACGTGACGTTTATGCTAACTCGTAATCAAGCAAAACGTTCACGTAGACGAAAGAACAAAACTCCCACTCCAACTCATTCTAGTGAGGAGTCTCATATTAACGAACCCATTGTACGAGAAGCACCAACCATGGCGAATCGAACTATGATGGTGTTACTTCAAGCACCCACCGAGGGTTATGGAGAAGCTATTGTAATTCCCGCTATCCTTGCGGAGAATTTTGAGGTGAAAACGGGTTTGTTGTCGATGATCCAAAACAAAAAATTCCGTGGTGATGAGAAGGACAATCCCCACAACCATATCCGCCAATTCAATCGTCTTACCGCCACGTGCAAATTTAAGGATGTCTCGAATGACTCGATTAAAATGATGCTTTTTCCGTATTCCTTAGCGGGGCCCGCTAAAATTTGGTTAGAGAAAGAGCCACCCAATTCTATATTGACGTGGAAGGATCTCGTTTCAAAGTTAGTGAACCAATTTTTTCCGCCCTCTAAGACTACGCATTTGAAAAATGAGATTTCTAAATTTTCACAAGAATCAAATGAAAGTTTTTCAACGGCTTGGAATAGGTTTAAGGAGATGTTACATGAATGTCCTCATCACGGTTTTTCCGACTTACATCAAATCGACACGTTTTACAATGGACTTAATGATCATGAAAGAGATTATTTAAATGCCGCCGCGGGTGGGAATTTTTTGTGTAAAACGGTTGAGGAAGCTTTGGTCATAATTGAGAATAGGTCTAAGGTTTATAGCCCTCGTAACACACCGAGTGTTGCCAAAATGGGCTCATCCTCGTCTCGTAGTATCAATGCCTTACATGATGAAGCTAATGAGGAAAATCGATTTTTCGATAGGTTTTTGACTCTTATGTCCCATTGGAAAGCTCAAGAAGCTTCAAATTCCGCTTCGGTTAAAGCGGTTTCTAAGAGTTGTTTGTCGTGTGGTGGAGCTCATGATCTTTCCGAGTGCATTACCGCGGATGGTAACACTTCGAGTGCTTATGTAGCCACGGGAACTTATAACCAAAACGGTCAAGGTTCCCGCCAAAATCAAGCTCCACCAAATCAAAATGCTAATAACTATCGCAACAACAACCAAGGTGGAAATTACCAAGGAAATCAAAGGAATTACAACAAGGGTAATTATCAAAGTGGAAATGGGCAAATTTCAAATCAAAACCAAAACCGTGATTTTCAAACTTCGACTCAAGGTTTTCAAAATGATCACACCAAAAATCTTCAAGGAGAGTTTTTGAATTATGCTAAGGCTAATGATGCTAAGTTTGATAATATGCAACGTGAAATGGTTAGCTTAAGATCCGAGCTGAAAAACAAGCTAAAAAACGAACTTGCTAATGAACTTAAAACTCATGCTAATAAAATGGAAGGAAATGTCACACGTCTCCAACAAAATCAACAAAAAATGGAGCAAGGTCAACATGAGATTAAGCAAGAATTGTTAAAAGCGGATGCTAGGCAATCTAAATTTGAAGACCGTATGGCTAAAATGTTTGAAGCTATCATGTGTAAGCCCTCTTCTTCGGGTGGTCTTCCTAGTGATACCATCGTGAACCCGAAAGGAGAATTGAAGGTTATTACTACTCGTAGTGGTAAAACTTTCAAAGAACCCATTTCTCATCCAAGTACTTCTATGGAGAAGGAAAAAGAGAAAGAACCCGAGGTGGTGGTTGAAAAGGAGCAAATTCAAAGCCCACAAAGTACCGCTCAAACCACACCTACGGTTGAACCAATACCAATCATGGAACCCGAGATTCCAAGGCCGTTGCCTATGCCTACTATGCCCCAACCCACACCACCTTTACCCTACCCTTCAAGACGAGACAAGGAAAAGACACAAGAACGAAATAATTATCAATTTGAACTCTTTATGAATATGTTTCGTGACTTGCATTTTAATATAAGTTTTGCCGACGCCTTAGTCATGATGCCTCGATTTGCCGCGAACTTCAAAAGTATGTTGAATAACAAAGAGAAATTGCAAAAATCGTCTAGTTGTTCATCGGTTTTTCTAAGCCGCATACCTCAAAAAGTCGGTGATCCTGGAAAGTTTTTAATCCCATGTACTATAAAAGACATGGAAGAATGCTACGCCTTGGCCGATCTTGGTGCTAGTATTAATTTGATGCCTCTTGAGATTTTTAAATCGCTCAATCTTCCCAATCTCACTCCTTCAAGAATGTCAATCGAGATGGCCGATCATTCTACGATTCTAGCTTGTGGAGTTGCCGAGGACGTCTTTGTGAAAGATGGAAAGTTCTACTATCCCATAGACTTTATTGTTGTTGACATTCCTATCGATCCTAAAGTTCCGTTAATTTTAGGTCGATCATTTTTGGATACCTCGAGAGCACTTATCGATGTGCCTGCAAGAAAAATCACTCTTCGTTTCAATGAGGAAGAACTCGTCATTAACGCAACTCAAAAATCCACACTTTCTCATGTGTATTCTATCACATCTTTGTATAACGTCAATCCCATCAAAAACATTTACAAAAGAATTTCAAATAGAGTTTTAGGAGTTGTTGATAAAAATGAAGTTTCGTCCCCTCCGCCGGTGGAGGTTAAGAGTGTTAAGCCTACGGTTCCAATTGTGAGTGATTCTTCGGATGATGAATACGTTGATCCCGATGGGGAAGTTTTCTTTGTTGACAAACGTTTTGAAGACTTACCACCACCTTTGCCAAAACGCTTTTCAAATGTGAGAATTTTTAGTGTGACTAACATTGCTTTAGAAACACCAAATATTTTTGACATAATCAAATCGGGTTTTCACAAGGAGAGTTTAAAAGATGAAAAAGGAAAAGACTTTAAATTGAATTTAAAAGATTTTTCTACAATCCTAACTCCGTCATCACCACGTTTATTGAGTACTACAAGCTCGTCTTCTCCTTTTGACGATGCTTTGTGTGGACTTAGTGTGGGGGAAGCCCCTTATGTTCCCTCCCCTTTTTCCACCGAGGACGAGATATTTGATCCTGGAATTGATTATAAAGGGAAATCTCGGTCTTCCACCGATGCAATAAATGGAAAATCTTTTCATTTGATTGGTGCGAGTCTACCTCGAGTAGCTCAATTTTTTATGACTTACCCATTGTCCCACCCTTCTATTTCTTCTCTCCTATTTTCTTGAAACTCTTTGAGTTTTTGTTGACTCATGATGAAGTGGCGTTGATTAGTTTTTCCAATGAAAACGAGAACGCCATCTTCGATCCCGGTATTTTGCACCATCAAAGGACTTAGTCCTTAATACCGGTTGTTTTTGGGTCTTGTTTATCATGTAAGCCCCACCAAAAATTGACCACACCATGATTATCCCTAAATGATCACATTTATGGGGATTCGAGTCGAGCTTTTGACTCGGTTATCAAAAACAAGGTGCCTCGTGGGGGAGACCCATGCTTATCCATGTACATATTATTGCTTTATAATGTAGATTAATGTGAGGGGATTTGTGCCCTTACAACCTTTGTTCCGTGGTTTTTTGTGAATTGTGGTTTTTAGATCATGATCTTCACGATTGGAGCCTCTCGTGTTCGTTTTATGGGAGCACTCGATCGTTTGCTTTGAAGACTTTCTCAATATCCAAATGATATATCCTTTTATGTTCTAACCTTAGGTTTTTAGCACACTTCATAAACGGCTATTAATTTAATGGTTACACTCTTTCCATGCTAGATTAGGCATTCGACTACGTCTCTAGTATGGGGGTGTTTGCACCCCTAGACTCGAAACATTGAGGACAATGTTTAACTTTAGTATAGGGGGGTGAATAGATACTTGCCTTACCAAACCTTCAAGCTTTCCAAAGTTTATCTTTTTGTTTATCGTTTTTGTTGCAAAAATAAGGCTAAAAATGGCCAAATTTTAAAAATTTTCTCATGTTTTATAAGTGTTTGATGACACGAATGTAGGTTTTCCGATGGCGAGAATAAGAGTAATTTTTGACTCGACTGTGCGTGTTGAGCACTTAGCTTTGATTCCTTAACTTCACATTAGGCTAAGTCTCTTAAATGAGGACGAGAAATGATAGAGTTAATTATAAGTTACTATGCTAAACGTAGAGTACTCGTATTCTTTAAAAAACTCATGTGTTCTCGTTGTTTGCTTATTCTCCCTTCGCTTGTAAATATTTTTTGCTTAATAAATATTGACTTAGCGGTTTAGTTAGGATTGTTGGGTTTCTAGTCTTTTCTAGTAGCTTCCGT
The DNA here is from genome assembly GCA_025667525.1 of Glebionis coronaria. NCBI lineage: Eukaryota > Viridiplantae > Streptophyta > Magnoliopsida > Asterales > Asteraceae > Glebionis > Glebionis coronaria. Next base: position 215,088,161 of record CM046875.1, read on the forward strand.
GTAATTAAATTGGGAAGACATTAAGGTATCGCCAGCGTCACGGTTTTGAAGTATTGGCACCCTAATAATCGAAAGCTTCACCTAATAATAAGATTTCAAGTGCTCACCTAAATCTAGCAAACAATTTGAAGCCCCACAAGGCCTAAAATCTATGCAAAAGTGAAAGTGAATCAAGCCTTAATCTTCGAAGCTTTAAAGATCCAAAATTCGCTTTAGCGTGAGGATATACGTCTTTGGCTAATAAAACCACCGATGAGGCGGATAATAAAAGGCAAGGCAAGACCGAAGTCATAATAAAAGCTTCATGGCGAAGTTGAATAAAAGATAGAGGTAAACCAAAGATAATAAGGTCCTTCCGTTAGGGGGCGTATAAAAGTCTTGGTAATAAGTCTCATGTTCAAAACCATTATAAAACCGTGTTTATCGATTCTTCTTGTCAACTTAATTTTTTGACATCGTTGTCTATTAGGAGGGGTTATTGATTTGATGGTCTTAGTTACACCGTTAGGACTCTATTTTTAGACCTAAATCTCTATTATCGCATAAGTCAACGATGTATCCTCGTGAAACATTCAAGACATAATAAAATATAAGAGATACAACTTAGGAATAATGGGAGGATAAGTACGTGATTAGGGCATATGAGTAGTGTTAGCATTACTAACTTATAAACAATGATCTCGTTGTACGCTTGGCATGGAATTGGAGTGAAAATCGAGGACGATGAAATTATTTCTAACGAAGCATTCACGTGTTCTTATTCTATGAACCTAAACGTCCCATTTTGCGATGAAAATCATACATTATGTCTAAAAACGCAAGTATTAGTAATAGTAGTAGTGTAGCTAGTTTATCATTTCAATAAAGTGAATAAAATTGAATTTTGGAAGTGCTATGATACTTTATTCTAGCATTGCGTGGGGACACGGTAATGGTTTAGTATGGGGGAGTGATGAGACTGCAATTATACATAGTCTCATTGTCCAAATCGGGCTTAAAATGCTTAAAAAGATCATTAAAACTGCCAAATATATGCTCGTGTTTGTTACTTGTGTATTTTTAGGTACGGATATTGAGGAAATGGCAAAAGATCACAAGAATCATTCAAAAACGAACACGGGAAACGAAGCCGCACAAATGAACCGGGCCCAAGTTTTGAATTTCCAAAAATACCCTTGAAGAATTGAAGATTGTCAAGTTTGGTCCCTCAACTTTTGAAGATTAACACTTTATACCCCTCAAATATTCATAATTATGAATAGGGTCCCTAAAGTTTGAAGACATTACAAGAAAAGTCCTTGGGAAATGAAGAAATTACATTTGAAATCCTTATTTATGGTTTGAAAAGTAATTGTGCCATTTTCAGCAAGTACTCAAAAGTTGTTAAGTGTTAAAAAGGCGTTGACAAAGTTTATTTACAAAGTGAACAAAAATGAAGACTTGAGGGGCCAAAATAGGGAGACGGCCAAACATTCACCCACCAATACCATCACTCCACGTCACCCACTTTAAAACCTCCACCAATCACGTATCATCTTTCCCCCACGTCATTCCCCACTATCCATTTTAAGTTAACTAATTTTTAAATCAGTTTATTTTTGGTGGCAAACAAGAATTTGAAAACTTAATTACCCATTAAGCAGATTAAACACCCACCTGCTTACACCCAAAACCCATAAACCCTAAAATCCTAAAATCCTTAATTCAAAGGGGTTTTCCCTAATCTACTCCAGATTCATGATTAAGCTTACCCTCACCCCATCCCACACCAAAACCATGACCCAAGACAACCCCATGTGACTGTAGGGACCTCCCCTGCACGTCACTTTCTTCCCCAAACCCAATACCCGACCAAACCAACGTCTCACATGCATTCCTTGGCCCTCAATGCCAAATGAACGCCCAAGATGCACTCTCCATAGCTGGCAACATTACAAGATCACATGTTCACCTTTTGACTGATTTTGAAGAAAGAAGACCAAGGGCTTTTTAGGGATTTACTTGATTAGGGTTTTAGTCTCTAGATAGTTCTCTTAGTTTGTATAAATAGGACGCTTGTGTCCTATTTCCAACTTGTTCCAGATTTTGTCAAGCATTTGTAATCCTTTTTAAAATATTATAAAGTTGGTATTTTTTTGGATAAATCATAATTCCTTTTATTGTTTTTTGAAATTTGGTGCATGCTTGAAATTCTGATTTCCATATTTCTTTGATAAACACTTGGTGTTTATTTCAGTTTTCAAAAAAAAGGGGTTTTCAGAAGTTGTTTGAAAATTATCAGAAATCCAAGGATCTTATGAAGTGAAAGTGGAATTTGATTCCTGGATTTCTGATATTGTTACTTGTTTAAAAAAGGGTGTTCATTGTTCCAAGGTTTTCAGTTGTGAAAAAGGTTTGGAAGGTTTCAAAATCACAAAGTCCATATTGTGCTTTCTTCATTATTTTTCTTAGCAGGTTTTGTTGATTGTTTTGCCCAAGGTTCAACATAGGCCCGGGCCTATTGGGAGGTGACATAGCTGTCACTAAGGGACCTGGATGTAGGTCCCTTAAGGTAAAATCCTTGTGTCTTTTTTTGGTTTTCAATATTTTCAGTTTTAAGTAATTTTGCATGAAAACTGCTTACTTGTTGTTTGAGTGTTGGATTTTGCTTAGTTAAGGTGTTTTATGCATGATTAAAGTTGTTTAGATCAGTCTGATTGTGATTTGAAATCATTTGGTTTGTTAAATCATTTTCTAAAAAACTTAAGGAGTGTCTGGAATAAGGGATTAGCCAAATTTTTTGTCAAAGATTTGTGTTAGTACCTGTTTAAATACATTCCTTTGGTGCTTGGTTTGTGATAAATGTGCTTAGGTTTCAGTTTGGTAAATTTTTGAAGCAACTTGCATGTAAAAAGTTGGAAAATTGGTCTAAAATCAGTAACTGCCCATTGTTCATGATTTTGTGTTAATCTTGCCTTCAAATTTGATGAGTGGATAGGAGATAGGTTATTCCAGGGTTTGCTATTGCTTACATGTTATTTGGTCAGCTTATATGCAAGATTTGGCTTATTGAAATTGGCTTTTGTGCATGTAAAATCAACAAAGTACACTCATACCTTCATTGTTGCTTAATCAGAAACTTTGTGGCTTATTTGTGAAGAATTGTGTGAAGTAACTTGGTGTTTTTTGTGTTTACTCAGACTCCCCACAACCCAATTGGTGTGGGGGTGCCTTTTGTCCAAAGAACAAGCTAGCAATAAGATTTCCTAAGCTTATTGCTTACTGACCAAGAAATTAACACTAGCAGTGGGAACTCCTTTCCCACTGGTAGCTTCAAAGTTTCCACTGCTTCACTAGCAGACAAACTCCAACACATGTCACTATCAGTTTTCTTATATTTTTGTCTTTAGTGGGTAAAAAGTAGACTTAGGACTTGAAACTTGTTTTGTTATTTTTCTTATTTAATTTAGGATTTTTTCTGTTTAATTATTTTTATTTGTACTATTCATTTGCTATTTTTTAGATTAATTAGCATTTTTAATTAACTTTTAAGTTTCTATTTTTGTCTTTTAGTGACAAAAATACTTATTTTTCACTTTTAAAGTTTTTCCTAGATTTAGAATAATATTTTAAGGTTTTTGGTTTAAAAATATTCTACTGTTCATCTTTTTATTAATTTTTAGAATTAATTTAAGTTAATTAGGGTTTTAATTAAACTAGTTTTGTCTTTTAGTGGTAAAATTAATATTTTTCTAAATTTTTCATTTTTCTACTGTTCATTAGAGTAATTTAGGATTTTTAAAATTGGTAAATTATTTTTAGCATTATTTTATTGTTTTTTATAATTATTTTAGTTTAAAAATAGGTTTTATTCATTTAAAAATAGAAAAATAGTTTTTAAAAATTAGAAAAAATACTTTTTAGTCCTTAGATAATATAAGTAAGTTATTTGTTCAATAAAATCATATTTTGGACATTTTGATTAATTATATTTAATTTTAGGGCTTTAATTAGCATTTAAAATTGAATATTTAATTAATAAAAGGTTTTAAAATATTTTTATTTGATTTTATTTCTTATTTATATCATTTTAGACTTGTTTTAGCTTTTAATTAATTTTTAGGTTAAATTTTTTATTTTTGTAGTTTTTTACGGTTTTACGTGAACGCGTTTTCGTTTTAGCATCCGTCTTCGTATCCGTCTTTCTTTCTTATCTCATTTCTTTCTTTTCTCATAACAATAAAATCATCAATCAATTCATTACACAACACACTTGCCTCCTCGAGAACGAACTCACTTCATTGGGTCTTAACTTGTGGTTTTCCTAAACCACTCGTTAATACTTACCCTAATTACCTTCCTTTTCTTAAAGGGGTAAAAATACAACTATCATCATGGTTTAAATGATTTCCTCAATCCCTCTTAGGTTGTCTTGAGGTATGCACAAATATTTACCCCTAAACAGGAGTTTAGTTAAATGTTCTGGGTATAAGGGAATAATCCCTCAAAAGTTCTTTTGATAAAACATTTGTCAAAACATTTTTGCACTTTCTTTTTGGTAAAACCCAAAGTCTTAAAAGGACTCTTAAGTTTTGAAGAGTCAATATAGATTTCGTTACCGTTAATTACACGGTCATTTAATGTAAAGGATTAAGCCTTAAATCACATGTTAATTATTCAATGTACAGGTTTTCATTGTTCGGCCAATTCAGGGCATTCTACAAATGATTATTAACTCCTTCTTATTCTTATATACAAACAAATGGTCCTTAATGATCACAAGCATGAATTTATCGAATTACAGCCTACACACGTGATTCACCAAATTTATGGATGCTACATGTGCATTGAACAATCCAAAAAACATAAAATGAAACTCATAATGTTCATTATGAGTTCTGAATGTAGTGATTGGAATAGATAATCTTTTTCGCGGACGCGAAATTGATGATAACCATGCCGTGGATCAAATTCCTGAATATACGCTAGAACCTTGTAAATGATCGAAATCATCTTGGGTAGTGGATGTAGATTTTTGATCCTCAATTTACCTAGTTCACGGTAATTTCAACAAGTATAAGGAATAATAACACCATAGCTCTTCATAATGACGAGCTCGATAGAATAAAATCTTTCTCCGACAACTCTCTCAGTTGTACGGTAATTCCTTTAATTCAGATGGTGCTGAAATATAGTGCACATGCCACAGATGCAGCACCGGGAATATAATCAATACCTAATTGAACTTGCCTTAATGGCGAAAGTTTAGGTAATTCACCAGCAAATACCTCCTAAAGTTTCAAATAACATGAACACCTTTTAATAAATTTATTTTAAGTTCTTTCTAGATTACAAGGTCTATGGCTAGTTCACAACAATTCACGGTATAATTTCAAGTCTAAATGCAGGATATGGTCATCCATCAAGAATTATTTAGATCACTTTTGATAATCAACATCTTATCATTTAGGGGAATTCTACTCGAGTTCCCATCAATTAAGACAATGTCGTCCTGTCATAATCAATCAATCCATTCTAGTAGCACTATCAACTTTTCAGTTTCATTACCGTTGATAAGATGTGAGCTTCTCAAAAGACTAATAATAACTCATAATTCTTCACAAACTCAAGGATATATGGAGACACAACTACCATTACAAGAGTAAGGTCAACGCATAATCTACGCGAGAGAATTTCAAATCAGATACAGATGAAAATATTTAACGAATATGAATATATACCATGTTTTCATAATTTGAGTACGCATTCGAAAGCTCCTCCGATCGTTACCTAGGTCATTCAAATGAAATCTAATCAAAAGAAATGATAGGAACGTTGATACATCTAGTCGGGTATCGACATTCGGTAATCAAATACTTTTTCAAAGAATCTCATCACGGGAGTATTGGACAAGAAAAAGTTGTCAATTGTCAATTAAGACAATTTTCACAAATTATTAAATTCGATTCAGAAAATAAATGGTACGGGCACATATGTAGGTGTTCCTAACAATATGTCCCTATTTTTGCACTTCTTACAGATCTCATAAATTTTAATCTTTCAGAATCTTCAAAGAAAATTTAGTGTTTACTAATGATTTCATGGTGACTACTAATCAGCCTTGGATGGTCCCTTCCAAATTGTATGTAGGCGCGCAACTATATACAATTTCAAGATTAACGATGCAATACTCAGTTCGTCAAAACTTTGTAATCATGTTTAAAATATATATTCATGATTAATTCAAAATGAATTTACAGATGTTCTTTATCATGGTAACAATTAAGTTTTTCCAAGGTGTTTTATAAACAACTTCATTTCAATAACGATCACTTATAAATCTGACTTTGAATAATCCTTATAGTGATGAAAATTCAATTTTTCTCAAGGGATATTGTTTTAACTTATAAAAACAATGAGTGATCTGCAAAAGAGTGATGAAAAGTTGTTCACCAAGAACTAACTACAATATAATAGGAAATGGGCTTAGCCAAATAATCATGAGGTTCGTGACCTCGATGGCATTCAAAAAGAATAATCCACAACGTAACTCAAATCAAGATGAGTACTTGTTCAATGGTTGCATCACTTAATGCGAACATTAGGAAGAAGCAAGAAAAGATAGATAACATCGATACATGTAGAATTTAGCAATCAAAGGTAGTCTTTTCATGAATCACAAACAAGTCAAAATTGTACCGTAAAACATTACGTGTCACTATGTCATACAATTCCAAGAACTCATCCTACCAACTGATGTCTCAGTTAAGTTAGGGATTTTTAAAAGATTCCACAATGAATACTAATCTACATGAGTCATTAGGTGTTCCACCTGTCCCGGAAGATCCATCGGTCCCTATTCAGAAGAAGATTTCTTCAATTTATTTCTTGGACACTGGGCATCCTCGTCATTGGACAATGGCCTAGGAACAACCCTTAACAGGAACCAACAAACATTTAAAACCTTATAATTCAATCACAGGACTTAACGATTTTCTCTTAACAATTTCTTATCCCATACAAGTTAAATTTTACTTCATTCAAGTTTCAATCAACTTATACTCAATGCGATATCCTACCTCATTCTCCAATACTTTCAACCTTATTTTTAGACCTTAAAAGGGCAATAAAAGCTCAATATGAACAACACTTAATTTCCAATCCTATAGCTCCTTCATCAATAGTTATCAAATGAGTCACTAGTATGAAATGACTCATACATTCAATTAGACTTCTCGGAAAGGTACTAGTGGCATGAGGCCTTTGGGTAATGGTTCCAATAACAGCCTCAAGTGCAACATTCACCCTTTCGATTTCAAGTTTAAGAATTGGGTGACAACGAATCATATGACACCTTTCCAGGTGGTAACGTTTTGTCAAACTCCACTCTATAAGGAAAGATCGTCATGACATCGATATCAGATTTAATCTCGCCAATTCTTATTCAATATCACAATCAACTAATATCTACATTTCTATGAATATCAAGCATTTAGTTGGGATCATAAATATCCACAACTTGGTTTAGATCTGGAATAGCTAGAATTCCTACAGAAATAGCTTCGATTAATTTGCTAGGGGAGTTAGAGTTTTTTGTGACAATCTACGTCGTATAAATACCTCGTATAGATATTAAAATAATCATCAAACAATCATGTAATCAAATTACATCATATATATATATATATATATATATATATATATATATATATATATATATATATATATATATATATATATATATATATATATATATATATATATATATATATATATATATATATATATATATATATATATATATATATATATATATATATATATATATACTAGCGTCATAACCCGCCCAACGGGCGGGGTTGTTTCGCAAAACTTTTTTCAAAAGTACGATTGGGTATTAGTTTTATCTATTTGTAGTGTGACTCGTTTTTATTAAAAGAAAACTAAATTTTTATATTTTGAGGGCTTGGCCCACCTAATGGACGTGTTTTGTCACATGCGAATCTTTAATTGTACAAATATCGGGCTGAACATGTTGAACATCAAATAAAAATGTATACAAATGAATGTAACTTCTTAAATAATTTATTAAAGACAATGTAAATCAATTATGTAATACGGAGTAATACAACTTATCGATTAGTAAGAAGTTTACTTGGTTGATTAATAACACGAAATCTTATGCATAAACTTTTATTCATTTATTGTGTTTATATTATGATATGTTTTATTGAAATTTATCTTTTAGAATGTCGTGTCAAAATATTTTTGTGTTGTATTAGAGCATTGATTATGGTTAAGGCGTAAGGTTGGTGCCAAAAAAAAAAGTGAGTGCCACGTAAGTTTGGCATGAGAATTCTTTATCACCACATTTTGTGGGGTATGGTAAGCCAAAGAAAAAATAGTTTTGCTACATCCACAAAAGAACCACAAAAAAACATCCATAAAGAGGAGGTGACACGTTTTAATTCGGTTACTCAAGAAAAAGAAAAAGAAATCATTTAAAAGGTACCAATTAATACATGACACTTCATTTTTGTGGATGTTTTTTATGTTTCCTTTGTGTATGTAACAAAACTCAAGAAAAAGTGATACTAAAGGATACAAATGTGGTATCATGAGCCTACATATATCCTACTTTATTAAAAAAATCATAACACCTGGAGTGTTAAGTTTGGCATGAAGAACGATACAATGCGCCATTCGTGTTTATTAGCTGGTGGTAACAGTCGACTTTAACAGCTACTATAACCATGCTCTTGAATGATCATGAGAACAACATTACTTTCCAGATGAAATAAATTATGATTTTAATAAAAGTTCTATATTGGCGTAAAAAGTTCCATAACACGCGGGTTTTTAATTACTTGCATTTCAAAAAAGTTGCGCCGTTTTTACGAAAGTCTCGAAACATTGTTCATGTCAAAAGAATATACACAACTATTTAACATTGAATTATATTCATAACCTCAAAATTCAAAATCACATTTTCTCACTATCAACTCAAACTTTTCCTAAGTGTTGATCTTGAACTCGAAAATTTGTAAAAAACAAACCAATTTATTAAAAAGTTTTATTGGTGTTGTAATAATGCTTAGCTATACATACAACATACTACGTAGTAATACAAATATATTATATGTATTCTTACGTCTTTTTACCGTTTGACTAAAGATGTTAAAACTCATATTCTCATATAAGTGTGGTGTTAATGGTGGCATAAATCCCTCCCTACAACTCATGATAGGATCATCTTTGCAAGTCATGTTAGTTATAGTATTCACTGTCGACTTTTGAAATGTCCCAAAATTTTATCTTATTTTCTTTTTTTCACTAATCAAATGAGAATTTCTCAAAATGTTTTATGCAATCGATACAACCTATGTGACTTGCCAAAAAAAATTGAAATTGTACTTTATATACTATGACACATGTCAGATAATAGTACATTTGTGTTAAACAAAAGTATTTGTATGTAAGAAGTTGTCTTTATGCAACATCGTTGTACTTTTTATGCGACTTGTATTAAAAATATTTTTTTATTAAAAAAATAAAAAAAAACCTTTTAATTTATTTAATTTTATTTTTATTCAACTTGTACCTTTGCTAGAAAATGATTTGACATTTGTGTAAGATTCATTTTAAAAAATCGATACGTGTATAAATTTTTAAATAATAAAAAGTATTATAAATAAATGTGCAAAAAGCAAGTATTTGTAAGAGTTTTTTTATAAAACATTTATTTAATTTTCATGCGACTTGTATTTTTATTAATTTTATAAAAAATAAATAAATTTTGTATAATTAATTTAAAAAGAATTTTTATTTATAAAAAGTAAAAAAAATTATATTTTTATAAAATTATTTTTTAATAAATACTTAAATTTTTTTATAAATTTTTTTTAACAAATAAATACTTAAAAATATTAATAAAAGTTTTTTAAATAATATTAACTTTCTTAAAAAAATTTACTTTATATAAATACTTCTTTTTAAAATATAATTTATAAAAAAAAAATTATACCATACTTTCTTCTATTCTATATAACAACAAAATCATCAAGTTAATTAGCTACTGACTTGCTAATAGACATCACTCATAAAACTAACTACCAAAAGAATAGAAATATAATGTTCTTAAAACACAAATTGCGCGATCATAATCCACTTCATTAGACATTTATTTATTCACTTTGATGTTTTATTCAAATTAACACCATCAAACGCCCCCTAATTGATTGATTGATCATAATTTTGGGTTTTCACTAATTGATTGATAGACAATGTCATCGTATCTCAAAATAGGTTAACATAACCTAGATCACTTCCTGTATTACCACTAAACTGAGTCACATAAAGCAAATACAAATTACATAAACTTTTTGCCACAAATATTAAGATCACTTACCTAAGTTGACTCTACAATGTATAAGCTCCAAAAGAAAATGCAACATGAAGAACAATATATTACTAAATACCATATTAACACATAATAAATAACAGAGATAGAGACTACCAATATACTTTTAGTTACAGTAGCATATAAGGGCTGCTCTAAATTTCCTTGACCAATATTCCACCATAGTGATTACTGATTAGTAGTATTTTGTTAACTTGGTTCGTACTAAAGATCTTAAGTACCTTTATCTCGTCCTTCTTTCATGAACTTGTCTCCACTTTCTTTTTCTTGAATTAAGCCATCCGTGGTAATCTACGTGTGTGTCTATACTTCTAATATCAACATCAGGATATTACTTCAAAAAAGTAAGCTTATTGTTAACAGATTACCTGCACCACATCCATTGTAAGGCCAACTTAATTTTTATATCAGCAATTGCAACGTGTTATGTGTGTTGTTGTCATGAAGATCTGAGGTTGTAGCAATGTTTTCAGTGTTTTAGAAGCATTAATTTAGTTCATAAGGATCATATCGGTATATGTGTAAACAAATGTCGTCTTAGACTCTAAACTGATGACCAAATGATAGGTGTGTAAACACCCATCCTTTTACCACTTAATTCTGACTAAAACGAGACCAAAACACGTATTTAATATCATTTGTTTGGAATTATGCGTGGTTTTTGTGTTTATTGTGTTTTCAGAGTTAACCGGATAAATATTAAAGAAAACATGGGATTGCACGGGTTTTATCAAGGAAAAAGACTCAAGATGAAGTCTATTGTCCAAGAGATGCAAAAAATTTGAAGTCACTGGGCCTATTAAAAGATTTATCGAAGAAAAGGACTAAAGACGGAAGATTTTCATAAGTCGAAGAAACTCGAGTCTATTTAACGAAGTAATTAAAAGACGAGTTGGATTTAATCGACAACAAATCCCGAATCAGAATGGAAAACGTCAACTTTTCTGAAAAGACGAGAAGACAAGAAGAAAGGGAGAAAGCCCACTCACCAACCAACCACTAGGAGTATAAATAGTTTTTCCCTTCTCACAATTAGGGAGTTAGTTCATTTTTTCTTTCTTTCCCAGGCTTTTGTTCGTTCCATCACCAACTCCATTAGGGAGTTTGGTGATTTTCATCTTTTTCTTTCAATCTTGTAATCCTTAATCATTAACCTTGTTACTTTTACATTAATCAATCTATTCCATCTTTTTATTCATCTTGTTCTTCATCATCATCTATTGCAAGTTCTTAAGTTTTAATTTGATTCTAGTTTGATCTTAATAAGTTGTTGATTTAGTGTTTTTATTGGTGGGATTTGTTTCTTGTGGTATGTTAATGATTATTGGTTAGTTTGGTAAAACCTATTTAAGTATTGGAGTTGATTTTGGATTTGAAACGTATCCCCTGTTTTACTCGTCTGTCACTGTTCTTTCATTCCTCAACTTTCCGAATAGACGATTGTATACCTCCCTTATTCGGAATCCTAGATATTCCGAATAGGGTTGTTTGTATTTCCTTTACTCGGAATAATTTTCCGCATAGCCAAAGTTGTCATTTCCCTTACTCGGAATATTTTGAATATTCCAAACAGCATTGATTTTCCGCATAGCCTAATTTATTTTTCCCTTATTCGGAATATCTCATATATTCCGAATAGCCCTGTTTTTCCGAATAGCATCATCTTTCCGAATAGCCCTGTTTTTCCGCATAAGCTTATTTTTCCGCATAGATATTCCGCATAGAGATCATATTCCGCATAGATGCCAATTTTCCGAATAGAGCTTTTCCGCATAAGCCATCTTTCCGAATAGGGGTATTTTTCCGCGTAGACTTGTTGACTTTCCGAATGGTGTTACATTCCGCATAGGGTATTTTTCTGTAAGGGTATTTTTCCAGTTTTGCCTTTTATTTGTTGCTTGTTTTAAGTTTACTTCATTATAATTTTATTCACTTACCTGTTTAGTAGAATAGAAAATCAAATCCACTTTTTGTCACCAAGAACAAATCATTCCACTTTTAACTGAGATCAATTCGAGAGGATTCCGAGAATTATGTTTTGAACCTATACAAAAATGCTTGTATCAAATGGCGCCGCTGCCGGCTCCTCTCGTTAAGATCAAAAGTTTTTTGTGAGAACTTGGATTTTGGGATCCGTTCCCCGTGAACGTTACTTTTTCAAAAATTTTCAAAAACCCAAAAAAATATAAAATTTTCAAAAATCCTAAAAAGTAAAAAACATAAAAACCAAAAATATTTTTGCTTTGTTTTTCTTTGTTCGTTCTTTTGCAGGTGTATGCGCACTCGATCCACGTCTTATCAAGAGCCCGAGCCTCTCGATAACTTAGACATGGCTGGTGTACAAAACAACAATAACATACCACCTCCGAACAACAATAATAACAACAACAACCCGCCTTTCAACAACATGAATAATAACAACAATAAGCACCTTCCGGATAACCGCCCAATGATTGAATTGCTGCAAGCTCATGTCGATGGCAACATGGATCCAATTCTTATTCCACCAATTGCCGCCAACAATTTCGAGCTAAAGTCAGGCTTTATCCAGATGGTCTCAGCTCAACCATTCTTTGGACGAACCATTGATGACCCACACGATCACATCAAGAGATTTCTACAACTCACGAACACGGTCAAGTTCAATGGCGTTCCACAAGAAGTGATAAGGTTACAACTTTTTCCCTTTTCTTTAGAGGGACAAGCCCGGCATTGGCTTGCTAAGGAACCGCCACAGAGTATTCTCTCGTGGACGGATTTGGAAACAAAGTTTATCAACTACTTTTTTCCACCCTCTCGTACTACCGCTTTGCGGAATGAGATTATAACCTTTGAACAAAAGTACGACGAGTCATTCAGTGAATCTTGGGATCGCTTTAAAGATCTTTTAAGAAAATGCCCACAACATGGTTTTACTAAAGTTCATCAAATAAATACTTTTTACAATGGTTTAAGCATGAATGACCAAGATTCACTGAATAGTGCCTCGGGGGGTAATTTATTGGCTAAGACTTCCAATGCTGCTTGGGACATCATTGAGAACAAATCTCGTGTTCAAACCAAGAGTGTTAGGACCAATGTTGCTAGTGCTAGCACTAATGACAGCGACAAGCGATTAGACAAAATCACCACGCTTCTTGAATCGCTTGTCACCCACACCGTCAGCAACAACAATAGCAACAACGCCAAAAATGCACAAGTGAACGCTGTCAGCCAACCTTGTGAGATATGCGGTGGTCCCCACTCTTACACAACTTGTACTGCCACCCAAGATTACCCTGCTGAGAATGTGAATGCGGCATATGGCACCTACCAACAACCTGCTTATCAAGCTAAACCTCAAGGTGACCGTAACTTGCTTAGCTACCGCAGCAACAACTATCTTTCACCACCTGGTTTCCCTCCTACCAACCCAAACCAACAACAAAACCTTAACCGCTCTCCTCAACAACAACAACAACCTCGACAACCATACATCCCACCTCACAAGCAACAACAACCACCTCCACGTAACAATCAAGTCTACCAACAACCTGCTTACCAACCACCTGCATACAATGCTCCTCCCAACCAAGCCACCACTGCATTACACCAAGAAGTTGCAACCTACATGAGAACCAATGATGTGATAGTGGGAAATCTCCAAGAGGAAGTACGCAATTTGAAGGCTGATTTGGTAAAGCAAGGAAATGATTTGAGAGCCGATATGAGAAATACGTTGGATACCCAAACTAATGATCTGAGGAACATGATGGCTAGTTTCTTCAATGGTAATCAACCCTCTTCTTCGGGTACTCTTCCGAGTAACACCGTTGCGAACCCAAGAGGGGAGATGAAAGCAATCACCACTCGAAGTGGTAAAGGTACCAAGGAACCCGAGCTTCCTATACCTCCACCGATGGTTGTGACTAAGGAGAACGAGTCACCTGCTCCTATTCCTCATCCTTCTCCTTCCCCAATTTCTCCACCTCTTCTTTCTACCCCTCCTCCACCCGTGGTTGTGAGTGATCCTATTCCTCTAAAGCCTTCCTCTTCTTCCAATATACCTTATCCTTCAAGGTTGAGGAAAGAGAAGCAAAACAGCAAGGATGATATTCAAGTTTCGAATTTCCTTAAAATGTTCAAAAAACTGAATTTCAATATCTCCTTCGCTGAGGCTCTCGCTCACATGCCCAAGTATGCCAAAATGTTTAAAGATCTTCTGAGCGACAAGGAAAAGCTCCTCGATATTGCCAACACCCAACTTAATGAGAATTGCTCTGCAGTGCTCTTAAGGAAATTGCCAATCAAGCTTGGTGATCCGGGTCGTTTTCTTATCCCTTGCAATTTCCCGGGAGTAGAGAATTGCATGGCCCTAGCCGATCTAGGTGCCAGTATTAATCTCATGCCTCTAAGTGTTTGGAAGCAATTATCTCTCCCAGAGCTAGTCCCCACCAAAATGACTTTGGAATTGGCCAACCGTACGGTTGCTTATCCAGTGGGGATAGCCGAAGACGTCATTGTAGGAGTCGACAAATTCACCTTCCCTGCCGATTTTGTTGTCGTCGACTACGAGATGGACCCCCGTGTGCCACTCATTGTTGGTCGTCCATTCTTGAGGACCGGTCGCACTCTCATTGATGTTGAAGCCGGTGAGCTTATCATGAGAGTGGGTGACGATAAAGTAGTCTTCAACATGGGAAAGTTATCTAAACAGCCTTCTTCTTCCGAGAGTGTTAATTGTATTGACGTTCTTGATGAGGCTTGTGAAGAACACTTCAAGGATGCTTGTAAAAACATTCCTACCTCTCTTCCCAATGTTGAGACCGTTTCCTCTATTGACTCATCACTATCTCTATTTGGAGAAAGTGATTTCCTTTGGAAAGATTTGGAAGCCACCTTGGAAGATGTAAAGAAAGACAATGACGATTCTACTGCCACTTGGGATGAAGACCTCAGTTTCATTGCAAACCTCCTCAAAGAAGAAAATCCTTCCCCTCCATCTCCCACTATTATTGCTATCGAGACTCCGACTTCGAACACGCCTCCCGTCGACAATCCTCCGGATTTGGAACTTAAGGAGTTGCCGCCCCATCTTGAGTATGCATTCCTCGAAGACGAGAAGAAGTCGCCAGTCATCATTGCTAAGGATTTGAAGGATGAAGAGAAAGCCCGACTTGTCGCTGTGTTGAAAGATCATAAGAAAGCTATCGCTTGGAAGATTTCGGATATTCGTGGAATTGATCCTCACTTCTGCACACACAAAATTCTCATGGAGGACGACTTCAAGCCCACAATTCAAAGCCAACGAAGGGTGAATCCAAAAATACATGAATTCATCAAAACAGAGGTTCTCAAACTTCTTGATGCGGGTATGATTTACCCTATTTCGGATTCACCATGGGTTAGTCCAATCCACTGTGTGCCCAAGAAGGGCGGAATAACCGTTGTTCCCAATGAACACAACGAGTTGATTCCCACTCGTCTCGTTACTGGGTGGAGAGTTTGTATAGACTACCGCAAACTCAATGATGCCACGAGAAAGGATCATTTCCCTCTACCTTTCATGGACCAAATGCTTGAACGATTAGCCGGTAATGAATATTACTGCTTTCTTGATGGTTTCTCGGGTTATTTTCAAATACCCATCGATCCCCAAGATCAAGAGAAGACTACATTCACTTGTCCCTATGGCACTTTCGCTTACAAAAGAATGCCTTTTGGCTTATGTAATGCGCCCGGGACTTTCCAAAGGTGTATGTTAGCTATCTTCCATGACATGGTTGAACAAACCATGGAAGTCTTCATGGATGATTTCTCGGTCTTCGGGGATTCCTTCTCTGCTTGCCTTGCCAATTTAGAACGTATGCTAAAGAGGTGCGAAGACACTCGTCTGGTTCTAAATTGGGAAAAATGCCATTTTATGGTAAAAGAAGGCGTCGTGCTTGGACATAAGATCTCGAAAGCCGGTCTTGAAGTTGACCGTGCTAAAGTCGATGTTATCGCTAAGTTGCCTCCACCTTCAACTGTGAAGGGTGTGAGAAGTTTCTTGGGTCATGCGGGCTTCTATCGTCGATTCATCAAAGATTTTTCTCAAATCGCTCGCCCGATGACCCACCTCTTGGAAAAAGATACTTCTTTTATCTTTTCCAAAGAGTGCCTTGAAGCCTTCAACTCGCTTAAGGATAAGCTAACTAAGGCACCCGTCTTGGTTACCCCTAACTGGGAGCTGCCCTTTGAGTTGATGTGCGATGCTAGTGATTTTGCTATTGGAGCGGTTCTTGGACAAAGAGTGAACAAACACTTCCAACCGATCCATTAAGCTAGCAAGACAATGACTGGGGCACAATTGCATTATACGACAACCGAAAAAGAGCTTTTAGCTGTTGTCTATGCTTTTGAAAAATTCCGCCCCTATCTTGTCCTTTCTACCACCATTGTGTACACCGATCATTCCGCGCTGAAGTACTTGTTGACAAAGCAAGATTCCAAACCAAGACTTCTTCGCTGGGTTTTGCTGCTCCAGGAATTTAAAATCGAAATTCGCGATAAAAAAGGAGCAGAAAACCTAGCCGCGGACCATCTTAGTAGACTTGAGGATCCTTACCAAGGGGATCATCCGACCAAAGAAATCAATGATTCTTTTCCCTTGGAGACCTTAATGTCTATAAACTCGAAGCCGAATGAAACCCCGTGGTTTGCGGACTTTGCAAACTACTTGGCGGGTGGAATTCTCAAGGAAGGGTTGACGTCCCAGCAAAAGAAGAAGTTCTTTACCGACATCAAGACTTACTTTTGGGACGACCCTTACCTATTCAAACAATGTGCCGACCTGATTATCCGTCGATGTGTTGATGGACCGGCAGCGTCGGACATCCTTGATGCTTGCCACAAAGGACCCACCGGTGGTCACTTTGGTCCCAACTACACCGCAAAGAAAGTGTTTGACTCGGGATTTTATTGGCCCTCCATATATCGTGATGCTCACAATATGGTTAAGCGATGTGATGTTTGCCAAAAGCAAGGCAAAATCACACATAAAGACGAGATGCCTCAGAATTTCATTCAAGAGTGTGAAATTTTTGATGTTTGGGGTATCGACTTTATGGGGCCATTCCCTTCGTCTAAAGGAAACAAATACATCCTTGTAGCCGTTGACTACGTTTCAAAGTGGGTTGAAGCCAAAGCTTTGCCTACTAATGACGCAAGGGTGGTTTGTAACTTTTTGAAGGTTCTATTCGCTAGATTCGGTGTGCCTCGCGCCATTATTAGTGATCGTGGGACTCATTTCTGCAATGACCAATTTGCTCGAGTCACGGCTAAGTACGGTGTAAATCATCGTCTTTCCACAGCCTACCACCCACAAACTAATGGCCAGGCTGAAATATCCAACCGAGGGCTGAGGCGAATTCTTGAAAGGACCGTGGGAGAGCATCGTGCCACATGGGCTGATAAACTCGATGATGCTTTGTGGGCTTTCCGTACTGCTTACAAGACCCCGATCGGCTGTACGCCTTATCGTCTTGTGTACGGGAAAGCGTGCCACCTCCCCATTGAGTTGGAGCACAAGGCTTATTGGGCCTTGAAGTGGGCTAATTTTGATATCAACAAAGCCGGTGACCTACGCAAGATCCAACTCAATGAGCTAAATGAACTTCGGAATGAGGCTTATGAAAATTCTTTGATCTATAAGGAAAGAACTAAGCTCTTTCACGACTCCAAGATTAAAAACCGAGAGTTCCATGTTGGAGACAACGTCTTACTTTTTAACTCTCGGTTGAAAATCTTTTCGGGCAAGCTCAAATCTCGTTGGTCCGGCCCATTCACCATCGCCTAAATTTTTCCATATGGTACTCTCGAGCTCGCTCAACCTAATGGACCTAATTTTAAGGTGAATGGCCAACGAGTGAAGTTGTACTTTGGTGAGGACACCTCCAAGGAGGTGATTCCATCCCTCACCACGTTCCCCATGAACTGAATTTGGGTCGAGTCAGGCTCGTGACTCGGTTATCAAAAACAAGCGCTCCTCGGGAGGCAGCCCGAGTATCTATCCCTTTAACCCCCTAAGTGTAGGGGAGGACCTATTTTGGTCGTTTGTGTTTGTGTGGTGATGTGCTTACAGGGATAACTGCAATCTTGGAAATCTTTGAAGAACCGTGCTCCCGTGTATCCGAAACCCGGTTCTATCTCTCAACTATTGTGATTCAATTTTCTTCATACTCACATTTGAAATTGATCACTTTAGTCGTCTCTTCCTTAACTCGAGTTAACCAACGTGCACAATGTCATAAGTGTAGGGGAGACTTTTCCCACATGCTTAAACATTGAGGACAATGTTTATCTTAAGTGTAGGGGAGACTTCTATCGAAGTTTTAAGTGGACTTTTCCATGAAAATGCCTTCATTTAACCGAAAAATCCTATTTTTCAGCATTTTTCAAATTTTTTTATTAACTTTGGCCATTTAGTTGTAATTTTTAAATTTTTATCGTTGCTTTCATATGTATATATCCCGCAATAAAGTTAAAAAATATTAATATGGTGTTGTAGCTAGTTTAGATATCTTTGACATATTAGGCCCGTTGCGTTTATTTTGACTCAACCCGAATAGACTTATCCAAGTTTATTCTAGCTAGTATCCTTAACCATGTAAACCTCAATTGGTTTATTAGGCTAAGTGTCCACGAGTCTCATTACTTGAGATTTTAAATTGTGGAGGACGAGAAATGATAGAGTCAATTATAAGTCGGTATTCTTGCGCAAGCTCACTTGGTGTAATTATTTGCCTATTCTCCCATCACTTGCTAATAATTTATCTGCAATAAGTAAGGTCTTACGATTTGAAAAGTTACTTAGCTTCTAGCCCAAGATCGTTTAAAAGTTGCTCGGTAATGATAAGAGTTCATAGCCAAGGCATAACTTATGAAGCGGGGCGCGAAGATTGGCGAGTCCGAAAAGGCCCTAACAAGGCATGAGGATTAAATTTTATTGCTGAAGATCCAAAGTGATGTGAAAAGCATTATTCCTAAAGTCAATATGAAGGATCAAGACTCACGACGAAAAGCAATCAACTCCCATAAAGATCATGGAGAAGTCTATCCGAAAAGACCCTAACAAGGTATGAGGATAAATAGATCCAAGTCCGAAAAGGAGGCGGATCGTTGTATCTCAAAATCCCAATTAGAGATTGAAGAAATAATCATGAAGTCGTGGTCAACAAAGTTGGAGTACCCCTCAAAAGTCTCCAAGTGAAGAAACTCTATTATGATGAGAAGACCATTATCTCAAGAACGTCTCTCGAAGATATGAAGTATGAAGTACATGCCAAATATCGGCCCGAGAAAGGTCTCAAATCGTGAACCAAGTTATGCCAAGATATGAACTTTTTGATATCCCGAGAAGCAGTTTTAAGAGATTTTGTCCTTTAGCTAACTATTGATCAAATCGTCCTACTTTGCTTTCAGCCTTAATAAACTATCGAAATAAGTCCAAAAATGCATCTTCATGATCATTCTAAGACAAAAATAAAATATAAGAGATACAACTAGGAATAAGGGAGTTTAAGCATTTAATTAAGCCATGTGTGTAAGTGTTTGATTTACTAAGTTATAATAACAATGATCTCGTTTTCAAGCTTAGTTTGGGGAACGTGAAACTTGAGGGTGATAAATCTTCGCAACACCAAAGCCCTAATGTAAGTCCTTGATTTCTTTACAAGTTATTTCCATCCTTTTGTTTATTTTAAAGTTTTTATTTCTCTTAGTAATTTGACTCTTATTTAGTAGTATTTGAATAAGGCCAAGGTTGATTAATTATGAGAAAAATGTAAAATTGCTTTACCACTAAGCATTGCATGAGGGCATGGCAATGGTTAAGTGTAGGGGATTTGATAGGTGTGTAAACACCCATCCTTTTACCACTTAATTCTGACTAAAACGAGATCAAAACACGTATTTAATATCATTTGTTTGGAATTATGCGTGGTTTTTGTGTTTATTGTGTTTTCAGAGTTAACCGGATAAATATTAAAGAAAACATGGGATTGCACGGGTTTTATCAAGGAAAAATACTCAAGATGAAGTCTATTGTCCAAGAGATGCAAAAGATTTGAAGTCACTGGGCATATTCAAAGATTTATCGAAGAAAAGGACTAAAGACGGAAGATTTTCATAAGTCGAAGAAACTCGAGTCTATTTAACGAAGTAATTAAAAGACGAGTTGGATTTAATCGACAACAAATCCCGAATCAGAATCGAAAACGTCAACTTTTCTGAAAAGACGAGAAGACAAGAAGAAAGGGAGAAAGCCCACTCACCAACCAACCACTAGGAGTATAAATAGTTTTTCCCTTCTCACAATTAGGGAGTTAGTTCATTTTTTCTTTCTTTCCCAGGCTTTTGTTCGTTCCATCACCAACTCCATTAGGGAGTTTGGTGATTTTCATCTTTTTCTTTCAATCTTGTAATCCTTAATCATTAACCTTGTTACTTTTACATTAATCAATCTATTCCATCTTTTTATTCATCTTGTTCTTCATCATCATCTATTGCAAGTTCTTAAGTTTTAATTTGATTCTAGTTTGATCTTAAAAAGTTGTTGATTTAGTGTTTTTATTGGTGGGATTTGTTTCTTGTGGTATGTTAATGATTATTGGTTAGTTTGGTAAAACCTATTTAAGTATTGGAGTTGATTTTGGATTTGAAACGTATCCCCTGTTTTACTCGTCTGTCACTGTTCTTTCATTCCTCAACTTTCCGAATAGACGATTGTATACCTCCCTTATTCGGAATCCTAGATATTCCGAATAGGGTTGTTTGTATTTCCTTTACTCGGAATAATTTTCCGCATAGCCAAAGTTGTCATTTCACTTACTCGGAATATTTTGAATATTCCGAACAGCATTGATTTTCCGCATAGCCTAATTTATTTTTCCCTTATTCGGAATATCTCATATATTCCGAATAGCCCTGTTTTTCCGAATAGCATCATCTTTCCGAATAGCCCTGTTTTTCCGCATAAGCTTATTTTTCCGCATAGATATTCCGCATAGAGATCATATTCCGCATAGATGCCAATTTTCCGAATAGAGCTTTTCCGCATAAGCCATCTTTCCGAATAGGGGTATTTTTCCGCGTAGACTTGTTGACTTTCCGAATGGTGTTACATTCCGCATAGGGTATTTTTCTGTAAGGGTATTTTTCCAGTTTTGCCTTTTATTTGTTGCTTGTTTTAAGTTTACTTCATTATCATTTTATTCACTTACCTGTTTAGTAGAATAGAAAATCAAATCCACTTTTTGTCACCAAGAACAAATCATTCCACTTTTAACTGAGATCAGTTCGAGAGGATTCCGAGAATTATGTTTTGAACCTATACAAAAATGCTTGTATCACCAAACAATGTAATATGTATATGTCAAGCCATCATTTACACGTTTAAAAAGTTCAGCCTATGCATCTGTCGAAATATATTACTATCAGGCTACCATTATGTTATAAATATAAGTACATTCACTTGTAGCAAGCTTTGAATCAACACAAACTATGTATATTAAAAAATAGATAATTTGGTTATGGCTATTGGTTTGAATAAGTCATACCTAAATCGTATAATTCCAAGACCTTACACAGGAAAAACACGTGTTTACCAATTGATTAATACCTAGTGATCATACATCTGTTATATGTTTTAGCTTCTGAATGTATCCTCAGCGTTAGCGTTTAACCGCTTCTAGTTAAATTAAAGCCTTAATGGGAGTGTATCAACAAATCAGACCTTGAGATGGATTTCTAAAAGGACTTTACGATGTCGTGAATCCAGAACACTCACAAGCAAGGTTTTGATCAAACACGGAAGAACCTTTAATTTGGATTGCAGGTTCACCAAAGGTAGGATGACTGAAGATGCAGAGGCTGGTGTGCTATGAGCACAAAAAGCGGGTTCACTTGAAGCTTCAAGTGTGATGGGGCGCCTCACATTTTAGATTGTGATTCCTGAGACAGATTTCTAAAAGCACTTGATGTTGCGGTGAATCCATAACGTTCAGAAGCAGGGTTCTACTCAGACATGAATGAACCTGTAATTTAGATTGAAGATTATCAAATACAATAGTATGTATAACGACGGATAAAATTAAGAATATTTATGTAACTGTATCATAACAATCACATATTCTCATCTTACAACATATTTTCTCATATTCTTTACAAAACCAACGTGGATAATAAAGATGATGTCAATGTCGTTAGAAGTGTACTTATTTAGTATCTAGCTTAGAATACGTTCAAGTCATCTAATCTGCTGTGGTGCCATGTGCCAGATACCTGTTTCAGTTACCAGCCATTAAATTAGCATAAACGGCCATATTGTGTGAGAAGGAAGTTAAAAAATATTGAAAAAAGGGACACGATGCTTATCATTCTGTATTTTCTGCAGCGCTGTTTCACATATCAACTTGCTGGATCAATGGCGCATTAATGCGGTTCTGACTGATGGCTGAAAAGGACTGCATCCCCAATATAATGGGTGAGTTTGGTGTTCCTCGATTTGATGCCATTGAGAATACCTTTAGAAGGAAGATGACCCCAACCTGCAGACGACTCTAAACTTGAGGAGGCATTACCTCAAAATCATGTATCTCTATCATTAACACCACCATCAGATGATGCTGAAAAACATCAAGTGATGAGAATGGTGTTGACTGTTGACACTAATCCTAAGAGAAATGTATTAAATCTTAATCAGTTGACCAAAACAGAAGGTGAACCCTCTAAGAGAGTTCGGAACGAAAATGGACGATATAGTAATAATTACTCGCATAGCAATGGAAGTTCAGAAGATGTCTCATTTGATAGAGTCAACTGGATAAAATAATCATTTCATAAATTTTCATAAAATGATAATACCTCATGTAGATCCAATTCCATAAGCTCAAACACCGCACAATGGAGCATCAGTTTTCATTGATATTATAGGATTGTGGATCCGTTTTTCTTAAACTCACATCCAAGCTTTCTGGATTGTAGAAACTTCTTCAAAAGGGCTCAATGAGGGTGCGGACGCGTAACAGTGCAACATGAATTGGTTAGACCCGCAAACATTGTTATTTTTCCATTTTTTGAATTAGAATTACTAATATATTCCTGATAAACCTAAAAACAAAAAAGAAGATCAAAATAATTTCTCAACTGTCCCCAACTAATTTGTATACCTGACTCGCTTGCAACTGGAGGTTCAGTGTATACTTGACTCGTTAACTAAATTTTTTTATCATTTTTAGATTAAAATTTACAAACGTACCTATTCAGCTTCAATGCTATCTCGTTAACTAAATCCAAAAAATATTGAAGATCAGAAAAAATGATATAACCAACTTTGAAAACTTAAATATTTTGAAACCAAAACGAAGCAAAAACTGAAACTGTCTGCTTATTTCACATATTCAGCGACTAAACAACCTTTTAAAATCAGTTTCATGCACACAAATTGTCAACCAAACTTTTTAAAGATTAATCAAACACACCAGAAAAATAATGCAGTGAAACTATGCAAAAGAGTGTTGTATAATAAAAAAACTCAGATTTCTAGACATTAGGGACAAAATACAGCATGAAATAACATAAATCTAATTCATTATATGAATGAATATAGGAGGATGAATTAGGTACAAAATTTCTGGTGTAGGAAAAACTGGTTGTCACCGAGATCGTCAGCGGGGCTAACTGCTAAGAAACATGTATATCATCATGAATACCATTTCAAATAGGTGACACTCCTGTTCTTCCTTGCATTTTTCAATAATAGTCTTCCGAGCAAGAAGCTCTTTATGCTCTTTATCTACAATATCTGCCAAACTTGGAAGCATGACACTCAATATTTATGCTTTGGTTTCAGAAGGATAGATCATTGACCTTTATTTACTTAAGTTCACAGCCAAAACACTAAAGTGGTCTTGTAGAAGGTCAGATCTCAAAGCCCTGAAAACATAAGAGGGTACAACGTTACTCCAAAAACATAAGCTAGATTAAAAAGTATGTGCATCAGAATATTATATAAAAGACATAACTGAATATAATTTCTCCCTTCATATCATCAACTTTCACAGAAATGTAATTATGTTTTGCTGAAAGTACGAAAAATAATTAGTTACACATAGTAATTAACTCCCACAAGTCCACGGTCATAAATGACACGTAAGGTGTTTGGACCATGAACAGGAACATCGTTCATAACCCACAATCTAGTGTTAAGCCGTTTTTTGGTAAAGCCCTTGAAAACCACTCGCTGCAACATAGTATTCACATAAGATTAATGGTAAAGGAGACATGAGTGTCGGCTTCACCATGTAAGCCAACAATGCATCCTTCTAATCGGATTCCAAAAAGGGTTACGTTGATATTAAAAATGGTATTCATCCAAAAGATATAGTAAACGGTTGATAATTTAAATTGTGAATGCGTGAATACCATTTCAAATAGTTGATTTGGTTTGCCAAGTTTGAGTAATTAGAGATTAATTAGTTATCTTCAATTCATTCAAGCAATTGGAAGAAAAAATACGGATTGAAGCAGAAAAGGCGTCGAGTGAAGCATATAGAGCTCAGGCGCGAGATGAGGTCGGGGGGAGAAGAGGAATGCTTCAAGAATATTTGGAAAAGGCTGTGAAGTCTATGAAGTCTTATTTTATTGCATAAGGTGGTTGATGATAATCTTTAGTACTCCGTATATGATACGTATAACTTGGCCTAAAAAGCTTCGCTCTAAGATTCCATTCCCACAAGTTCCCATACTTTATGGAGGACCTGACATTCTCCCATCATCATCGAGAGATATACAGTCATGACTGCTACAGATCACCCATCATGAGTTTCCAGTTCTTTTGGTGCAGGACATGCAGCACAGATCGAGACAAGAAACTGATGCTCTTTTCGTACAACACTTGTAAAACACCTGGCACGCCATTCGTGGTCACCGTTATCAACTCACCTCGCATAATGTCAAAGAATACATTACCCACATAAAGGTAAAAGATAACATGTATGCACGTCTTAACTCCTAGCCCAACAAAAATATAGAAAAGGAAACTTCTGTAACCATAGATCTCTATGGACTGATAGCAGAACTATTGATGTTCGGTTTATCGTTTGAGCACCCAGTTTGGGTGCAGCAGAATGTTTAGAGCCTCTACCTCATCCAACGGCTAGAGGTTTGACCATAGGAGTTGGTGGTGGTGCAGCGATGGCGGCCCAAGGGTTATCATTATCTATTGTGGTGGAACTCGGTTTCACATTCCGAGGCTTTGAAGATGCTGATTTTAGAGGAAGGGCATAAATAGAACCACACAAGTCGTTTTCTTCATTTTCAGTTTTGCTTGTAAGTGTTGTCTTTGTTCTCACATTGTTACAGGCCAATCAACATGAGTGAGCTCAATGAATTCGAGGTCTCCCAGGGAATATGGCTAATCTACAGCTTGGAGTGAAATTAAACTTGCGGTCACGATACAGATCATTGGGATCAAACAGTGGGAAACCTGGTGGGCATTCACAATTTGGCTAGCTAGCACCATTGAGGCTGCAACATTGTTAAACCCACAAGGCCTGCTACCTTTTTCTCCAATTATGTCATGACATATGTTTTCCGGCACCAACCATGAAACGCTTCAGCTTGTGTTTCCTACTGAATTTTTGGGGTGATAGTATTGAATAAAAACACCATCAAAGCCTAGAGTAGCTTTGTGATAATAATCTGTAGATGGAAGTGCATCATCTAGAGTACACCCAAAAATTCAGAAAAGTGTACAATCAGAAATCACAAAAAGCTCAGTGATGCACATAATACATTGCGCCACGGATTTTCTATTCATCACGAGACATTTGAATTTGGTTCCCTTGTGTTAAACCACCTTTGGAAATGACCTTTGCACGAATAACATATATGTTTCTTTCTGCATATTAGCAACCTGTAAACAAATATTGTAAAAGAAATTGTTACATGCTCGTGGCATCAGATGAACAAATAGACTAAGCAACTTTGAGCAAAAGGAAAAAATGGAAAGAAAACTAAAAAACAGATGATTTTAGTAATATAAGGAATTTATTATCTAATGCGCTAGATAAAAAATAGTTTGCTCCCTTTTCAAGCATCTTCAAGGCTTTCTCACAGGTTCTTTCCTTGCTACTATGTAACTGTCCCTTAAAGGAGCGCCACATTATAACTGTCCCTTAAAGGCTTTCTCTGCACTAACTCGTGTATTATCTGACAGCATTGAGGGGTTGCACTTCCTACCTTTATACACGTGTTACACTGCGCAGAGAACTATACAATCAGGAATCACTCTATTCCTTAAGGAATTGGCTGAAATAGAACTCAGTGATGCAATCAAAAAGTTGAGACCTGAAATTGAGAATGAGAAAAAAAAGGTTAATGGAAGCTCAACAACCCGGACTCATTTTAGGTTCTGAATATTGCAGGTCACCCGTGATTTTGAGCTCTTTTCTTAGGCGGTTATCATCTATCATAGAATGGTGCTGATCGATCCCCGGTGTTAGGTTAAGAGCAATATTTATTAGATTGGCTGGTGCACCGATTATACATAAGTTTTTGGATTTTGTGCTTCTTAGATGTCAAGAAGCCAAAGGATTGTGCATGAAGACCTGTATCACATTTACATTTAAAGTGCACTAACCTGTCAGAACTAAAACTATAGGTTTTCTAATTTAGCAGCAATTGAGGTTATCAAATTCTTCTAATAAAGATTAATCATATATATAGCTAATGATGCAAAAAATAAAGGAAACAATAGAGACTCGTCGAGAAATTTGAGCAGCTGCACATACCTTCCAAAGGCGCTCCTGTTTTATGAGCAGATATAGTTTGAAATATGTATCTCTTGAACCAAAACATTAACTTCCTTAACGGGTAATTAGATGCTAAAATTTGTTCCACTATTCTTGAAACACCAAGCTCATTATACTAAACCAACTAATGTAGCATTATTTTTTTATGTATCAGATTAAGTGTTATTGAAGCACCGATAACTACAGATCTGAAGTAATACACTGAAACTTTGATCTTTGGTACTCGCAATATACTAAGCGCAATTTGTAAAATGTACCGTTCTCTACAGCAAGAAGATGTAACAAATTTCAATCGTTCATGATATGCAGGACCTCACGATTAGCGTACAAATAGGACCTCACGATTACATACAAATAGCTTCACCCAAGTCATCTGCATCAGACTCCTTAAGTGCTTCAAACCTGTCTTATGCGTTAGTTTAAACTATATTGTTTGTAAATTTGAATCTAGCTGAGCGAATATCTAAAAAACTAAGAAAGATATGCACCTTGACAACTGAAACGGAAACACAGCCACTTTATTTGTCTTTGTTAATATAGGGCAGAGGTGGGAAATTAGTTGGGTCATATGTATTGGGTAATGGATCAAAGCTGATTTGGTTCTAAACTGGACTATTCGGGTTGGGGCGGGTATTCTGAAAAAATACACGAATTTCCATGTTCCTTCTAGCAAGGAAAATAAGCAAGCATTAAGAAATGCCCTCCATTTAACAACATCAAGGTCCATTGACATTCCATTCACTACTTCATAAGCTTCTTCTAAAATCCTTACTCGACTATAGAAATCAACCATTGAAACATAATGCCTAAACTGTGGACTAATTGAGTATTTTGTTCTCATTGGATCAAAATACTCGTAACCTTGCTCAATCAAGCCAGAATGGTTATATTAAGTCAAGATTTTAAAATAAGATATTAATGAATACGAAATACAGCTTGTAAAAGTTTCACCTTTCTTGTACAGCTGGACACGCTTATCAACTGTGAATTGCGCACTCCAAAGCATCCAGAATACCTGGAGAAAGATACAGTTTCAATTGCAACCTGCCACACACAAAAATAGAAGAAAAAGACATATTTTACATAAATATATTCAAAAAAAATGAAAACCAAATTTACAGTAAACATTATATCAAATTTACATAGTAGTGCCAAGATTATCTCAAATTTACACAATAAACTATATCAAATTTACAACAGTAGGTGCTTGCATGACACCATAGTTGTTCTGGTTTCCTTTGTACATACCTAAATTCCCAGTAGGTGCCAAAATTATATTAAATTTACACACCAAACTATATTTCATGTTTAAATAATAAACTTTATAACAATATTAATATGGACTTTAGAAGTAAAGCATAGGTATGCAGACAACACAACTGACGGTACCGAGTTTCTCAGCTATAGCGGTTGCTTTTTCTAGGCGTGCCAGTGGCAAAAAGTGGTGGTTGTAACATAAGAAACGCATAAAAAAGTTACGCAAATTCACATCACATCTATAAAACAGATGGTTAAAGAAAGAAGATAAAAGTCACGAATATTCTTAGCATGAATCAAAATAAGGAGATAATAGTAAAATTAAACCATTTCTTGTCTTCTAATGATCCTGCCTGCACGATTATACTCGACTTCCCTTTCACTTTTCCCTAGCAGCAACTCTCTCGGAAGTGTTTCTTCAGCCATATCTATCCATAATCGTCTTTTTTACTTGTGACTTAACCTCTCTTTACTAACCTTAAAGAAAGGCAAAGGCGTTTCCTAAAAGAGTAAAACCTCTCCTATCATGTGCATGATCAAAAGTTTAATCTTATCCCATCTTGCTATAATCAAAGCATACATTAGAAACACCATCACTAATACACTATATATAAGATTGGTAGAGACTTTCCGGTATTATGATTATGGGAGGCATGGTTATCATTATCAGCAGTATGTCCATTTGATAGCGAGCAATTGTCACCAAATAGTTTCTCCGCATTACCACTTCCGACATATTCGCCATATACTGGTTTTGTTTAAGAAGGACGGCCAATGTGTTCTTCTTGGATATGTTTAGAAAACAATAATTCATCATGCATATGCAGAATAGAACCTCATCTTCACTCTAGGTCTTCTTCAGTTGACCTTGGACGACTCCATACTTTTCCATCCACCTGTTATCCTTCCCCAAGAGGTGGGTCCATATTGTTATCTTCATTACATTCAGTGTCCTGCCTGGAAAGTATTGTGGCTTGATCTCCAATAAAAGGTTTCTTCTTGATAATTTCCTCGTTAAGCTAATTTGGGATATGGCAATTGCCCCATTATAATAAGCCTACAACTACACAAATATCAGGATTTCATATTTAGTAAAATATGACAACATAAACCGATGATAATAATTAGTAAGTTATTAACCATCATTATTAATTAGTTACCATCTAAAGCAATAACTTAAGTTATGCCCGAATTTAATAAGAATCAATAAATCAAAATACACACCTTAAATAAGCCAAACTTACTTCAAAGCTTGTGTTGATCTTCTAAGGAAAAGTTCTTGATGTTATCCCAAAACATATCAATAAAAGAATGCTCCTATAAAGAAACATATTGTCTTGGTTCTATTGCATCTTTAGATTGTAGTTGCAGTTTAAAAAAAAAAATCAGATTAGGGTTTGAGAAAGAAGAGGCGTAGGTTTATTAACAAAAGAAACAAAAAAAAACAAAAAAAAACAAAAAATTCAGATTAGGGTTTGAGAAAGAAGATCGAGTCGTAGGTTTATTTTTTTGTTACGTGATAATGTATAATCTGTCACCTATATTAAAGGAATAGATTTGTATAATTTGATATATATTTAAAAATATTTAACCCGTAGATTTTTAGGATGTGGATATTAATTTGGTTTTGAATAGAAAAACACAAATGATGGTCTAGCATGGTTGGTAAAGCTAGATGGATATCTAGGTAGAGGTCACACGTTCGAATCCAGCTATAGTTAATTTTTAAAATATACATGAATTTTCGGACTAGGACCAGACTTAAAGGACCCGGTTGGGATTTTGAAAACGTGGTTTTTAAAAATGCGTTTTCAAAACGCGATTTGCATAAAACTCCGGTTTTAGATCATAAAAATCGTGGAAAATGGAGATATTTTAGGGATTTATGAAATATTAGTGGCTAAGAGCTGCCATGTCACATATGACTGGGATTAAGGGTGTGGTATCAAATCATAATTATACCTATATATAATATATATATATATATATATATATATATATATATATATATATATATATATATATATATATATATATATATATATATATATATATATATATATATATATATATATGTATATATAATCCAAGTTATATATATTAAAATAACACTTCTCAGTCTGGTCTTGTCGGTAACTCGGGAATTCTTTGGCATCGTTATAGTCAAAAGATTTTTAGACATTTTGAGAAAAATGTTTATAGTTAAAAGTTTTTGAAATGTTTTATTCAAACCTTGGTTTTAAAAATATTTCGTTCTCTATAATGAGAGCTCTGATACCAAACTGTAACACCCCCAAATTTACACAATTCAATACAGCGGAAGACTCGTTGGTGTTACGGGATATCACATTACTCACATCATAGACAACGCTTAAAAATCGTGTCGTTTAATAATAAAGCATTTCCATTCATAAATATCAGATTTACATAGGTCCCAAGTCATATTATTTCATACAAATTTTACAAAGCATTTGAATGGAAATTGTTATTTAAGTGCGGGCCATGAATTCTTGTTGTCTTCCCGAGAATTACCTTCAAGTACCTGAGATAAAACATGTTAAAAGAAAAGGTCAGTGAAAACGCCGAGTGAATTCATAGAGTTTAATTAAATCCATCAATATAACATCGACATAAAATTATTACCGAAAATCATTTTGTACAAATATTTGCAATAGGCCATAAAATAGCCAAAGTCATTTTATACAAATCATTATCAAAAATCATAATATAGGCGTTTGCCTTCAAAATCATTACTAACCATTGTCGTAAAAACATCATACAATACGTTTTATAACGTTGTATAGAGTTAAATAAAAACCGTTATATGAATATGGTCATGTAAAACCAAAACACGAACATAATATCAATAATAAGACCCCATATTGCTAGTCAGGCAATATATCGTAATTCAGTGCGTATAGCAGTATTTCGTTATTTGGATTATTATAAGCCGCATGACATTGTTACCTTACTACAGCAAACAACGGGTAGCTAGCCCGAAACTCAATTTTCCATCTAAATTAGCGTGTCATCACAAAAATCACGCTATGGAAATCTTCTCATACATAAATTCGCTTACCAATCAATGTGGCACGACAGGGATCAACCGTCAAGGCACGAATTGGGGTGATCGTCCCCAAATAGTACTATTATATGCATAAGCGTCTACCAAATCCTGATAGTTCACAATTCATGCTAATGGGACTTTTAGTGACATAACCTAACTTTAATAATCCATTTCATTTCATACATCGGGTCATATAATCATTCATCGGGTCATACAATCATTTGGGTCCAAATCAATAAACAAACAATCGGGACAACTGGTGTCCTATTTTAGTAAAACTAACATGTTATCTCCCTCGCGGGTTTATAAAACATTTCATAAAAACATTTAAAAGAGTGCGAGGCTATGAATTCACGTTGATGTCTTAGACTCTTGTCCAATGACTTTATAAAAATAACAATTATGTATACATATGATGATTTTATATATATGATGATTATCAAGTGGGTTTATACATTCTCATTTACTCATTTTAGTGTTATGTATTGGTAACTTTTATACTAGTTTACTAGTTTTACTTATTTATATGTTTTAGGCCCAATAAGCCTATTATAAGCCCAATACCTTATATTACTCCATTTTACAATTTTAATATCAGTATTATACTTTACATGTTGGGCCCAAATGGGTTAAGCCCAATAAGTAAGTTTATAAGTGTTTTACCAACTAGTCGGGTTTATAGTCCAATAAGGCTAACTTAGCCCGTTAATGTCCATATGTTATATAGTTCGGGTTTTATCGGTTTTTACTTGTATTAAGTACTTATATATCAGTATATGACTTTTTAAAAAGTTTACATTAGACGGGTCCGACCGTCTAAGTTTTAATTGACGAAAAACGTTAATCTTTCGGTTTTAGCCGAAAAGACGTAAAACTTAAGTATATAGTTTTATAACTTGGAAAAACATTTATACTTGTAATTTATATAACATGTCCCATTTTAATATCAATATATATATATAACTCTTTATTTATAATTATTATCAACTAGTGAGTTTTATATATGTATATTTTATATAAATTTTTGAGTGCTTATATTATATACTATTTATTTACAAAATCAGTCCTAAATTTTAGGTCCACTAAAATGTCCATATCTAGAGTTCTATAATGGGATAGGACCTCAAATTTTTATGACAGTAACTACATAATATGTGCTTCATTTTACTTCCTTATAGCTACTGATGAATCAACTTCTAAATATTTTAATAAATTCTTCCAAAACAGTGTAGGCAGATTTGCACTCCAATCTTGTTTTGATCATATCTCATTCATTTTTAAGATTCTATTGCATGGCCACCTCTCACATGTGTATAAGACTTATTACTTACTGTATAACAATTAATCTATGCCATTTTTACAGGTTATCATATGGTCATCTTCTGTTGTATACAGCCTACTTGTTTAGGCTAGATTTCATCATTCTTTTATATAACTATTAATAATTTTGATCATATTAATCAACACAAGATCCCCACACAATATTTTTATCATCATATATCATCATACATATATACATTAAGAAGAAAATATACATTTACTTTTACAAAATAATCAAGAGAATGGAAGAATGAATCTTGTTACCAACCAAGATTATGAAGGTGATGATCAAAACATGGATTTTGATCACACAACTTGTGATAAATCAACACCAATCTTCAAGACCACCAATACTTGCAAACTTTATATAGAAATCAGCCCTTGGACACCACCAAATCACTTCCTTGGATGTTAGAATCACCTCCAATCTTCAAGGTTTCAAAGGAGCATCGTCATGTGTATGAATAACACATGATTCTATGGCTAAAATAGATCAAAGAGTGGTGTTTGATGGTGGTTTCTGGACGGAAATGAGATAGAGAATGAGGAGAGAATGAGTGGTTTTGCATGTAAGGTTTTATGAGAATTGGTTTTGTAAAATGGTTTTAGTAATGTTTATACATGTGTTAAGCTTCCATGTGAAGCTTTCGACACCTAAGGTGTGTGTTGGAGCCTACTTGGCCGTCCCATATAGTGGGGTGGGCAAGTGTAAAACTTGTCCCATCCCACTAATTTACGGGTACTCCTCGATTCTAATTTCCTCGATTTGCGTGCCCTCGGGTCGTTTTACGAAAAACGTTTTTATAAATTATGAATCAACGGAAAAAACGAATCTAATAAAAATTTTCTCATCAAAAACGAAGTTCAAAAACGTAAATACGTAATCCTAAGGTTTCCGGTTTACTCGTAAAGGACGTTAAATTATTCACATAAGTCCTAATCTCTTCTCGTAAATTAGTGAGTTTATGAACCAATCACAAATTTAAAATCCCAAAATAATATTCACGGATAAATTTATTTTCTGAAATGTAGGACTGTCACCAAAACGGTGTATGTAAACGTAAGCACGTAACGTAGAATCCTCCGGTTTAGACGTAATCGATGCTACTTCAAGATATACACCCAAATTTCTTCCCAAAAATAAGAGAATGCATAATATAACATTAAAACAATGTTTTTAAATAATATTTGAGAATAAAATATCAACCATAAATTGACGGATTTTCACATAAATCTACCACAAATCTCCAAGAAATCAACTCCCTTGGATATACTTGTACCTGAAACACCACAACAACAACTACAAGTTCCAGAAGCTAATCCATAGGCTCAATTTTCAGATGGAATTATGGAGGGATTTTGGAATAGTAAGACAAGCTAAGAACAAAACCATTTTTCTGAAAATATTTTGGAACATAAATTTTGCAAGATAAAAATAGAAATTTTAACTGAAATTTAACACCTCTTAACAACCTTAAAACAATCCTTAGTTGTCAGTTAAGGATTGTCCAAGCTTGATAAAAGATGCATCTTCAAAAACTTTTTATCAAAATTCTTTGAACAAAATCTTTGAATAAAAACTGAGAATGAAAATTTCATAAAAATAAATTTTGTAGAATAATAAAAACAGGTAATTAAATGGAATACAACTCTTGCATTGTTTAAAAATCTCACTACATTAATTTGAAAATTTCAAAGTACCAGAATTGGAACAAAACTACAACTGATGCTAATGAAGGTTATATATAAAAATTACAAGAGACTTCTAGAAACAAAACACCAGATGAGATAAAACTCTAAAGTGCCCTTAAAGTTGATCAGAATATTCTTGTGATCTCTGACTTCTCCATGTGATGACAAATTGGAATCATGATCTTGGGCGTCCAATTGTTGTGGTGAGCACGTTATAGAATCATAGCCAATAATTTCTCTGAACCAATTTTATGTTCGACACAAAAAGGTGCAGGGGAGGCCTTATATTAAATATTCCTTAATCTTTTGTCCTACTATATATGAATCATTGATTAGGAAATTTTGGACTACTACGTATATTAGGAATATTGTTGACCAACCCACAAAGATTCAAGCCACCATTGATGGTCGACCGTTTGTGGTGACTGAATCTTTGATTAGGTCCTTATTACACCTTAGAGATGAGGAGG
This sequence comes from Glebionis coronaria, assembly GCA_025667525.1. Taxonomy (NCBI): domain Eukaryota; kingdom Viridiplantae; phylum Streptophyta; class Magnoliopsida; order Asterales; family Asteraceae; genus Glebionis; species Glebionis coronaria. Next base: position 215,123,198 of record CM046875.1, read on the forward strand.
GGATTGTTTCTTTACCAAATAATGAGGTTCTTGCTGGTATGACTGACATTGGCTATGAACATGAGGGGAAGTTTACACTCCTTAAGAACAAATTCTCCCCTCAATGGAAGTTTCTCAGCCATTGTTTAATCCCTAAATATGGGAGTTGGGATCAATTGCCCACTCCTCTTGCTACTGGTTTGGCTGTCTATCCCAAGGTCGTCGTTTTAACTTTTCTAGGTAAATCTTGGATGGGATGCTAGGCAATCTAAGTGGTACCAAGAAGGAATTTCTTATGTACCCTAGATTTTTACAAATGATGCTAGCTTTTTAACCTTCTAACCATAAGGAGCATGCCCTAGTAAGACTCACACCCAAAGTTTACCCCAACATGAAGTTGGCCTACATTGGTTATCATATGCCATTGCTGCCAGCCATGCTAGGGGTGGGAGTTGAGGAGCCTCATGTGGCTCCTATGGCTGAAGAGGAGCCTATGGTTGAAGAGGAACCTATGGCTGAGGAGGCTCATGAGGAGCCTGTGGCTGAGGAGGTTGTTGAGGCGCCTATGGCACCAACTGTGGCTTCTTCTGTTGATCCTACTACTCTTTATGTTTCTCCCTATGTAGATTTACCACCTCATTCACCAAGACCAGTTGGTCATGCTCCTTCTCTTTCTCGTATCTCTTCAAAGAAGACTCCCTCAGTACGTGAGCAAGCTCCTCCCACTTTTGTGGAAGTTGAGCAACTAAGTCCTTCATTTCATGCTTCTCCTTCTAGTGTCAATGAGGCTCCCCGCACACCACCAGTTAATACTGGTGGGAAGCTGAGGTACCTGTTACTCTCACATCTCTACTTGCTCTTGTGCATAGGTACTATGCGAAGATCCAATCATTAGAAGCTGATCTCACTGCTCATAAGCAAACCACTAGGGATGTTGTGGTTTCCTTGATTGAACGTGTGAAATATTTAGAGAAGAGAGTGAAGAGACAGAGGAAACACGTAGTGGTTTCTAACTTAGATGAGAATGATGTTGAGCAGGAGGAAGATGGGTTGACTATCTTAGCAAGAGATATGTTTGCTACCAAGCCTAGTGAGGCAATTCAAGTTCCTCCTAGTGCTTCTCATGATGTTCCTCCTACTCCCATCCCAAGGACACACACTTATGGTGAATCTTCAAGTGCTCTACACCTGTTGCTGATAATGGCAAAGCACCAATGAAAGAGGAGCCAACTCCTGCTCCTAAGCGTACTCGCAGACAACTGGAGGAGGACAGGTTGGGGGCTGAGGCGGCTCAAAAAATGCATAAAGAACAGATGGCTCAAGATGAGGAATCTCGGTGCAAAAGGCAAGAGAAAGTTCCATACAATGCCATGCTCTGGGATAATGCCATGCTCTGGGATAATGCCGATTGGCTTGATGTTATCACCATCCTCAGCACGAATGTTCATCAGTTTAAGGATTTGTTGGGAGATGATGTGACCGAATACAACTGTGCTTTGAGATTTTCTTCTTTGATTCAGAAGCAGAGGGAATTGCTTGCTGCTGAACTAAGGCAGGTTCGAAGGAATCTTCCCCAATCCCTTGCAAGACAAAGAAATATTATGAGAACATATGTAAAGAATCAAAGTGGAGCTTATTACACTACTGGTTAGATGATTAAAAGAGTCAAGGGCTTGATGGATGATCAACTTAAAGCCGAGTTTGAAAAAATGCAGCGGTTTATTCAATAACGTCATGAGTCCAATTCGATAAAGAGGACTCAGGCTGACTTTGAGTCCTCCTCGGTTCCGGTTGTTGATCCTACTTCTCATGTTGGTGATTCTGATGCTCCACCTAATGTTGGTGCTTCTAGTGCTTCTCCACCTCCTAATGATCAACCTAAATCTGTGGTTTCTCAAGTTCCTGCTCCTACTGGCCCCACTGGTGCATCTGTTCCTACTCATAGTGCTACCTCTGCTCCAATTGTTGCTCCAACTAGTTTGAAGGTTTCTCGTACTGCTACTTCTGCCTCTACTCCTCACGATGGATCCTCTCCCAAGTTTACTCGAAAGATCAGGAAACACCGTGCACGAAGGAGTCCCCGTATTCCTCTTGAGAAGCAAGATTAATGTACCTTTTTTTTAGTTTTATCGTTCTCCTCGACTCGACTCGAACTGAAATCTGATTTTAACATAAGATTAATTGTTTTCGGTGAATAAAACTTTGTTTGGTATTTAAAACTAAAACTAAAAATCTATTTAATCTAATTAAAAAGGAAATATTTAATTAAAACTACTTTTTCAAATTAAAAATTCTAATTAAACAAATTTAAACAAAACTATAAAAAAATATAAACTAATTTAAACAAAAAACTATTTTGAAACTAATTAAAACTAATTTAAAAACTATTTTGAATTTAAACAAAATTTAAAACTAATTTTATATGAAACTAAATTAATTAAAAATAAAAAAAAACTAATTTATAAAAACAATTTTAAATTTCTAAAAGTAATAAAAATATTTATTTTGTTTGTTTTTATTTTTATTTTTTAAACTCTATAAAAGTAAATATAAAAAAAACTTTTTATTAATATTAACTAAACAAAACTTATATTTAAACTTACTTAATAAAACTGGCAGCTAAACTAATCAAACTATATTAATTAACAAGGCTGATATTAAACTTAAAAGGGTAACTAGCACAATTGGTTAAGGCGTATGGATATTGAACAGGTGGTCACTGGTTCGAGTCTCGTTGGAGACAATTTTTGTATATTAATTTTTTTTCTATTTTTGGAAGTAAAAAGGACAATCAGACTAAATGAGTCTGTTGCTTAATGAATATCAGCAACAACTAGAATAGCAAAATAAGCAAAATACCAAATAAATTAGCCAGTTATATCTAAGCAAATAAACAAATAAGCAAATAAGACTAAAACTTAAAATAAGAAAATCTAAACACAACAAAATCAGATAAGCTAATTAAAGTTCTAATAAACAAATATAAACTAGTAAATAAGCAATAATAACTAAACAATCAACACAAAACTAATCAGCAACTTATACTCAAATCATATCAGGACCAGTTCTAGCAGATCATATATATTACCAAAGCTTAACATAACCAAAATCAGATCAAAAAAATAGATTACCTAAATAAACTCAAAAGCCAAGCAGATAATAAAAACTACTAGCAGACTCACAATCAGCAGACTCACAAAATAAACTAACATTACTAAATTGGGATCCAACAAACCTCAAGCAGACTAATGAATAAAAACCAAAACAAATCAACACTAGCAGATTAACAAACAGAAACTAAAACAAATATTAAAATTAATCTGAAATTAACAACAAAAATAAAAAGAGATATAAAACCTTATGTAGAAACCATTGGGAAGAAGATGCGGCGCTGAGCCGTCTTACTTAACCGAGACGAGACCACCATTAAACATCAACACCATCGAACCATATTCATTAACTATCGAACCACTTTATTAAAACTTCCAGTGGGGAAGTTTTTCTACCAAAATCTACTTTCTAAAATTTAAGTCAAGCTATTATTTAACTTGCTTAAATAATATTTTAATTATTATAACTAAAACAGTTTAAAATAAATTGCAATAATCAGAACTTTAACAAAAATAAATAGACACGAATTGATTAAAATTAAACAAACTTTCATTAATTATAAAAGATGATTACAATACTTTGAAAGAAAAATACAATTAATCTAAAAATATTTTGCATAATAAAAATAAAATTAAAATTGGCACCCAAACATTACAGAATATGGGGGTATTTATAGGCAACCCCCATGGCTTGTTGATGAAGCTTGGTGATCACGGAGAAAGATCTTGGCCATCCATTCCATCTTTTCTCTCTCTTTTGCTTGATCTACGGCTGAAAAAATATCTCTCATCACACGGATTGCCCTCGTGGCAATTTTATGCTAGTTTTGTTTCTTGAATACTGATGTGTCTTTATCTAATTGGAGGAGATTTGGTGGTGAGGTGTTACAACCAATCAGGATCAAGGGAATGGGGTCATGTCACAAATACTCCATCGTGCTGCTCTGAGAAAATTGGGGAATTAATTCCCCAACGTGTGAATCACACGTATCCACAAAAGCCCCAATTTATTTGGTGTATTTTTTTTACTAGGGTTTTGGAATAGTGTTTTTACAGTTGGTGAGAGAGTGAAAAAGAGGAGAGGCTGCGTTTGTTTTGGTGAGAGAGAGGGTGAGGGTAAACATAATGTGTATCGAAAAATAAATGGGCAGAGTGGGTGGGTAAAACGTTTATTAAACATGTGTGTGTGTGTGAGTGAGGGTTGACCAAGAACTTTGACCCCCAAAGTTATAAACTTTGTTTCCTCCGTTTGTTGTTGGTTTAACAATTGGGCTTGGGCCCAATTTTACTCATCCGTCCCTAACTAAATAAGGTTTGGTCTTTTAGGGATTTGTTAAACAAATTTTGAATAACATGTTTCATAAATGGGCTTTTAAGCCCATTAATCCGAATGTGGGACCCACAAGGCCTAAGTACCCTCCTTTAAGTTAAATCCACTAAAACGAACTCGATTCCGGTTTCCTTGATCTTTCCTTTAAAGTCATGTCGAATTTGCCGGTTTTCGTGATCTTCGGTGCACTTTTGGTTCTTTGACTTTGACTTTGTCTCTTTCTTTGACTTTTCTTCAACATATGACCGTGAAATCCCGTGTTTTCTTTCCTTTTGATCTTTTGTACCTATTTCACACAAAAACACAAAACCACGCGTAATTCCGACTTTTACGATATTAAACACATGATTAGGTCTTGTTTTTCCTTGATTTTAGTGGCAAAAGGATAAGTGTTTACACACTTATTAAATCCCCTACACTTGACCATTGCAATGACCCCATGCAATGCATAATTTTAAAGCATAAAGTTACATTTTCCTCATAATTAACCCATCTTGGCCTTTATTACGATATACTATTACTACTACAATAAAAAGAACTAAAGATAAAAACTTTATTCAAAAAACAAAAGTTATAATAATTAATTTAACTTGGAAATTATTTGATGGAAGAAACTCGTAAAGAAATCTAAGACTTAGATTAGGGCTTTGGTGTCATGAATATAATCACCCTCAAGTTTCACATTCCCCATACCAAGCTTAAAAACAAGATCATTGTTTACCATAAGTTCTTAAGTTAAAACCACTTATATAAGACAATTGTGCAATACTCTTTCTCCAATCCCTAAGTTGTATCTCTAGCTTTTAAGGATTGTCATTCACCCTTGGGCTCATTTGACTTATTTGATAATTATTAGTCTAAAAATGAAGGCAAAACAGTGCAAACCCGACACTCAGAACCTAACCTCGTCCTAAAAAACGTTGTCACTAAAGTAAGCCCAAATCAAGGGTAATTTAACACGATTTGGGGAATAAATTCCCGGATCCAAAATTTGGCCAATAGTACTACTTATTAATTATTCCTCCAAAGTCATGTTGACTTTATGTGGAGTTTAGCAAGTTCACATCATATACCCTTAGGCTCTTTAAAATGTAAAAATGCTCCTCATCTATTGTCCACACCCTAAGTCTCCTTGAACGATAAACAAGGGAATTGATTTTTTATCAATTTTTATTCAACACTTATCATGCCATACACCCTAAGGCTCTAATGACAAGGTTCGTGCTACATGCCCCACACCCTAAGGCTCCTTGAGGTCATGTTTTAATCTTATTCTTTCTTTATTTATGATATATATATTAGGCCAAATTTCGCGGTCCCATGGTCTGAATACCTCCTACTTAGTGATTATGAGCCACCTTAGTCGGAAGTCCACAACACTGGCACCCTCAATGTGTTCATGCTTTAATTACAAGGAGATATAATATTTGGCTAAGAGCTAAGATATCGAATCTACACCGCAAAAATCCTCATTTATTAAGCAATTAAATATACAAGCGGGAAGAAAGAGCCACAAAAACTCATATAAGCAAGACTTAACCTTTAAACTTATCAACTCTATCATCTCTCGTTCTCCAAAATTTAAAATCTCAAGGAATGAGACTCGTGGATGCTTAGCCTAATAAACCAATTAAGGTCCATATGGTTAAGGATACTAGCTAGAGTAAACTTGGATAAGTAAACTCGGGTTGAGTCAAAATATTCACGACGGGCCTAATATATCAAAGACATCTAAACTTGTTAAAACCATTTTATTTATTTATTTTTTTACTTTATTCTTGAAATGGAAAATATAAATACGATGCGATGACAAAAGGAAAGAAAATAAATGGAAAATACTACTAGGCCAAAATAGATCAAAAATTTTGAAAAATGTTGAAATTTTTTAATTTTTCCGGTTAAATGAGGTCAAATTCATGGAAAAGCCCACTAAAAATCGATAGAAGTCCCCCCTACACTTAATATAAACATTTCCCTCAATGTTTAAGCATGTGGGAGAATAAACTCCCCTACACTTAGGAGATTGAGTACGTTGTTTAAATCGAGCTAAGGAAGAGACAACTAAAGTGATTAAATTTATTCATCTTATTTATATACATGTATGAATCACAATAGTTTTGACAGAACCGGGTACACGGGAACACGGGATCATGAGTCGCGTCATAAACACCAAAAGTGGATCATGAAAGCACACATCCCTGCACAACATCATAAAACAAACATCCTACTTTGCTCCCCTACACTTATTGGTGGAAATGGGTGAAGGTGAAAAAGGGTGGAAAGGATGGAAAAGGTAAAAATCTAACCTAGTTATACGATGCTTGATTTATTTATCACGAGTCTCTAGCTCGACTCGATTTCCCGAATATCATCATTCAAATGGGAAAAATCATGGAAAAACCAAGATTTCCAAGGGAGGAAAATCTCTCCATGATAAAGGGTGAAACATAGTCATATAAGGAATACCCCAAGAAAAATCCACCCAGGTCAAACACATAATTTCCATCATGAAAGGAAATAAACCCCGAGGTGGTAAAATCACACAAGGCAAAGAAAAGAGGGGTACCCTTAGTCAAAAATTTCTTACGAGGAAATGTGTTATGGTGATATTGAAATAAAAGCAATAAAGTCTCTATTCCGGGATCAAACACCGGTTCTTTAACGGGAAAATAGCAAGAGGTGTTGACATTAAAGCTCAAAATGTCATCATAATCCAAAGTGGGGGATTCGTCCTCTTCTAAACTCGATGTGAAAACATAAGTATCATCGGAGTCATAGGAAAACTCATCCTCGTGAGGAAAATAGGAATTTAGAAAGATATCTAAATCCTCCTCAAATGGAATATCCTCTAAAATAAGGGCAATCTCTAAAGGTGGAGGATCCTTTTCAAAAGTCGTAACCCCTAATATAGGGATATAAGAGTCAAAGGGAGACTCAAGAATGGGAGGATCACTCATAGAGATAATAGGATCATTAGGCTCACTAGATGTCTCGTCAAAACCCATAGAAATGAGATCACTTAAAGAAGAGACATTACTAAAATTAGCTTCCTCATTTTCTTCAAAAAGTGGATTATCATTTGAAGTTTCAAAAAGTGGATTTGAATGTACCACAAAATCATTAAGGTTAAACTTTTTAGTTTCAAAAGGATTGATAAAACTTTCTTCATTATCAAAATTAAGCACATCAATCATATTGACCGATTCTTTTCCGTTTGATTTATTAACCATTTTCCCCATTTTAAACACTTGTTGATCATTCCCTACCCTAAGAATTAATTCCCCTTCGGCTACATCAACTAATTCTTTTCCGGTTCTTAAGAACGGCCTACCAAGTATTAACGGAATACGAGGATCCATCTCATAGTCGACTACAACAAAGTCCACGGGAAAAGTGAATGTACCAACTCGAACAAAAACGTCTTCGGCAATACCAACGGGGTATGCGAGAGTTCTATTAGCTAACTCGAGAGTCATGGGAGTCGGTACAAGGTCGGGTAATGATAATTGTTTCCATACCGAGAGTGGCATAGGATTGATGCTAGCGCCGAGATCCGCTAAAGCCATACAATCATCAATTTGAGGAAACGAGCAAGGTAACACGAATCGTCCGGGATCTCCTAGCTTTTCGGGAAGCTCTTTGAGAAGAATCGTGGAACAATTCTCATTTAAATGAGTGTTAACGAGCTCAACCATTTTTTTCTTTCTTATTGAGAAAATCTTTGAACATTTTCACAAATTTAGGCATTTGAGCAAGTGCTTCTATAAGGCTAATGTTAACATTGACTTGGGAAATCATTTTCAAAAAGTTGGAAACATGAACGTCATCTTTGGTGAGCACTTTAGCCTTGTCTAACCTAGAGGGATAAGGAATATTGGGCTTAGACATTGAAGGTTGAGAAGGAGAAGGACTCGCTTCTTGAACAACCTTAGGTTTAGGCTCATTAGGCAATGGAGAACTAGTACTAGGAGTGGTAGTGGGAGGAATCATCGGAGGGGGAGTAGGATTACTCATTATGACCTCCGGTCATTGTCTCTCCTTTATGGGCGAAGAGATGGAAGGTCCCACTAAAGTGGCTCCACTTCGAGTAGTGATAGCACTCACTTTAGCACGAGGGTTAATCTTGGTATTAGAAGGTAAGGCTCCTTGGGGTCTAAGGGCTTGCAACATTTGCACGAAATTCCTATCGGTGGACTCTTGCATTTGTTTCGTAGTTTTCTCATGTTAGGTCAACTTTTGTAGAACCAAGTCCATTTGAGGTTTATGCATGTTCATTTGATTATACCCTTGATTGTTAAACCCTTGATTTTGAAATTGATTAGGATTTTGAAAGCCCTGATTTTGAAAACCTTGATTATTAAAGCCTTGAGTATTAAACCCTTGATTTTGCCCTTGAAAATTCCCTTGATTTTGGTTAAAATCCCTTGCTTTTGAATTCCCTTGAAAATTACCCATTTGAGGACCTTGGTTCCTATTTTGGTATTGGGTATTTTGGGCGGGTGGGGGTGGTCTTTGTGGAACTACAAAACCCGAGGGAGCCAAATAGTTAGTACTCTTATAAGACAAATGGTTATCATCAACGTTTGGTTTAAAGTGAACCTTCTCATTTGCATTGGTGTTATAAGCATAAACTTGTTGTTGTTAATTGTAAACCTTGTCACAATTATAATATGAATGTGGTCCACAACAAGTCTCACACGTTTCACAAGTCTCTTTTAAGGCATTTACTTGACCATTGATGGATTTGGTATTGTTAGAGGTTTGTAGAGCAATTGTTTCAACAAGCGAAGTAAGCTTACAATTCTCTTGTCGCTCTCACTAGTACTAGCACTTTCCATAGTAGCCCTAACACTCTTGGTTTATACTTTTGCCTTGTTTTCAATTATTCCCCAAGCCTCGTTCATGGATTTCACAAGAATATTGCCCCCCGCGGCACTATTAAGTGAGTCTTGGTCATTAAGAGTTAAACCATTGTAAAACGTATTGATTTGATGCACTTTTGTAAAATCATGTTGTGGACATTTTCGTAAAAGCTCCTTAAAACGGTCCCAAGACTCACTAAACGTTTCCCCATATTTTTGTTCAAAGGTAATTATGTCATTCCTTAAAGAGGTGGTCCGTGATGGTAGGAAAAAGTAGTTAATAAACTTGGTCTCTAAATCCGCCCATGTAAGAATGCTTTGGGGTGGTTCCTTATCAAGCCAAATCCGGGCTTGTCCTTCTAGGGAAAAAGGAAAGATCAACAAACGTAATGCTTCTTGAGTCACCCCATTGTATTTCACCGTATTAGTCAAATGGATAAATCTCTTAATATGATCATGGGGGTCATCTCGGGAACGGCCCAAAAATGGTGTAGCGGAAACCATTTGAATAAAACCCATTTTGATTTCAAAATTATTTGCTCCAATTGCGGGGACAAGGATAGCGTCATCGTTTCCTGTAACGTGAGATTGTAGAATCCCAATCATTGGTCGATTATCCGTTGCCATCGTATCATTCAAAGCTCGATTCTCGGGATCGGCTTGATTGACGGTCTTTTTGTTCTTCTTCTTCTTTTTGGAAGAATTATAAGTATTTGGTACACCACACGGTATGTGTGCACGCGCGCGAGTGCGCATACAACTAAAATCAAGGAATGAGGTAGGAGACCTAGGTCGACTTTGAGAGGAAAGGGATTATCCCTCTCGAGGTTCAATATTAAAAAGCTACAAAAAATATATACGTAATACTACTTGAGTTGGCAAACCAATAATCGGTCGTCCCTCTCAATATACGCACAAGCAAGCGGGGAAACGAGGTGGCGCAAAGCACTTAAAAACCTTTTTCCTTAGACGGCCTTTTATAGCTCGTCGCCTTATACCCACCTTATAGTTTGTATAAATCGAGTTCAAACTTTTTATTAGTATTTATCTATTTTGCCTTGATTTTTTGTTTTGGATTCGAATACAATAGCTAGGTGATGAAATCCCAACTAAGGTCTTATTTGAAAGTAGGTAAATTAATTGTTCTACGTAATATAGTAAAAGAAAAAATCTTTTTGTATTTTTTTAGAAAAACATATATTCACAATAAAAACGAAACAAATCGAAATAAGAAAAATAACAATAATACGTAATATTTTTGGTGTAATACTTTAGGAAAAGTATTACTTTTGGATTTTTTTAATTTTTTTTGGTGCAAATCTTAGGAAAGAGTTTGCTTTTAATGATTTTTGATTTTTTTTGTATTTTTAAGTTTTGGATTTTTTTTATGGTTTTGATTTTTTAACGATAAAAATAACGTTCAAAATTGAACGGATCCCAAAATGCAAAGCTTCCCACGAAAAATCGTCAATCGTAACGAGCGAACCGGCAGCGGCGCCAATTTAATGTACCTTTTTTTAGTTTTATCGTTCTCCTCGACTCGACTCGAATTGAAATCGGATTTTAACGTAAGATTAATTGTTTTCGGTGAATAAAACTTTGTTTGGTATTTAAAACTAAAACTAAAAATCTATTTAATCTAATTAAAAAGGAAATATTTAATTAAAACTACTTTTTCAAATTAAAAATTCTAATTAAACAAATTTAAACAAAACTATTAAAAATTATAAACTAATTTAAACAAAAAACTATTTTGAAACTAATTAAAACTAATTAAAGTAATTTAAAAACTATTTTGAATTTAAACAAAATTTAAAACTAATTTTATATAAAACTAAATTAATTAAAAATTAAAAAAACTAATTTATAAAAACAATTTTAAATTTCTAAAAGTAATAAAAATATTTATTTTGTTTGTTTTTATTTTTATTTTTTAAACTTTATAAAAGTAAATATAAAAAAACTTTTTACTAATATTAACTAAACAAAACTTATATTTAAACTTACTTAATAAAACTGGCAGCTAAACTAATCAAACTATATTAATTAACAAGGCTGATATTAAACTTAAAAGGGTAACTAGCACAATTGGTTAAGGCGTATGGATATTGAACGGGTGGTCACGGGTTCGAGTCTCGTTGGAGACAATTTTTGTATATTATTTTTTTTCTATTTTTGGAAGTAAAAAGGACAATCAGACTAAATGAGTTTGTTGCTTAATGAATATCAGCAACAACTAGAATAGCAAAATAAGCAAAATACCAAATAAATCAGCCAGTTATATCTAAGCAAATAAACAAATAAGTAAATAAGACTAAAACTTAATATAAGCAAATCTAAACACAACAAAATCAGATAAGCTAATTAATGTTCTAATAAGCAAATATAAACTAGTAAATAAGCAATAATAACTAAACAATCAGCACAAAACTAATCATCAACTTATACTCAAATCAGATCAGGACCAGTTCTAGCAGATCAGATATATTACCAAAGCTTAACATAACCAAAATCAGATCAAAAAAATAGATTACCTAAATAAACTCAAAAGCCAAGCAGATAATAAAAACTACTAGCAGACTCACAATCAGCAGACTCACAAAATAAATTGCAATAATCAGAACTTTAACAAAAATAAATAGACACGAATTGATTAAAATTAAACAAACTTTCATTAATTATAAAAGATGATTACAATACTTTGAAAGAAAAATACAATTAATCTAAAACTATTTTGCATAATAAAAATAAAATAAAAATTGGCACCCAAACATTACAGAATATGGGGGTATTTATAGCCAACCCCCATGGCTTGTTGATGAAGCTTGGTGATCACGGAGAAAGATCTTGGCCATCTATTCCATCTTTTCTCTCTCTTTTTCTTGATCTACGGCTGAAAAACAATCTCTCTTCACACGGATTGCCCTTGTGGCAATTTTGTGCTAGTTGTGTTTCTTGAAATATGACGTGTCTTCATCTAATTGGAGGAGATTTGGTGGTGAGGTGTTACAACCAATCAGGATCAAGGGAATGGGGGCACGTCACACATACTCCATCGTGCTTCTCCGAGAAAATTGGGGAATTAATTCCCCAACGTGTGAATCACACGTATCCACAAAAAGCCCCAATTTATTTGGTGTATTTTTTTATTAGGGTTTTGGAATAGTGTTTTTACAGTTGTGGAGAGAGTGAAAAAGAGGAGAGGCTGCGTTTGTTTTGGTGAGAGAGATGGTGAGGGTAAAGATAATGTGTATCGAATAATAAATGGGGAGAGTGGGTGGGTAAAACGTTTATTAAACGTGTGTGTGTGAGTGAGGGTTGACCAAGAACTTTGACCCCTAAAGTTATAAACTTTGTTTCCTCCGTTTGTTGTTGGTTTAAAGTTTGGGCTTGGGCCCAATTTTACTCATCCGTCCCTAACTAAATAAGGTTTGGTCTTTTAGGGATTTGTTAAACATATTTTGAATAACATGTTTCATAAATGGGCTTTTAAGCCCATTAATCCGAATGTGGGACCCACAAGGCCTAATTACCCTCCTTTAAGTTAAATCCACTACAACGAACCCGATTCTGGTTTCCTTGATCTTTCCTTTAAACTCGTGTCGAATTTTCCGGTTTTCGTGATCTTTGGTGCACTTTTGGTTCTTTGACTTTGACTTTGTCTCTTTCTTTGACTTTTCTTCTACAAATGACCGTGAAATCCCGTGTTTTCTTTCCTTTTGATCTTTTGTACCTATTTCACACAAAAACACAAAACCACGCGTAATTCCAACTTTTATGATATTAAACACATGATTAGGTCTTGTTTTTCCTTGATTTTAGTGGCAAAAGGATAAGTGTTTACACACTTATTAAAGATCCTAAATATTTCCTTGAGGAAAATTTTGATAGTGATGGGGAAGGCCCTCTTGGTGTTGGTCATATTTCCTATTGGGAGATGAAACCCTCACCCATTGTAGTAGGTACTTATACCCACATGATTCATTCTGTGGATGGCCGACACAAGTACTTATCAAGTCTACAAGCTATCCTATACTTGGTGGATAGGCAGGATTTGGTGCATTTATGTGGCTTGGTGGATGCTACTGTTCGAAGTCACTCATATGATTGGCTTGGATTGGTTCTATGGGGAGATTTGAAGGTCATGCTTGACAGCCCTCCTGGTACTCCTAGTGCTGATATATGGGATGACCAGTCTCAATGGGTGATTCGGAGTTAGAAACTATATGCTCCTTGTGGTGTTCATGTTCTTGAGACCTTCTCTGGTATCCGTATCCATATGATGGTACATCAGACATATCCTCTCTCCATCAGTACAATGGAAGGTATGTTGGAACGCAAGTTGCTGGTTTCTAATACCCATGCTGGGAATGAGATTTTGATGGTGATTGCATTGGTGGAGTCTATCCAAGCTAGGCTTATTGCTGCTAGGAGTGCAGCCTCTGGTGTTTGACTCTAGTATGTGGATATCTTCATTTCTTTTTCTCTTTTATTTTTCTTCTATCTGTTCTATATGTAAGGTCTATTGGTGTACATATTTGTGTTATATTCATTAAAAAACAACAAAAACTATATTACCTAATATAAAGATTTTATATATGGGTTGAAATCATCTCGACTCGATTCGAATTGAAAAGGATTAAAAGTGCGACTCAGTTGTTCTTGGTGTAAAAATCAATGTCGTTGATTATCTATTTAAAAATAAAAATGAAAACTTTAAGATTGAAAACTAAAATCGAAGAAATTAAAGTAATTTAAAACTTGATTAAAAGGTAAACTTGAAATAAATCTAAGACAAAACAATTTAAAATTGAACTTAATAAAAATGGCGGGAAAAATAAAGTTTAAAAATAATTCGGGAAACCAAAATAAAAAACAAGTCGGAATACACTTAAACAGGACCTAAGTCGGAATCTATGATTATTAACTAATCCGGAATACCAAAAACAATTTAATAATCTGGAATCTATCACACACACACAATCCGGAATAAAAGAGAAATTAACCTAATTCAGGTTCCAAGATTCTTAGGTAATCCGGAATCTATATTACCAGCTCAATCCGGAATGTGAGAATTGTGGTTAATCCGGAATCCAACTTTTGGATAGAATCCGGAATCCGTAAGAACTTGCAATCCGGAATAAAAGGGAAATTGAACTAATCTAGAATGTTTGTGTTCAAGTAATCTGGAATACCTTGATTTCTGACCTAATCCGGAATGCTGGATGACTGACCTAATCCGGAATCACTACTTTCTACCTTATTCGGAATATTTGATGAGCATATAATCCGGACTAATGAACTTACACATAATTCGGAATAATGGAAATGACCTAAGTCGGAATACAAAGTTTGCAAGTAATTCGGGATAAGGGTTTATAAAACCCGGATAACATAAAATAAGCTAAAATTCAAATAAGCAATAATTCAAATAAGTACTTACCAAAAACTTAACCAAACTAATGTTAGGAAAAAGCTAATAAGCCACAAATTAAAAACTTTGAAAACACTAAATAATTAAAATATTTAAAATCAAGTTTTAAAAAAATATATTATATTTATAAAAACACTTAATTAAAAATAAGACAAACACACCAAAAGCAATAAGCACAATAAGCTAAAACAAATAAACACTTGAAAATCAGTAAGCACAATCAAACAAACACATCAATCAAACAAAGAACAAGATTAAATAAACTACATGATTATGAAAGCTAAACAATAGATTTAAAAACAATAAAGGTAGAATGAGAATGATTATGAAAAGCTTGAAATTAAAATGAAGATTAAAGATTCAATACAAGATTAAAGATTAAAAAGCTTGAAAATTTCAAAGTAAATCTAGAGAGAGAAAGTAAGTTATTCTACTCCTATAACTTAAAAAAATAAAACTATCTAAAATTAACTAACACCTCCTAATGAAGGATTAGGAGGGTATTTATAGGAGGAGGGTAGGAGTGTTGTTGCTTATCTCTTTCTCTTTGTCTTTTCGTCTTTTAATTTCTTCGTCTTTCTCGACTTTGTCTCGGGATTTGTCGAATGATAAAATGAACTCGTCTTCTAACTTTCTTCGGACTTGGTTCTTCGACTTCGTTAAAGTTCCGTCTTTTGTCTTTTTCTTCGATAAATCTTTAGAATAAGCCTTTGACTTCCGTTCCTTTTGCACTCTTGATCTTTTGACTTCGTCTTTTGTCTTTTTCTTCGATAAAAGACCGTGAAAGCCCGTGTTTTCTTCCTTTTTCAAATTTTGGTCCTAAAACACAACAAAAACACAAACCACGCATAATTATACTTTTACGACATTAAATACACGTTTTGCTCTTGTTTTTATTATAATTAAGTGGTAAAAGGATAAGTGTTTTCACACTTATTAAATCCCCTACACTTTACCATTGCAATGCCCTCATGCAATGCATTAGTTACAAAGCAAGATTTACATTTTCTATTATAATTAACCCACCTTGGCCTTTATTAAACACTAGATAATAAGAGGATAAAAATAACAAAATATTTAAAGGACGAAACAAGTAAATAAATATAAGACTTACATTAGGGCTTTGGTGTCATGAATGTTTATCACCGTCAAGTTTCACATTCTCCGTACCAAGCTTAAAAACGAGATCATTGTTATTATAAGTTAGTAAAGCTAACACTCACTCATGTGGCTCAATTATTCAGTTAGACCCCCTTATTCCTAGGTGTATCTCTTATATTTTATTATTGTCTTGAATGATCATGAGGATGGATTTTTGACTTATTTCGATAGTTTATTTAGGCCGAAAATAAAGTCGGACGATCTAATCAATAGTTAGCTAAAGGACAAAATCTTTAAAACTGCTTCTCGAAACCTCATAAAGTTCATATCTTGGCATAACTCGTTTCACGATTTGAGACCTTTCTCGGATCGATATTTGGCATTGACTTCATACTTCGAATCTTGAGAGACGTTCTTCAAATAATGGTCTTCTCTTCATAATAGGAATTTCTTCACTTGAAGTTTTTGAGAGATTCTTCAAACTTGGACCACGACTTCTTCATTTTTCTCTAATCTTTATTTGGGATTTTGATATACAACGATCCGCCTCCTTTTAGGACTTGGATCTATTTATCCTCATACCTTGTTAGGGTCTTTTCGGATAGACTTCTCCATGATCTTTAGGGGAGTATTTGCTTTTCGTCGTGTATCTCGATCCTTCATATTGATTTTTGATAAATGATTCTTCACATCACTTTGGATCTTTAGCAATAAAATGTAGCCCTCATGCCTTGTTAGGTCCTTTTAGACTCGCCAATCTACGCATCCCGCTTCAATAAGTTATGCCTTGGCTATGAACTCTAATTAATCCCGAGCAACTTTTAAACCATCTTGTGCTAGAAGCTAAGTAACTTTTCAAATCGTACGACCTTATTTATTGCAATTATATATTAACAAGCGATGGGAGAAAAAGCTCATAATTAACTCACATAAATTCATGAAAGAATACCAAACTTATAATTGACTCTATCATCTCTCGTTCTCCACAATTTCAAATCTCAAGGAATGAGACTCATGGATTCTTAGCCTATTCAATCAAAGTTTTGGGTTTTTAAGTCATCTATAGGATCTTGCAACTTCTTAGACTTTTTCAAGTTTAGATCTTGCATTTTAAAGTTCCCTTGATAAACGACTTTCTAGGATCAATTATAGGAAATTGCGAAAAGTTCTTGTTCTTAAACCCATATGTGTTAAGACTTTCGCGTTTTAAAGTTCCCTATATAAAAGTCTAGCAAAACTTGATTTAAACACGTTAAGGATACTAGCTAGAGTAAACTTGGATAAGTAAACTCGGGTTGAGTCAAAAGATTCATGACGGGCCTAATATATCAAAGACATCTTGTTAGCCTCAAAATATTGAGTCAAACAAGAATGTTCGGTCATAGGTTTATATTGTAATATTTATTAGAACGTTGTAATAGTTAGTTAAAAATAGTCGTGACATTACGGGCTTGATGGTTAGCTTAAAAGGCATCTTTCAAGGTACTAAACATTTATTCAAGCTCGGCCCAAAATTATATAGTCCATTAGAGAGCCCGCATGTGGGTGGACTATATATATAAGCACCCTCCTAGCATGTTAGGAGGGTGGAAGTTCTCGTTTTCTTTAATCTAATCTCACCAAGTTAATCACCTCCTTCTCTCTAATTTCTCTCACTACTTTCTCTCTCTAGAAATATTCATTCTTTTCATCTATTTTCTATTAATCAACCATGGTGAAGTAAATAAATTAGGGAACAACATTTGGTATCAATCCTACGGGGTAGATTAGTGATTTGTTGTTGACTATCAATTTGATTCAGTTGATTTTTCTTCAAAATCATCTCGAATTAAATTTTTGTTTAGTGTTTTTGGCCTCTAAATCTTGATGTAAATCACTTACATAGGTTTGGTAGAGATTTGGTTAAGTTTTTGTGGTTAAAATCGCGAGTTTTTGGGGTGTTTGGATTGGTTTTGAGGTACGGGTTGAAGAACAGTAAGTCTTATTAGCAAAATCAAGTTTCGGAAAAGGGTTTTTGACATTCCGAAAAAAGGTTTTCGGAAAAGGGTTTTACATTGCGAAGATCACTTTAGTTTCACTTTATCCGAAGATATTTAGTGAAATTATTCCGAAAAAGTGACTAATTCCGAAAATCAATTTATCCGAAAATTCATTTTTTCCGAAGAAATTAAGTTTATCCGATGATTTGAATTATTCCAAAAAAAGGTGGTTTTTCCGAAGATTTCAGTTTTTTCCGAAAATTTCACTTATTCCGAAGAACCCAATATTCCGAAGAAGTATCTATTCCGAAGAAGAGCTATTATTCCGAAGAAGTATCTATTCCGAAGAAGAGCTATTATTCCGATGAAGGTATTTTTTCCGAAATTAGTGATTTTATCCGAATTCATTGCTTTTATCCGAAGAAGTCCATTATTCCGAAAAACTTCATTTATCCAAAATCCACCATTATTCCGAAGATGGGTCATTTATCCGAAAATCAGCGCTTATTCCGAAAAACACCATTTTTCCGAGATTTTCACATTTATCCGAAATAGATCCATTTATCCGAATATACCAATATTCCGAAAATTGGAATTTTTACAAAAGTGAAAATTTTTAATTTGTGTGATTTTTTGCCTTCGAATTTTTGGTTTATTGTGAAGAAAATTTTTAGGGTATTTTAACATTTTTCATCGACAACAACAATCAGAACACATCTACTTAAGATCCTTTTCACTTCAACAATTTCAAGTTTTTCAACATGGATTCTACTCAAGAGTATCGTGTGAAAAACAACAACATCATGGTGGCGGGTAACAAAGAGAGACCACCAATGCTTGTGACTGGTAGATATGCACAATGGCAATCATGGTTCCTTCGATATCTTGACACAAAACCTAATGGCGATGTTCTTAGTCGTTGCATCAATGAAGGACTCTATACTCTCACTACAATCACCATTCCTGTAATTCCAACAACCAACTCGACGACCGGTTCCGATGAGCAAACAATTAAGGAAACATATGAGAACACTTTGAAAGATAAACATGCTTAGATTGATGCAGAGAAAGAAGCAATCTATTTGATTCCAAGTGGGATTGGGGATGATATTTACTCAACGGTTGATGCATGCTCTACTGCTAAAGAGATGTGGTTTGCCATTGAACGCTTGCAACAAGGTGAATCACTTAACAAGCAAGATGTTAAAACTAACTTGTTATGGAACTTTGGTAAGTTTACTTCATTGGATGGGGAATCAATTGATTCATATTACTCAAGGTTCTACAAGATGATGAATGACATGACAAGAAACATTTGCAAGTCTCCACCATGCAAGTTAATGTGCAATTTCTACAGCAACTTCAACCGGAGTGTACACGGTTCGTAACTTCGGTGAAACAACAGAGTAAGTTAGACGAGGTCAGCTATCACACACTCTTTGACATTTTGAAACAATTTCAAAATGAGGCGAATGAACTTCGATCTGAAAGGATAGCAAAGACTGCTAATCCACTTGTTTTGGTGTCTACCACTCAACACGTTCAAGATCATCGCTCTCGTGCTCCAAAGTCATACTCCACTACATCATACTCACCAAGGTACTCCACTACATCCTCCTCACCAAGATACTCCACTTCATCTAAGTAATTTGCTCCTACAAGATCACGAGACAAAGAACCAAAAGCACTATCACCATCACCTGAGCCATCATCTAAAGAGGACAGTGATGAAGAACTAGCTCAGAAGGATAGGGAAATGAAGCAACAAATTGCTTTCATTATGAAGACCTACAAGAAAATATTCAAACCCACCAACAACAATCTTCGAACATCATCGAATACAAGGAACCAATATGTTGAGAGTCCTCAAAGGTATGACACACTTCAACGTGATGAAAGTCCTCCAGGTATGATCGACGTAATCCAACATATGTTGAGGGTTCTGCAAGGTATGATCGACAAAATGCTAAGTATGATACTTAGAGGATTGCTACTGCTGTTGGTAATAGGGAGATTGTTGGTACTCCAATGGTTCAGCAAAGTGGGATTCAATGCTTTAATTGTCAAGGATATGGGCATATGGCAAAGGAATGTAGGAAGCCGAAACGGGTTAGGGACTCTAGCTATCATAAGGAAAAGATGCTGCTATGCAAGAAGATGGAAGCTGGGGTTAAATTGTTGACTGAGGAAGGAGCAATGCTTGATGATACTGATGATGAAGCCTCCGATCAAGAACTTGAAGCATATTACTCATACATGGCAAAGGTTGAAGAAGTTCTCAACGTCACTGAAGATGACAATGGTCCTATCTTTGATACTGAGCCAATCGATAAGGTACACACTGAAGAGGAATATAATGTGTTTGGTAATATTCATGAGCATTGTGAGCTACCCAAAGCCATTAATGACACATGTATGATGGAAACGATTGATAGCAATATCACACCCGATTCATCAGACATGTGCAATAATGAGTCTGAGGATGATCAAAATGCAAATGAGTATGAGGATGACGAGGAGCGTATTGCGCTTGCTAACTTAATTGATTCTTTACAAAAAGATTTCAAAGAAACTAGAAAGAGCTAAAATCAATTAAAGAAGGAAAATGCTACGCTCACTCAAAATTTTGAAGAATGCAAAGCTGCTCTAATTAAATCTAGTTAGACCATTGATAGCAATAGAGATCAGCTTCTTCAAAAGACCAATGAGACTGAGGGCTACAAAGAGTGTTTAATTAACGTTAAAAAGACGATTTCAACAGAAATATAACGAAACTCTTAAGCTTCTAGAACAAGAGAAACGTAATTATAACACCTCTTTGAGTACTGAACGTCACAAAACGTATCTTGCTACCACTAAAGTCAATGAGCTAACTCAAGTAAATGGTTTTCTTCAAGAGGATAAAACTAAACTTGTTAATGAAAAGAAAGCTGTGGTTGAAAAGATGGAAAAGGATTTCAAAACTAAACAAGCGAATGACATCGACAAAATGGTAGAACTTGAAACTCAACTTGATTTTTACAAGAAAATTGTTTACAAAACTAATCAATCAATTCAAACCATGAGAACTTTGGCACCTCGTTCGTTTTTCAAGGATAAACCTAGTTTTGCAAATCCTAAGTGCCTTGAGTAAGCTCAATCTGAGAATCAACACTTATATCTTGATGAGTCCCAATGGGCCGATCTTGATTGTCTTGTCGTTAGGCCCGATAGTGAAGAGACAAACAATTTGAAAGAAGAGAGTAGACCAAAAGTTAATAAAGAATTTGTTAAACCATATAATTATGCTTATGAAAATAGTCTTTATGGTCTTTTCAAACCACAAACACAGAAAACTCATGAGCAAATATTTTTCGAATGTGAACAAATAAGAATTAAATGGAGATAAGATTTTACCACTAAGAAAACTAATGTTTCAAAATTTATTGAATACTTGCCATTTAAAGCTTCTGTAAGCAAGAGTAAGCAAGCACTTAGTATTCTCAAGAGTAACATTGAAAATTTCAAAAAGATTGTTGATGATGACTGGAAAAAACGTGAACTTTCGAAAGGAGACAAAGAAATTCCTCACGATATAATTGTGCTTGTGAAAAGTATTTTGATTCCGCTTGCGGAAAGAACGCAAAAACATATTTTGGAATTTGAAACATTAATTAAGCAAGAAATGTTCGATGATTTGAAATATGTGGAATCTCTTGAACAAGAAGTGAACGACCATCAACCTGAAAGAGACGAGTTTTCTATAGCTTATGATCTACTCTTACATGAATGTCTCTCAAAAGATATTATGTGTGCTTATGTTACATCTTGTGCTGATATTGATGAATATTCTGATGTTGCATGCAAATATCTTGATCAAGTTAAAGAATGTGAACGTCTTGAAACTAAGCTTTCGAATAAAGTTGACCAAAAGAGTTTTCGTTACTTTAAGATAGATATGATTATCTTCAAAAACATTGTCACTAACTTGAACTTGCTTTGCAAAAGAAAGTTGGTAGCTTTTCAAATGATACACCTTTGGAACTAAAATTATATGAGTCATGTCGATTACTAAACGAAAAAAGTCTTGATATTTCGGATTTGAAAGCTCAGTTATAAGAAAAGGACATAGCAATAGCAGAGTTGAAGAAACTCGTTGCTAAGATGGGTGGGAAAGTTATGGAACCTAGCGTTAAGAAACCTGTTGTTAGACAACCCAATGCCTCTAAAGTGAATAGATCCTCTATCTTGGGAAAACCATCTGCTTTCTCAAATTCTTCGTTTGTAAAACCTGTGTGTGCCCCCAAGATAGATGGAAAGGAAAGGTTACCACATACTCAACCCATATGCAATGCTATAGCACCAAGCGTCAAGCACAATAATGTGAATAAACCAGGGATGTATCGAATGAGCACTAAACCCACAAACAAAGTTAGTCAATCGCATCAGACTTCTAGAAACACTAATACTCTTGTGTTTTCTACTACAAGAGTAGTTTCTACTGCTAGTGTTAGCCCGCCTCAGCTTAAGAGCACTCAAGTGAATGATAAGGTATGGAAACACAAGAGTCAAGGGAAGATGAAGGATGTAGAATAACACCCTAGGATTTTGAATGTTTTTAAGAATAAAAAGTCTGTAATCGCGTGTAATGACGATTTGAATGCTTTGAATGATTTGAATGCTTTGAATGTTAAATTTGTTTGTGTCAAATGTGGAAAATGTGATAATGCTAATCATTCTATGTGTGCTATGAATAATGTCAAAGGCGTAGATACTAGAACTAAGAAGCAAGTTACGTTGCCTATTAGTGCTAGTAAACCCAAACGCAAAATGAACCATTCTGGTGCAACCCCCACTAAGCAAAGTATTGCATCAGACTCCACCACTAAGAACCCTAGAATCAGAATTAGGGAATTATATGAGTCTGCTAGCAAGTCTTGGAAATGGTGGTTTGCTAATCAATGTCCTCCAGGATATAAATGGATGCCTAAAGTTAGGACAAAAAATGTGACAACGAGTGTTAGTATGCCTTTAAATGTAGCTAAGGACACTAATGATTCTATAATCACAACTACCGTGGTATGTAATTTAGCAAATGCTCCATCGTGTTCTAACTCTTCTGCAGGTGATACAAATAATTCTCTTCATACTGGACTCCGGATTCACGAAGCACATGACGGGGAATCTCAAGCTTCTAATTAACTTCGTGGAGAAGTTCCTGGGTACGGTCCGATTCGGAAATGATCAATTTGCACCGATCCTAGAATATGGAGATTTGGTTCATGGGAATATCACGATCAAAAGGGTATACTACGTTGAAGGGCTCAATCACAATCTTTTCTCGGTCGGTCAATTATGTGATGCAGATTTGGAAGTTGCTTTCAGAAAGAAGACATGTTTGTTCGTGATTATGATGGGAATGATTTACTAACCGGTTCACGAAGTACTTATCTTTACACAATTTCACTACAAGACACAACTTCATCAACTACAATTTGCTTCATGGCTAAAGCTTCAACGACTCAGGCATGGTTATGGCATCAACGTCTATCTCACCTCAACTTTGATAACATAAACTCTCTTTCCAAGAAAGATATTGTGAGAGGCCTTCCAAGCTTGAAATTCATCAAAGATCATCTTTGTTCTTCTTGTGAGCTTTGTAAAGCTAAACGAAGTAGCTTCAAGACAAAGACTATGCCAAGCTCTAATGGAAGGTTAGATCTTCTTCATATAGATTTGTGTGGCCCTATGCGTGTTAAAAGTATCAATGGGAAGAAATATATTTTGGTAATTGTCGATGATTACTCAAGGTACACATTTACTCACTTCTTAAGGTCCAAGGATGAAACACCTGAGGTTCTCATTAATTTCCTTAAGCTGTTACAACGTGGTCTTCAAGCTCAAGTAAAAGTGGTACATACTGACAGAGGCACATAATTCTTGAATTCAACTCTGAGAAACTATTTTGAAGCTGAAGGAATTGAACATGAAACATCTATTGCCCGAACACCCGAACAAAACGGTGTTGTTGAAAGACGAAACTACACTTTAGTTGAGGCTGCTCGAACACTATTATCCGCTTCAAAACTACCATTATACTTTTGGGCCGAAGCCGTGTCAACTGCATGCTACACACAAAATCGATCCTCAATTATCCCAAGACACAAAAAGACACCATATCACATAATTCATGATCGAAAACCTTCACTCAAACACCTTCACGTTTTTGGATGTACTTGTTACATTATACGAGATGGTGAAAATTTGGATAAGATGAAAGAGAAAGGTGATGCATGTATTCTAGTGGGATATGCAACTCAGTCTAAGGGATATAGAGTTTACAACAAGAGAACAAAATTGATAGTCGAGACTATTCATATCAGATTTGATGAATTACAAGAGATGGAACTTGAACAAAATAGTTTAAGTCCCGAACCACAATGATACACGACTTCCATTCACAACCGCACGGAACTCGGAACTCAAGACCACATCAATGAACCGTCAAGTTCAACGCAGGTTCAAGGAAATGTTCCAAGAGCAGATATGACAGTCAACACGACACTTGAAGAGTTGGAAATGTTATATGGACCAATGTATGATGAATATTTCACGGGGGAGAAACAAGTTGTATCGAAGGCTTCCGCTGTCACTCATGATAAGAATGATGATACCGATCATCGTCAGCAAAAGGATACAACTTTATCTACTTCAACACGGGTTGTTGCAGATTTACCTCCTCAGATTATCACATCAACAATCGCACCAACAACATCCACAACTACTGTCATTGCTCCAGATAACACAAATCAAGCAGACAATGCATTATCTGACGAAGACGAATTTATCAACCTATTCGTTACACCGGTACACGAAACTGGAGAGTCTTCTACTCGCCATGTTGATCCGTCAAATATGCATATGTTTTATCAACGACATCATTCGACACATCATTGGACCCAAGATCATCCTTTGGTTCAAGTAATTGGAAACCCCTTACAGCCCGTTCGTACAAGACGACAACTTGAAACCGATGGTGATGTTTGTATGTTCGCACTCACCATGAGTACAGCTGAACCAACAAATATCAAAGAAACCTTGGCAGATCATGCTTGGATTGAATCGATGACGGATGAACTTCAACAATTTGAAAGACTTAAAGTCTGGGAACTTGTTGACAGACCATACGATGTAATACCATTAAATCTTTGATGGATCTGGAAAAACAAGATGGATGAAGAGAACACGATCATCAAGAATAAATCCAGGCTAGTGGCTAAAGGGTATGTCCAGAAAGAGGGTATTGATTTTGAAGAATCATTTGCACCAGTAGCTCGTTTGGAAGCGGTCAGGATTTTCCTTGCTTATGCTACACATAAGGGATTCATCGTTTATTAAATGGACGTAAAGACGGCGTTTCTTAACGGCCCTTTGAAGGAAGAAGTCTATGTCACACATCCAGAAGGATTCATCAATCCTCATTATCCTGACAAGGTGTATCGTCTCCACAAAGGACTTTATGGACTCAAGCAAGCTCCAAGGGCGTGGTACGACGAGCTCTCGAAATTTCTCGTCTCCAAAGGTTTCTCAAAAGGTTCTATTGATCTAATTTTGTTCACTTATAAATATGGGGATGACATTTTGCTTGTGCAGATTTATGTTGATGACATTATTTTCGGGTCTACAAACCCAAAACTTTCAAAATGGTTTGAAAAAGTAATGCACAGCAAATTTGAAATGTCTATGATGGGCGAACTAAAATTCTTTCTAGGAATTCAAGTTCACCAATCCCCAAGTGGTATCTTTATCAACCAAGCTAAGTATTGTCAAGAGATAATCAAAAAGCATGGTATGACCTCATGTGACCCTGTTGGGACACCATTATCAACCATATCCCTAGATGTTGATTTAGAGGGAGATGCCATAGATCAAACGAAATATTGTTCCATGATTGGGTCCCTCATGTACTTAACAATAAGCCGACCAGATATATCACATGCTACGTGTTATTGTGCACGATATCAAGCACGACCCACTGAAAAGCACCTCAAGGAGGTTAAATGGATCTTTCGGTACCTTAAGAATACCATTCACATGGGACTCTGGTATCCGAGGGAAACTGGTTTCTTTCTAACGGCCTATTCAGATTCAGATCATGCAGGGTGTCTTGATACACACAAAAGTACTTCTGGTGGTGCACAATTTCTAGGTCAAGATATGCTTGTCGGATGGTCTTTCAAGAAGCAGTATTGCACGTCACTGTCATCAGCTGAAGCGGAGTATGTGTCTCTATCTACGTGCTGTGCTCAAGTTCTTTGGATGAGAACACAACTCACGGATTATGGCTTCCACTTTGATAAAGTACCTATGTACTGTGACTCAAAGTCCGCCATAGCCTCTCCTGCAATCCGGTACAGCATTCCCGCACAAAGCACATTGATGTCAGATATCACTTCATTAAGGAAAAAGTTGAAAGGGGTATCGTTGAACTTTACTTTGTTGGAACTGATTACTAATTAGCTGACTTGTTTACAAAAGCTCTTTCGAAAGAGAGGTTTGCGTATCTAGTTAGGCAAATTGGTATGAGATGTTTGACTCCAGCAGAACTGGAGATTCTGGCAAAAAAGTCTGCTTCATTCATCTATCAAACATTTGCCTGTAAATATTAATGAAAAAGCAAAATACAAAAATTAAAAATCTTTGAAAATCTAAAAATATTCTTCTTGACATGTCTTTCAGTATCGATAATATGGACGTACCTAGAAATGTCGCTCAATAACGACACAGGTGTGTACATAAAGCTCGAATGAAAGTTGTAAATATTTTTCAAAACATGTCATGTCTATCTTTTATAAAGGAAATTGTCTCTTTTGGACAATAATTCCAACAACGGGTAGAGCAATCTATCACGGGTTGAGCTTTTCACAAAACATTCAACGTTTTGAGCTCAACACTATGGCTTGTAATCACTTTTAGATTGCAACCCGGATCTAAATTCACGGGGGAGTGTACGCTTTAGTGCCCTTACCCTCAACAAAAGAAGAGAAATCTTCTTACACTTGAGTGGATTTGTCAAGACATTCAAAGTCTATGAACTCAAGGTTATGCTTTAGAAAAACTTTTTCGCCAAAAAGAAATAGAGTTTTATCAAAAAGCGTTGAACACAATTTTTTCAAGAATTTCTGAATGATTATTCAAAATCTTTCAAAAATTGTGTGTTCAACAACTCCTATCCTCAAAAGGTTAAATGTGGATCACATCCTCACAATGACAATTCAATTTGATCAATTTTGAGGGGGAGCGTTCCAAATTCATTCTAAGTTTGACACATTTTTCTCCCGAAAGTTTTTCAAGACTATTTTTTAAAAATATATTTTAATCAAATTTGGTATCTCTAATATCAAACGATTTTATATTTAGAGACAGGGGGAGAAAATGTGATTAAAATGTGATCTAAAGACTCATGGTTACGATCAAATACCCACAACATCTTTAATTCACGACGTTATTGGTGTCAAAAGGGTGGTTAGGTTTAAGTCCTATGACCAACCAGAACCGGAGGGATCTTCCCAAGGACAATCCAATAGATTATTAGAAGTCCTTAGGAAAGATGGAGTAGAATGCGAACGAAACTGAATGCCGACTAAGTACTGATGCTAGCACTAGAACAATCACAACAAGGTGTTAGTAATGATGTCTTGGTAAGTATTGAAGGGGTTGAAGAATGAAAAAGAAATGTAAGGATAAAGGGTGTAAAGAATGAAGCCCTCCATACAACTTAGGCAGAAACCAGGTCAACATATCATGAAGATAACTCATCATGGACCCAGTGATGTAATGCACAACCCCTCCCCAACTGACTCAGGCTTCTCTCAAAAGAAGTTTGTTTTATTGTCACGGAGATCAACACGATTTCTATTGACTTTATCACTCCGAGATAGTTGATATTGAATAGGTGGTATCTGCTCCAGCCCCCGACCACTAAAAGTGCATAAATCGAGTCTAGATCCAAGACATCAATCAAGTCTCGTTAGGACACAGAGATGAAGATCAAGAGAGTCCTACACTATATACTTGCGATATTGCTAGAACACTCATAGTGATACTACCTAGTATTCACAATGAAGGGTGGAAATCCTTCCAGTGTTAACATCAAACAGCACTGCAGTAGGTCCTGTGTAAGATTCTTTATGAATTGAACATATGTAAAACTGAAAAGCAACAGTGGTTTGTTTCTTTATCGATTCAAACTCGTTTCAGGTTTCTACGCAATATCTTTATGGTCTTGCCAGAACATTCATAGTGATATTTATTAATATTCACAGTGACGAATGGAAATCCTTCTAGCATCAACATTAAACAGCGCTACGGTAGGTAACTTGCGAGATTCTTATGAATCAAGCTTGTGTCAACTAGAAAGCAACAATGGTGAGATTCTTAATGAATCAAACTTGTTCCAGGAATTTGAATTGACGACTTTAATCAAGCGAATATTTATCCAATTGATTCACTCTTTATGTTCTCAGTCTTGCTTTGAGATGGTCGAGTAAAGAGAATGGCTAGTACAACCGCGAAACCCTGTCAAGGAGGTTCTTAATTGAATCTACCCAATCACAAGTACGATATTTAATATTGTATAACGGTCTTCACCGACCGGAGGTAAAACGCTACCGGTTTAGGACGAATGTCAAAGCCATTCTGTCCGTGTCTAAGTTTTGTCTCCAGAAGGTGGCGTTACGGTGTACTCAGCAAAGTCAAAGATTCAAAACCACATACTCATGCCCAAAGACATCCAACAATCAAGAAAGCTTAGGACTTCCACAACTCTGATGATCAAAATCTTCCTTAACAATTAATGTATAGGAATGACCTCTCTTCAAAGGATATTGTTAACAAGCTTTCAAGATTGTGCAAAGTATGAGCATGTAGATAAAGACACAAGATCGCAAGATGGCAAAGACAAGTCAAGAATGATTTGAAGATCTCAAATTTAAAGACAAAGTCGAAAGACAACGACAAAGGCTCAATGATCACAACATGAAGGAACAAAACTACTATTACACGTTCAAGACTCATTTATGACGAAATTCGTAATCTCCATTGATCTCTAAATATCGAAGAGGAATAACCTCACATTGGGGGAGATTGTTAGCCTCAAAATATTGAGTCAAACAAGAATGTTCGGTCATAGGATTATATTGTAATATTTATTAGAACGTTGTAATAGTTAGTTAAAAATAGTCGTGACATTACGGGCTTGATGGTTAGCTTAAAAGGCCTCTTTCAAGGTACTAAGAATTTATTTAAGCACGGCCCAAATTTATATAGTCCATTAGAAAGCCCGCATGTGGGTGGACTATATAAGCACCCTCCTAGCATGTTAGGAGGGTGGAAGTTATCATTTTCTTTAATCTAATCTCACCAAGTTAATCACCTCCTTCTCTGTACTTTCTCTCTCTAGAAATCTTCATTCTTTTCATCTATTTTCTATTAATCAACCATGGTGAAGTGAATAAATTAGGGAACTACACATCTAAACTTATTAAAACCATTTTATTAAAGAAAGAAAATAATAACAACAAAGGAAATTGTTGTCCCATAGATTACGTGATGATTAAACAAGAAAGAAAGGTAGAAAATAGATGAATTCTAGATAGACAAACTAGAGAGAGAAAAGAGAGAGAAGTGTGTGAGAACTTGTGAAATGTTAGATTAAGAGAAAATAGAACAACCAACCAACCTCTCCTTACATGCAAAGAAAGGTTGTTAATGCAAGTGATGCCTAAAAACATTATTAGTGTTAACTAATCTTTCTTAGTTTTGATCACAACAAACCATACAACACATTTAGTGTAAAACACAAAATGAATTATTTAACTAACACTATCATCAAGGTAATAATCATATCACTAACCTTTCTTAATCATACTTAGTGATCATCAAAATGATTATCCTTAAAACTCACTTTTGTTAATATGACAAAAAGACTTTTTAATAAACTTTCTTTTTAGAAAATGTTTTATTAAAATGGAAAATGAAAATTTGAAAATAGCATATTCCAAATGCTGTTAGAATATCCTTTGAAGGTTTCAAATACCTCAGATATTCCCACCCCACTAAAAGACAAAAAAACGGAGCGTAGTCTAGTGGCGGTACCTTAAGTACCTACGCGGTTCCTTATCGATAAGGTACCGCGGGGTGAGATAAGGTACCGCGCACAACTAGCCGTCATAGATCCGTTATACTTTGTCTCCTTTAAATAGTGGGTCAAATCTCATTTTCCAGCAAGCCTCTTGGACGTTTTTCTCAGCCCTCTTTCTATTTTCTATAGCATAATCATTAGTAAATGATCACTTAAAATGTTAAGGATGTTTACATATGATTATCCTCTTGATCCCCTCCTTTACCTTGTCCAATGAGAAGATCACTCACTCACTAGTGTTGTGATAAAGATGAATCTATGAGCTAGTCATATTCATCATGATACCTTTTTTGTTTTAGGTCAATCCAATGTATTTATGAATACTTGGACTAGTTGTGTTCATCCAAGTTATTTGTGGATACTTGGATTTGTTTTGTACGTCCATTGCATATGTGTTTGCTTGGATTTGTGTTGTGTAAATCCAAGATACATGTGTGTACTTGGATAAGTCTAGTTGAGTTGTAATAGATTTGATTAGGAGTTCTCACTAAACTATAAAGTGATGTGGTTGTGTCTTGTGAGTTCTCACTAAACTATAAAGTGACTAGTAGTTGTGTTGTGTGTAGTTCTCACTTAGCTTCAAAGTGAAGAGTCGTGAATATTGGTTCTAGCTTTCGATTAGAACTCGACATCTAGCCTTGTGTCGTAAAATGGTGAAGTAGGCAACGTCGTGAATATTGGTTCTACCTTAAGATTAGAACCCGACATCTAGCCTTGTGCCATTAAATTGTGAAGTAGGCAACGTTGTGTAGATTGGTCCTAGCTAAAGATTAGGTCTCGACATTTAGCTTAGTGTCGGAAAATAATGTAAGCAACAATGTAAGGTTTTCTCCGCCGAGAAGGGAGCTTGTGGATATAGTGGAAATCTCGAGTAGGTGTACTCGAGGAGTGGAGTAGAAACGAGGATAGAGCCTCGTTGTCGAACCACTATAAATCTTGGTGTCTTCCCACTAGGTTTTCTCCTTCCTTACTCTTTACTTATTTCATTATGATTACACTTACCTATTATCTTTGCTAGTGCATTTGAATTGAACATAATCATTATGCAACTTAGCCTCAAGTAAAAGATAGTTTTGATACAAACCAAATTGAAAGTAATTTTAATTTGATCACCAATCGAAGAGAAACTATTCAACCCCCCTTCTAGTTTCTACAATTGGTATCAGAGCGATGGTCACTCAAGATCTTTGAAGTATATTATACTTTGAAACTTGGATCGATCCATTGTCTCCTCAAATTAGAAGGTCTAGTTGTACTAAAGTCTCTCTTTGGTCAAAATTATTTTTTCCTTTGAAAATAGGTCTTTTAATTGGTAATATTGCATCCCACTTAGATTAGTAGTCTTTATACATTTTAGATCTACTCTTGAAATGTATCTACTAGATTGCATCTTGTTTTGTGTAGGTACTCATGAAGATCAATCACTTAATTGGTTGTGAATTGAGTTACTTGCACTTGTAGAAGACTCATCTTCATTGATCTTTAACATATTTGAATGATGATACCAAGATGATTGGGAATGATACTAGTCCTTGAAGACTTATTACTCATCATAGTCATTGATTGGGCATAGCACTTATTCCTTCATGGATTGCTCTTTATGGCCAAGGTACGCTTTCATTCTTCCACACGCCCTTTTGATCATTCTTTTGATCATTACTTGACTATGTGCTTGTTCTCGGCATCCTTGCCTTGACATTTATTTGTGGTTTGTGTTTCTTTTCCTTTATCCTCTCAAACCTTCATTGCTTGGATACTTGACTCACTATGGTGATGTAGAGTGAGTTAGTAGAAGCTTAAAATATCAAGCATGATTTCCATGGTTTGCACCCATACGGTTAGTAGGCCCTTTGTGGGAGAGAAAGTGAATTAATACCTTGCTCATATTTTGGTTTAGACTACGACTATTATTGAAAGTGATCTTAGTCTATACTTGAATAATTGCTTTGTGCTTATTCATTACCAAAACCGTTTAACGTTTCGCCGGAAAGGCACGTCTTAAACCACTATATATGACACAAGCTCTTCGTTACCACTATTTGAAGATTGTCATTAATCCCTTGAGCATTGGTCCTAGTCTTGATTCACTTCCCTTGTCTTCTCTCCACTTAGTCGTTTTGCTACGAGTAGTCGTTTGTCCGTTTCGGTTCTTTTTGATCTTGATTTAACTCGTAATCCTTCGTTAAGGCATATTGCTTAGTGTTATGATGATCCAGTGGTATTCTAAAAGGCTCATGATTTAATTTTAAGTATTTTAGAAAAACTTGGTTTTCAAAATTTGGTGTTTTTCATAGATAAAAACCTTCCTCTGTAGGCGGTTCCTTATCTAGGTGGCTCAAACCCGCGGTACCTTATTGATAAGGAACCGCGTGCAGAAACTTTTGTCAGAGCGCCAGTTTGAGTATTTTATTCTTTTTCAAACCAAACCCTCTCTCTCCCAAAAACTCACAGCCGACGGGTTTCTTGTTTTTCCACCATTGTTGAAGCTTCCAAAACCTTCAATCACTCAAATTAATTGATTCCAAGTTGTGGGTTTCACTCATCCTTCATCTAACATCAATTAATTGTAAGTATTTTCTTTCAATTTCATCTATTTTGTTCTAGGGTTCATCCTTTCATAATTGGGGATTTTTTAAATTTAAATTGAATTAAAACCTTAATAGGAATGTGGGTTGACATGGTTATTTTACTATGATTCCTTAGGTTGATATTCATTAAGATTTCACTAAAACCCACTTGTATAACAAATCCGAATTTTGATTAATTATTTTTGATTAAAAGATGGATTTGAGATGAACCCATAATGACATTGTTAATGCTTACCTAAAAACCTTGTTTTGCAAAACCAATGTTCTAATCCATTGTTGATCTAACATAGATCATGTGTTCTTGGTTAATGATGGAATAGACACATTGTGAACATTAAAATGATATGGATTCAATCCTATGTTTATCAAGAAATTGATATAACACATTTTCATTTTTCGATTTATTTATAAGTGATTGAAAAGATATTTTCTTGTTTAGGTACTTATCATGTCCTCAAGATATCAAAAAGATCATGAACGAACACGAGCATACATGCCCTCTTCTCCTTACCCTCATTTGATTCATTCTCATAAAAACTCGTCTAAGTCTCTTAAAAATTGTTATTTCCATGAAGGACGCATCGTTCCTTCTAATTGTGTAAATGAGTTTACTCGCTTCATGTTTGTGTCTATTGGCTTTGATTGTCTTCTTGATATTGACGAGCCAATATTTCCTTCGTTCCTTATGGAGTTCTTCAGCTTATTCACTTTGATAGGCATCAATAATGGAATATCTATACGATTTTCCATCATGGGGAAAATCATTACTTACACTCTTGAAGAATTCGTTGATATTCTTGGAGTGCCATCTAATGGTCAATGT
This sequence comes from Glebionis coronaria, assembly GCA_025667525.1. NCBI lineage: Eukaryota > Viridiplantae > Streptophyta > Magnoliopsida > Asterales > Asteraceae > Glebionis > Glebionis coronaria. The sequence continues at coordinate 215,156,585 of CM046875.1, forward strand.
CGATTCACCGATGCTTGGAGTTTAGACTCTTTAGAATCGGCCCCTATTGATGCTCATTATGTGACCGTGCTTCCAACTCCTTCAGACATCATTCATGCCATTTCTAAACCTCGTGAGCATCCTATTCATGGTAAATTTCAAGGAGTTGTTCGAACTCTCTCTCCTTGGGAATTACTATCTAGTGATATTAATGATTTCATAACTCCTTAGGCCGAAATCATTAGGGAACATGCAATGTGTCTAGATGGGAATCGGGACTTAGTACCCGCTTGTCTTGCACATATGTTGTATTGTGTTGCCACTACAACTCCTTACAATCTCGCATTTTTCATAGCTAGAAGAATTAGATTTGTTCTTCTTGAGTCTAAGTCAAGTCTTCCTTTCGGAATGCTTCTTTCTTGTCTTCTTAGAAGAGTTCTTTTTTACTTTCCGTCTTTTGTTTCCTCTCCTTATCACTCCGTTGATCGTGTCATACTTCCATTCAAGGGAACATTTCATCCGAGATCAATGTGAATTCGTGTCAAGTCGAAAATACTTCTCAAGAAGAGTCTTCTAGCAACCCTCCCTCCAATTTCAATAACTTCATGTCCTCCTCAATCTCCATTTTGTCCTCCCATGAAGTTGATTCCGACTATCAATTTTATCTCAATCATCTTCTTCGAGAAAGTCTCAGAAGTGAATCAAGGAATTAGATGTTATGCTCATGGTTACTTGCAACACACATCTAGGATGATTTCCTGACTTTCTTTCCTTCATTTGGTTGTATATTAACTTATGTTTGGATTATTATTTACTTTGATCTTAAATATTGCTTATGCAATGATGTTTGTGATTTACATAGCTTTGTGCATGCCTTATGAGAGTTAGCTTATTAGATTATGATCTGTAGTTAACTTTGGCTTGTGAATCTTTTGGTAAGAATCTAGGTTAACCAAAATTTGGGATGGGAAATTTTTGAAAGCCCTCTGGTCGCGGTTCCATATCAACCTGTGGCTCCTTATCGATAAGGAACCGCCGGTCCTAGATAAGGAACCGCCGGCCATTGTGCACGACAGCATCTTTGCTTTACACTGTTTTCTTTAATCTGTGTAAACCTTGCATGATTTTCAGTAATAAACTGCACATTTCCTTAACTAGCTTACCTAAATTCATTATTCACCTAAAATGATTTTAACCCATTACTAGTTTGGATCATCCCCTCACCCATTTAAACCCACCTTGTTTGCCATGTTCTTCACACATCAAACATACCTCCCCTAACCTTAAACAACCATGGTGTGTACCAAAACCTCAAACACTTCCAAGACATCCACCCCAAGGAAAACACTCAAAATAAGGATTAAGGTAGCCAAGCCTAACTCCTCACCTTTCCACACACCTAAGAATGAGATGGCTCCTATCCTCATTTCTTCATCACCTTCCCCACCTCTTACACCATGCAAGACATCATCTACCCATGGTACTAACCACTCCATTGGTTCTACCTCCTCTTCATTCAACTCAAGAATGAATGAGCTCTCTTCACCCTTCACTCCAAGTGCACCCTTGGATGTGACCACACAACCCCAACCAATCCAACGCATTCCTTTTGTGAATGACTTTGATGACACTTTGGTGACTTCACCATTTACCCCTCACAACTCACCCATTTCACCAACCTTGGAGAATTTACCTCCACACTCACCCATTTCCCCTTTAGGGAACATGCCTCCACTCTCACCCACATCACCCTTGGAGAACATGCCTCCTTCACCTCCTCCCAACTCAAACATTCCAATTTTGGGTGTTCCACTTTCCCCCCTTTTGGGTGATCTATACTATGGGTTTCAACAAACACATGGTCCTAGTTGTCCATGTTGTCTTTACAACCACTACATCATCCATAAACTTAGGATGGATATGTATGGACTACATAGGAGGTTGCAAGAGTTCTTGCTTTCCTTGTTCTCCATGCCTCCTCCTAGGAGATGAATGATGGATTTTCTAAATAAGAGTTTTCAACAAAACCAAGCCAAAGAAAACTACTTATCTAGATTTAATGCTAAGCTAGCTATGTATTAGTTAGTTTTATTTGTCATTGTACTTGCTTCCTTAATGAATGTTTCATGTTGTTGGTCTTTGGATTTAGCTTTTTGTGTTTCTATCCTTATGTGCACACTAATCAACTTTAATTTGAAATTAAAATTGAACCTAAATCTATCACAACCTCTAAAAACTTGATTAAAATTGGTTCAAAATGATATCTAAATTATTTTGTCACCCTTTGTCAAGACATTCTTTGTGAATGTATTGCTTTATGCAACCCTAGCATAATTTGGTGCTAATAGAGGTGAAATTCCAAGATTTGCAACTTTTTGAAAAAGTCTTAGTTTTTCCCAAAAACCTGGAAAAACATGGTTTCATGTCCACTGGACGCGGCTCAATAAAGTCGCGCGGTTCCTTATGTGCTAAAGAACCACCGGTCCCTTTAAGGTACCGCGGGCAGACATCAGTCTTTGACGAATTTTTGGTCAAAACTTTTAAAACCCTATACCCTGTCAAGATTCCTTGTTTACTCAAATTGACTAAAATTTCCTTGACACTTCACATTTTGTATTCAAATTCTTACCTTGATTACATTTTACTTATACCCCAACCTTGAGATTTCATTCTCACACCTTCCCAGCCTTGAGAATTCACTCTCACACAACCTTGAGATTTCATTCTCACACTTTCCCAACCTTGAGAATTCATTCTCACATAACCTTGAGATTTCATTCTCACACTCTCACAATGCCTAACTCCTACATTCCTAACCTTGACATTTCTTTGTCACAACCCCACTCACCCAAAGCTTCCTCATCCAAGCTTTCAAAGAAACCGAAAATCTCGGTTCGACCTATTTAGGTTAAGAAGAATGAACCATCTTCGTCCAAACCACCCAAAAACCCTACCTTCTCTCCAATCAAGTATTAGAATGAGACTTATACCATAAACCCCATCACCGGAGCAAAATAAAATGTTCCCCCACCACCACAATCCTTCAATACCCCTCAACTCAATGACCTTTCAACATTCCCAAACCCATTACCCCACCACCACCAAACCCTAAGTTTGATGCCATACCCCCATCAAATGATTTTGTGTTGCATCATGGATCCTCGTGTGCTTGTTGTCGATTTCAACAACATGAACTTGCTCATGTGTATGAGAAGTTAAATTTTCTTGAATTCCTCCTCACTCGACCTCCTATTCAAGTTTTCGTTCCGGTGGACAAAACTTTGAATGATGCATCGTCGTCTTTTTAGTCTTTTATTTTTTTTAGCAATCTTGGAAAATATCACTATTAGACTAGCTTATGCTTAGTGGTTTATTTTCCATATTTATTGCTTTTAGATACTCATATTATGTGTATGACTATCTTCTTTGTTGTGTCCTTTTTATCTTTTATGTAACCTTTGTGTTGTTTGTGTGTTATTTCATTAGTTCTATTTTGAGTTGATCATGGTTAATTTTTACAATTGCTTATGGGTGATTCCATCAATTCTAAACTTTAACCCATTGACAAGCTTATCATCTTCATTGGATTGAAGTTTGATTTTGTCAATTACCTCTTTGGACATACTTAGCAAAATACTTGCTTCTAATTTGAGATTTCTTCTCTCTCTCCCTCTCAAGTTACTTAGTAGGTAGTGATCATATATACATTGGTGTTTCTTTCCTTTCTACTAACCTTTGTGTAGCATGTCATCTTAGCTCACAAACTTGGTGCCCCAAGCAAGGGGGAGCAACCACCAAGGGGGAGCTACTAGCAAAGTTTGATGTTCTTCGAAGACTTGTGCTAACCTTTTTGCTAGGACAAAGGGGGAGAAATGATAGTGATAAACTAGTTAATAATTCCATATTTTGTGTTTCTACGTAAATGAGTTTATTGTTTGTCGTAATAAAAAAGGGAGAGATTGTTAATGCAAGTGATGCCTAAAAACATTATTAGTGTTAACTAATCTTTCTTAGTTTTGATCACAACAAACCATACAACACATTTAGTGTAAAACACAAAATGAATTATTTAACTAACACTATCATCAAGGTAATAATCATATCACTAACCTTTCTTAATCATACTTAGTGATCATCAAAATGATTATCCTTAAAACTCACTTTTGTAATATGACAAGACTTTTTAATAAACTTTCTTTTTTAGAAAATGTTTTATTAAAATGGAAAATGAAAATTTGAAAATAGCATATTCCAAATGCTGTTAGAATATCCTTTGAAGGTTTCAAATACCTCAGATATTCCCACCTAACTAAAAGACAAAAAACAGAGCGTAGTCTAGTGGCGGTACCTACGCGGTTCCTAATCGATAAGGTACCGCGGGGTGAGATAAGGTACCGCGCACAGCTAGCCGTTATAGATCCGTTATACTTTGTCTCCTTTAAATAGTGGGTCAAATCTCATTTTCCAGCAAGCCTCTTGGACGTTTTTCTCAGCCCTCTTTCTATTTTCTATAGCATAATCATTAGTAAATGATCACTTAAATTGTTAAGGATGTTTACATATGATTATCCTCTTGATCCCCTCCTTTACCTTGTCCAATGAGAAGATCACTCACTCACTAGTGTTGTGATAAAGATGAATCTATGAGCTAGTCATATTCATCATGATACCTTTTTTGTTTTAGGTCAATCCAATGTATTTATGAATACTTGGACTTGTTGTATTCATCCAAGTTATTTGTGGATACTTGGATTTGTTGTGTACATCCATTGCATATGTGTTTGCTTGGATTTGTGTTGTGTAAATCCAAGATACATGTGTGTACTTGGATAAGTCTAGTTGAGTTGTAATAGATTTGATTAGGAGTTCTCACTAAACTATAAAGTGATGTGGTTGTGTCTTGTGAGTTCTCACTAAACTATAAAGTGACTAGTAGTTGTGTTGTGTGTAGTTCTCACTTAGCTTCAAAGTGAAGAGTCGTGAAGATTGGTTCTAGCTTTCGATTAGAACTCGACATCTAGCCTTGTGTCGTAAAATGGTGAAGTAGGCAACGTCGTGAAGATTGGTTCTACCTTAAGATTAGAACCCGACATCTATACTTGTGTCGTTAAATTGTGAAGTAGGCAACGTTGTGTAGATTGGTCCTAGCTAAAGATTAGGTCTCGACATTTAGCTTAGCGTCGGAAAATAATGTAAGCAACGATGTAAGGTTTTCTCCGCCGAGAAGGGAGCTTGTGGATATAGTGGAAATCTCGAGTAGGTGTACTCGAGGAGTGGAGTAGAAACGAGGATAGAGCCTCGTTGTCGAACCATTATAAATCTTGGTTTCTTCCCACTAGGTTGTCTCCTTCCTTATTCTTTACTTATTTCATTATCATTACACTTACCTATTATCTTTGCTAGTGCATTTGAATTGAACCTAATCATTATGCAACTTAGCCTCAAGTAAAAGATAGTTTTGATACAAACCAAATTGAAAGTAATTTTAATTTGGTCACCAATCGAAGAGAAACTATTCAACCCCCCCTTCTAGTTTCTAGAGAGGTTTATATAGCCTTGTCTACATGTGGCATGATGGGCTACTTGATAATGGGCCGGGCTTTCCTTTTGGGCTTTGGTTACTTATGAATGAACCTTAGCTTAAAGTTAAGCCCGTAATACACGACTAACCTACTACCTATTACAAAGTTCTAATATACGATACAGAATAAACATATGACCGAGCATTCTTGTTTGACTCAATATTTTGAGGCTAACAATCTCCCCCAATGAGAGGTCATTACCCTTTATGAGAGGTCATTACCCTTTGTCATTTGGAAATTTGGAGAGATTACTAATCTCGCCATAAATGAGTCTTGAACGTGTAATAGTAGTCTTTTTCCTTCATGCTGTGATCTTTGAGCCTTTGTCGTTGTCTTTCGACTTTGTCTTTTGATCTTGAGATCTTCAAATTATCCTTGACTTGTCTTTTCCATCTTGCAATCTTGTGTCTTCATCCATATACTCACGCTATTAATTGTTGAATATGTCTTTTGGAATGAGTATTTGTTTTTAAATCTTTCAGTTTCTTGAGTACACCGTGACGCCACCTTCTTGAGATAAAACATAGACATGGACTGAATGGCTTTGACATTCGTCCTAAATCGGTAGCGTTTTACCTCCGGTCGGTGAAGACCGTTATACAATATTAAATATCGTACCTGTGATAGGTAGATTCAGTTAAGAATCTCCTTGAAAGGGTTTCGCGACTGTGTTAGCCGTTCTCTTTACTCGACCGTCTCAAAGCAAGACTGCAAACATAAAGAGTGAATCAATTGGATAGATATCCTCTTGATTAATGTTGTCAATTTAAATTCCTTAAACAAGTGTGATTCGTAAAGAATCTTACCATTTTTGCTTTCCAGTTGACACAAGCTTGATTTATAAGAATCTCACAAGTCACCTACCGTAGCGCTGTTTGATGTTGACGCTAGAAGGATTTCCATTAGTCACTGTGAATATTAATGAATATCACTCTGAATGTTCTGGCAAGACCATAAAGATATTGCATAGAAACCTGAAACGAGCTTGAATCAATTCAGAATCAAACCACTGTTACTTTTCAGTTCTACATATGTTTAATTCATAAAGAATCTTACATATGACCTACCGCAATGCTGTTTGATGTTAACACTGGAAGGATTTCCACTCATCATTGTGAACACTAAATAGTATCACTCTGAGTGTTCTAGCAATATCACAAGGATATGGCGTATGACTCTCTTGTTCGTCATCCGTGTGTCCTAACGAGATTTGATTGGTCTCTTGGCTCTAGACTCGATTTGTGCACTTTTAGTGGTCGGATGCTGGAGCAGATGCCACCTATTCAATATCAACTATCTCGGAATGAGAAAGCTAATAGAAGTCATGTTGTTCTCGTGACAATAAAACAAACTTCTTTTGAGAGAAGCCTAAGTAGCTAGGAAAGGGTTATGCTTCACATCACTGGGTCCATGGTGAGTTTTCTTCATGATGTGTTGACCTGGTTTCTGCCTAAGTTGTATGGAGGGCTTCTTTCTTTACACCCTTTATCCTTACATTTCTTTTTCATTTTTCAACCCCTTCAATGCTTACCAAGACATCATTACTAGCACCTTGTTGTGATTGTTCCAGTGCTAGCATTAGTGCTTAGTCGGCATTCAGCTACGTTCATATTCTACTCCATCTTTCCTAAGGACTTCTAATAATCTATTGGATTGTCCCTGGGAAGATCCATCCGGTTCTGGTTGGATCATAGGACTTAAACCTAACCACCCTTTTGACACCAATAACGTCGTGAATTAAAGATGTTGTGGGTATTTGATCGTAACCATAAAAACCACTTTAAATGTCTAACAAGGTGTTTGAAAAACATATAACACCTTGATAGTTTTGTCGTTTCAGAAATGCTCCCCCTTCACATGTGCATCGATAATCGAAAGTGTTTTGCACATGTAGGTAAGAGTTAAAGTGCTTGAGTCTTATATAAGATCACACTTTAATCACATTTTCTCCCCTATCTCTAATATATAAAATCTTTTTTGATATTAGAGATACCAAATTTGATTAAAATATACTTTGAAAAATAGTCTTGAAAAATTCCAGGATAAAGATGTGTCAATCTTTGCATGAAGTTGAAATGCTCCCCCTCAAAAATTGATCGAATTGAATTGTCATTGTGAGGATATGATCCATATTTCGCTTTTTGAGGATGGGAGTTGTTGAACACACAATTTTTGAAAGATCTTGAATAATCATTTAAAAATTCTTGAAAAAATTATGTTCAACGCTTTTTGAAAAAATCCTTTATCTTTTTGGCGAAAAGGATTTTCTAAAGCATAAACTTGAGTTCATAGACGCTGAATGTCTTAACAAATCCACTCAAGTGTAAGAAGATTTAACTTCTTTTACTGAGGTTAAGAGCACGAAATTGTACACTTCCCCGTGAATATAGATCCGGGTTGCAATCTGAAAGTGATTACAAGCCATTGTGTTGAGCTCAAAATGTGGTATGTTTTGTGACAAGCTCAACCCGTGATAGATTTCTGTACCCGTTGTTTGGTAATATTGTCCAAAATAGACAATTTCCTTTATTAAAAGAAATGACATGTTTTGAAAAATATTTACAACTTTCATTCGAGCTTTATGTACACACTCGTGTCGTTATTGAGCGACATTTCTAGGTACGTCCATATTATCGACACTAAAAGACATGTCGAGAAGAATATTTTTGGATTTTAAAATATTTTTAATTTTGTGTTTTGTTTTTATATGTTTTATATTTTTGTATTTTGCGTTTTCAAAGATATTTACAAGTAGATGTTTGATAGGGGAATCAAGCAGGCTTCTTTGCCAGAATCTCCATTTCTGCTGGAGTCAAACATCTCATACCAATTTGCCTAACTAGATACGTAAACCTTTCTTTCGAAAGAGCTTTTGTAAACAAGTCAGCTAATTGGTAATCAGTTCCAACAAAGTATAGTTCAACAATATCCTTTTCAACTTGTTCCTTAATGAAGTGATATCTGACATCAATGTACTTCGTGCGGGAATGCTGTACCGGATTGCAGGAGATGGCTATGGCGGAATTTGAGTCACAGTACATAGGTACTTTATCAAAGTGGAAGCCATAATCCGTGAGTTGTGTTCTCATCCATAGAACTTGAGCACAACACGCAGATAGAGACACATACTTCGCTTCGGATGATGACAGTGACGTGCAATCCTGCTTCTTGGAAGACCATCCCACAAGCTTATCTTGACCTAAAAATTGTGCACCACCAGAAGTACTTTTACGTGTATCAAGACACCCTGCGTGATCAGAATCTAAATAGGCCGTTGGAAAGAAACCGGTTTCCCTCGGATACCAGAGTCCCAAATGAATGGTATTCTTGAGGTACCGAAAGATCCGTTTAACCTCCTTGAGGTGCTTTTCAGTGGGTCGTTCTTGATATCGTACACAATAACACGTAGCATGTGATATATCTGGTCTGCTTGCTGTTAAGTACATGAGGGAACCGATCATTGAACGATATTTTGTTTGATATATGGCATCTACATCCAAATCAACATCTAGGGATGTGGTTGATAATGGTGTCCCAACGAGGTCATACCATGCTTTTTGATTATCTCTTGATAATACTTAGCTTGGTTTATAAAGATACCACTTGGGGATTGGTGAAATTGAATTCCTAGAAAGATTTTTAGTTCGCCCATCATTGACATTTCAAATTTGATGTGCATGACTTTTTCAAACCATTTTGAAAGTTTTGGGTTTGTAGATCCGAAAATAATGTCATCAACATAAATCTGCACAAGCAAAATGTCATCCCCATATTTATAAGTGAACAAAGTTAGATCAATTGAACCTTTTGAGAAGCCTTTGGAGACCAGAAAGTTCGAGAGCTCGTCGTACCACGCCCTTGGAGCTTGCTTGAGTCCATAAAGTGCTTTGTGGAGACGATACACCTTGTCAGGATAATGAGGATTGACGAATCCTTCCGGTTGTGTGACATAGACTTCTTCCTTCAAAGGACAGTTAAGAAACGTTGTATTTACGTCCATTTAATAGACAATGAATCCCTTATGTGCAGCATAAGCAAGGAAAATCCTAACCGCTTCCAAACAAGCTACTGGGGCAAATGACTCTTCAAAATCAATACCCTCTTTCTGACCATACCCTTTAGCCACTAGCCTAGATTTATTCTTGATGATCGTGTTCTCTTCATCCATCTTGTTTTTCCAGATCCATCAAAGATTTAATGGTATTACATCGTATGGTCTGTCAACAAGTTCCCAGACTTTAAGTATTTCAAATTGTTGAAGTTCATCCGTCATCGATTCAATCCAAGCATGATAAGCCATGGCTTCTTTGATGTTTTTCGGTTCAGCTGAACTCACGACGAGTGCGAACATACAAACATCGCCATCGGTGTTAAGCTGTCGTCTTGTGCGAACGGGCTGTGAAGGGTTTCCAATTACTTGAACCAAAGGATGATCTCGGGTCCAATGATGTGTTGAAGGATTTCGTTGAAAAAATGTATGCATATTTGACGGATCAACATGGCGAGTAGAAAACTCTCCACTTTAGTGTACCGGTGTACCGAATAGGTTGATAAATTTGTCTTCGTCAGATAATGCATTGTCTGCTTGATTTGTGTTCTCTGGAGCAATGACAATTGTTTTTGATGTTGTAGGAGCGGTTGTTGATGTGATATTTTGAGGAGGTAAATCTGTAGCAACCCGTGTTGAAGTAGATAAAGTATCCTTTTGTTGACGATGATCGGTATCATCATTCTTATCATGAGTGACATCGGAAGACTTCGATACAACATGTTTCTCCCCCGTGAAATATTCATCATACATTAGTCCATATAATATTTCCAACTCTTCAAGTGTCGTTTCCACTGTCATATTTGCTCTAGGAACATGTTCTGGAACCAGCTTTGAACTTGACGGTTCATTGTTGTGGTCTTGAGTTTCGAGTTCCGTGCGGTTGTGCACAGAAGTCTTTTTTTGTTGTGGATCGGGACTTAAACTGTTTTGTTCAAGTGCCATTTCTTGTAATTCATCAAATCTGATATGAATAGTCTCGAGTATCAATTTTGTTCTCTTGTTGTACACTCTATATCCCTTAGACTGAGTTGCATATCCCACTAGAATGCATGTATCACCTTTCTCTTTCATCTTGTCTAGATTTTCACCATCTCAAATAATGTAGCACGTACATCCAAAAATATGAAGGTGTTTGAGTGAAGGATTTCGATCATGAATTATGTGATATGGTGTCTTTTCGTATCTTGGGATAATTAAGGATCGGTTTTGTGTGTAACATGCAGTTGACACGGATTCGTCCCAAAAGTGTAATGGTAGTTTTGAAGCGGATAATAAAGTTCTAGCAGCCTCAACTAAAGTATGGGTTCGTCTTTCAACAACACCATTTTGTTCGGGTGTTCGAGCAATAGATGTTTCTTGTTCAATCCCTTCGGCTTCAAATAAATTCTTCAGAGTTGAATTTAAGAATTCTATGCCTCTGTCAGTACGTACCACTTTTAATTGAGCTTGAAGACCACGTTGTATCAACTTAGAGAAGTTAATGAGAACCTCAGATGTTTCATCCTTGGACCTCAAGAAGTGAGTCCATGAGTACCTTGAGTAGTCATCGACAATTACCATAACGTATTTCTTCCCATTGATGATTTGAACACGCATGGGTCCACACAAATCAATATGAAGAAGATCTAACCGTCCTTTTGAGCTTGGTGTAGTCTTTGTCTTGAAACTACTCCGCTTAGCTTTGCAAAGCTCACAAGAAGAACAAAGATGATCCTTGATGAATTTCAAACTTGGAAGGCCTCTCACAATATCTTTCTTGGAAAGCAAGTTGATGGTATCAAAGTTGAGATGAGAAAGACGTTGATGCCATAACCATGCCTGAGTCGTTGAAGCTTTAGCCATAAAGCAAATTGGAGTTGATGAAGTTGTGTCTTGTAGTGAAATTGTGTAAAGATCAGTACTCCGTGAACCGTTGAGTAAATCATTCCCATCATAATCACGAACAAAACATGTCTTCTTTCTGAAAGCAACTTCCAAATCTGCATCACATAATTGGCCAACCGAGAAAAGATTGTGATTGAGCCCTTCGACGTACTATACCCTTTTTATCGTGATATTCCCTTGAACCAAATCTCCATATCCTAGGATTGGTGCAAATTGATCATTTCCGAATCGGACCGTACCCAGGAACTTCTCCATGAAGTTAATTAGAAGCTTGAGATTCCCCGTCATGTGCTTCGTGCATCCGGAGTCCAGTATGAAGAGAATTATTTGTATCACCTTCAGAAGAGTTAGAACACGATGTAGCATTTGCTAAATTGGATACCACATTAGGTGTGATTTCAGAATCATTAGTGTCCTTAGCAACATTTAAAGTCATACTAACACTCGTTGTCACATTTTCTGTCCTAACTTTAGGCATCCATTTATATCCTGGAGGACATTGATTAACAAACCACCATTTCCATGACTTGATAGTAGAATCATATAATTCCCTAATTCTACTTATAGTGGTCTTAGTGGTGGAGTCTGATGCAATACTTTTCTCAGGGGGGGGGGGGGTTGCACCAGAATGGTTCACTTTGCGTTGGGGTTTTTTAGCACTAATTGGCATCGCAGTTTGCTTCTTAGTTCTAGTAGCTACGCTTTTGACATTATTCGAAACACACATAACATGATTGGCATTAGCACACTTCCACATTTCACACAAACAAACTTAACATTTAAATCATTCAAAGTCGAATCATTCAAATCATCATTACACGCAATTATAGACGTTTTATTCTTAGAAACATTGAAAATCCTAGGGTGGTCTTCTACTGTCTTCATCTTCCCTTGACTTTTGTGTTGCCAAACCTTTTCATTCATGCGAGTGCTCTTAAGCTGGGGCCAGCAAACACTATCAGTGGGGACTACTCCTATAGTAAAAGACACACGTCTATTAGTGTTTCTAGAAGTCTGAGGTGATTGACTTTCTTTGTTGTATGTAGGTGTAGTGGACAATCTATACATCCCTGGTTTAACCAGATTTGTGTTCTTAATGCTTTGTGATCGAATATGTGTTTTGGGAGTGTTTTGTGGTAACCTATCCTTCCCAACCATCTTGGGGGCAAACACAGGTTTTGTAAATGCAGAATTAGAGAAAACAGATGGTTTTCCCAAGACAGAGGGTCTAGTCACTTTTTGCGCATTGGGTTGTTTTACAACAGCTTTCTTAACACTAGGTTCCACAATTTTCCCACCCATCTTAGCAACGAGTTTCTTCAACTCTGCTATCGCTATTTCTCAGTCTTGTAACTGAGCTTTCAACCCTTTAATTTCCAAACTCTTTTCATTCATTTCTCGAAACGTTTTGGAAAGTTTTTCTTGCAAGTTATTATCATGTGGAAAACTACCAACGTCTTTTTGCAAAGCAAGTTCAAGAGAATGACAATGTTTTTGAAGGAAATCAGTTTTATGTTGAAGTAACTCAAAAGCATTTTTATCAACATTTTCTTTACGTTTCGAAAACTCAAGTTCAAGATGCTCACATTCTTTGATTTTATCAAGATATTTGCATGCAACATTAGAATATTCATCGACATCAGCACAAGATTGAAGAGTAACACACAAAATATCTTTGGAGAGACATTCTTCTAAGAGTAAATCATATTCATCTAAAAAACGGATTTGTCCATTTGAAGACCGTCAATTTCTTTCTCAATAGACTCAACATATTTTAAATCATCAAACATTTCAGACCGAATTAATCTTTCAAATTCAAGAATAATTTCTTTTAATGTGGTCGTGTTCGGTATTAAGATTTGTTTGATAAGCACAGTTATATCTTGAGGAATCGATTTTTTCCACTCGTCATTTTCTCGTTATTTCCATTCATTGTCAACAATGGATTTAATATTATCAATGTAATGTTGTAGAAACCCAAATGTTTGCCTACTCTGGCTTTTAGAAGCATCAAGAAGCAAGTAGTTGATGAACTTATAAACGTTTGTTTTCTTAGTAGCAAAAGCTTTCTTCCATTGAATTCTTCTTTGTTTGCATTCTGAAAACAATTCCTCACGAGACTTATGTTTTTGTGTAGTGAAAAGACCATATAGACTATTATCATACGCATAATTGTATGGTTTCACAAACTCTTTATTGACCGTTGATCTACTCTCCTCTTCCCAAAGGGATGTCTCATCATAACCAAAAGGATATTCAGGATTGGTCCATTCGGACTCATCCATATAAAGGCGCAGGTTCGCAGCTTGAGCTTGGGCAAGATAATCAGGACTTGAAAAGCTAGCTTGACCCTTAAACATAGATGGAGGTGCTATCATTCTTACGGTTTGAATAGAGTCATGCGTTTTATAAACAACTTTCTTCAAAAATTCGACTTGTTTTTCTAGTTCCATTACTTTTTCAGTATCTTTTTGTCACACCCCACCATGGCGGAATATGGGTCGCGACGTATGGATATCATCACAACAACAGCGTGTCTATAGAGAGAACTATATGAATTAAAAATGTTATAAAAGGTGACACAAATGTCATGACAATATCTCATCAATGCAGGAGTTTAGGTAAGTAGGTAACAGTCCTACCTCTTACCCAAGACAAACAAATAACACAAACAAAGCAACATATAGGTTCATAGTATCACTTATTAAAACAAACAGAAAAAAAAACTAAGAAGGAACAGGGATGTCCTTCTAAATGCATTCCTACGCGACTCCAATCCTAGCCACATATGTTCTCACGCTTAACCACTTTATCACCTGAAAGAGACACTAAAACACGTCAACATAATGTTGGTGAGAGGCATAGGTTTAGACTCTAACCGAAAACAGATTAAAATAAGCTGTGAACCATCATAAACCACTAAACATATGGACAATGTGCTACAAATAAGCATTAACAACTAACATTCAAGATCAATCATTCCAAACAAAATCCAAGGCTCCCAGCCTTACCAAACACCATGGTACCATAGGCGCCCATACACCTATGTACCAATCCCAAGGCCCCGCCTTGTCATTATCCATTGGTCCCATAGATGCTCACACATCTATGTACCTCCCCAAGGCCCCGCCTTGTCAACATCCCCTTGGTACCAAGTCAAACCACAATAACTGAGACGGTACGTGTCCCCCGATCCAAATCATAAACACAATCAAGAATCACACACATAAGTGTACACATAAGTCCATTACCAATCATAAAACATTCACAGCATAAGTTATAAACACCAAACAGTGTCTCTTCCATCCCATCTGGAAGTCAAAATCATTAAAAGACATGGGACTATGAAACTCACCTGATTGAGCTTCTCCAAAAGTCCGCGCACTAGCAAAAAGCTAACAAACAAAAGCACACAATCAAAACATGAACCAAACACTAAGATGGCTCATCAACCTATGATGGACATCTAACCTTCTCCATATATATACCTCATTTATATGCTCTAATCATCTCATTACGCCCCTCTATAAAGCCCTTAACTTAGTTTACTTCATAACCCGTCCCGTTAACATTTTACCCAAAACAGTCCTGGTTTTTAGGTCTCCAAACTATTAGCCAATCGCCCACCTAAACATACCCATGATCTCTGTAAAGGAAACCCTATGCCCTTACATATGTTAGCTAACTCCTCCCTTTTGCCCCAACCTTAAAGCTAATGTTAAGGCCCCGATATATATATATATATATATATATATATATATATATATATATATATATATATATATATATATATATATATATATATATATATATATATATATATATATATATATATATATATATATATATATATATATATATATATATATATATATATATATATATATATATATATATATACTTCTGCCTATCCGCATTTTACCGATTTTGAACATACAAAAAGTTTGTTATGATTAGGGGGTCTTATCCTAACCCATTTGCTTAGCCACCCTTCAGGTCTCTTATTTCATATATAAACCAACACCCATTCTCATTAGAGGGCTCAAGTGTACTCCTAAGTACCCCAATCACCTTAAAACGTTAAATCAAACCCGGCTAATTTCAAAACTATTTTGACCTCCGACTGTTGTAACCTGTTTTTGACCCACCTCCTGACCTACAATTTAGTTCTCGTTTCTTGCATTTGAAATCCACTTCAATTACCTATTCAGGGATGCTTGGATTGCAAAATAAGAGTTTGTAGAACTCTAGATATGACCAAAACAAGTGACTCAAAATCTGCCCAGTTTTTAAAAACGAATTTAAACATGATTAAACTGTAATTAACATCACTAATAATCACCAATCATTATCCTAATCATGTTAATTGTTATAAACCCCTAATTACAGATCTATTAAGAACTCTAATCCATCATATAAATTGATTACATAAAACTTGAAGCCTTAATGCTATAAAACAAGAAAACTATAAGAATTAAATCAAGATTTTTACCTCAAATCTTCAAGAAAATTATTTTTGATGAATCCCTAAATTAGGGCTTGTAAAAATTCGGCCAAAAGGGGAGAAAATTAATGAAAAACTGATTTTTGTGATATAAACATGGTATTTATATGTTTTATTAAAAAGGCTTTTCCAAATTGCGCTCAAGTTGGGTCTTTTGGCCCATTATCCTTTCTTTTTCTTTTCTAGTCAGTTTAAAACCCGATTCATATATATTTTTATTTTTTTTTGTTTTTAAGACTTATTAATATATTATTAATAATACCTTAAGTTACCTTAATTTATTTCAGCTCCTAAAACCTCAAAACCGTAAAACTAGTCAATTTACGCGTATACCGTAAAAAAACGTAAAATATACAGTTTAAAAAAAACTCTTGAATTTTGAAATAAACTTTTAAACTAAGTCCTAAATGACTTAAAACCATCCCGAAAAATACTCTCATGACTAAACACCTTACCCGAGACCTCTAAATGCTAAACCCTAAATCGTAAAAAAAAAACGATTTACTATACTACTTACACGTATACGTAAACACCAAAATAACACCATTTCATTTCATACTCACCAATTTGTGACCTCATGAACATGAAATAACCGTTCCTCGATTTACTTATGAGTACCATATACCCATAAACGATGTCCACACCAACTTCGTTCACGCAAAATAAACATGTAAACACACAAAACACATAGTCACACATAAAATAACCTAAAAATAAGACCGAGTGACGAACCTCAAAACCACGATTGTCACATCACTCCCTCCTAATAGAAATCTCGTCCCGAGATTTACTCCTTAGGATCGTTGATGAGACTGTAATTATACATAGTCTCATCGTCCAAATCGGGCTTAAAACGCTTAAAATATCATCAAAATACCCAAAAATGTGCTTGTATTTGTTCATTGTGTATTCCAGGTACGGATATCGTGAATTCACCAAAAGATTACAAGAATGAAGCAAAATCGAACACGGGAAACGAAGCCGCACAAAGAACCGGGCCCAAGTTTGGAATTTACAAAATTGTCCCTGAAGTTTTGAAGATTGGCAAGATTGGTCCCTCAAGAATTGAAGACTTGTCAATTTATACCCTTGCAAATCTCATTTATTACATTTGGGTCCCTAAATTATCAAGTATTTACAAGTTTGGTCCTTGGAGTATGAAGAAATTACAAAAAAAGCCCTTATTACACGTTTGCAAAATGTAAATGCCAAAAATGACAAGTGGTCCAAACTTATTATCAAAGGAAAAGGGATTTATAGCTGTTGAGACTTTGTTTGCAAGAAGTTTGGGAGTTCAGGGGGCATTCATGGACAAAACAAATCCATATCCACCAAAAATCCAACCAAACCCGTTTCTACCCACCCGTATTACCCTTTTTACCCAACCAAGCCCAATACCCACCTCCCCACAGCCCAAGTCAAACCACCAGTCAACATTACCCACTAACTATATTTTTTAAACCCGTTTTTTTTATTAATTAATTTGAGAGGGTAACTATTACTGTTAATTAATCTTCCCCAAATCTCCCCATAAGAACCCTAATTCGAAAAAACTTAATTAACCAAAATCAATCTACCCAAATGAGCAGAAACCTAATTCAACTTCACCTTATCACATCCCACACCCCAAAACATGTCCACATCCACTGTGGACCCCTCCCCCACATGCCCCGAGCTGCGTTTTTAGCAAACAAACAAGCTTTGGCAGAAACATCAACGGCCATGTGGGATTTCTTTCTCCCAAAGACACCAAGGAACGTCCTAGATCAATCCAACAGCTGGTATCCATCAAAATCATCACATGGGCACAAGACCAAAATTTCTTGAAGACCTCAACCAAGGGCATTATTGGAATTCGTTTATCTAGGGTTTACACATTAGCTTAGCACTAGAATCTTCTATCTTCATGTATAAAAAGGGGTGCTTGTACCCCTTTCTAAATTTGTTCCAGTTTTTGTATTTTCTTAAAATTATTAATGAAAATGAAAATTTTAATTATGCAATACTGAGTTCCATTTTTACTGCTTTCTATAGTTTAATATTTACTTTATTTGCAAAATTAGTTGTAAGTTTCCAAAAGTTATTCTTTTTTCAGAAATTTCAGAAAAATCGTTTTCTTTGTTTTAAAAGTTTTCAAAAACGTGATGATTATATGATTATGAAGTGAAAGTGGATTGGTCGTATAAAAATCAGTTTAGTGAAAGGGTTTTATAAAATTTCAGTTGGATTCATTAGTTTTGAGAAAGAAATCAGTTTTTAAGGAAAGTCATTTTTTTTAGCTATAAGCTATAAGCTGACTTGATCAATAAGTCATTCTTATAGCTTATAAGCTCTTGTGAACAGGTAACTTTCCCTTGTTTTCTTTTTGGCAGGACAACAAAGCTTCAAAGTGTTCAAAATTCTCAAGTTTGAAGACATTTGGGGGTGTTTAGGACTGCTGTAGTCCCCACCCTATTTTCTCTACATCAAAGGACTCTTTCTACTCTTCCCTCGGCTCACATAAGCCCTTAAATCTATCCTAGTAGAAGGCATCAGCTTGGTAATGGCTTTGAACCCTATTTGACTTAATTTTTGAATTTTGTGTGAAATGAGGTGATTTTGTGAGAAAGCTGTTCATTAGTTGTTTTTATGGTTAACTTTTACTTCTTTAAGCTTTCTATGCATGTTAGATTAGATTAGAATCAGTCTAGTTAAGTTTGGTAAGCATTTGGTGTGTTAAATTCCATTTTATGATTTTAAGGGTGTGTTTGGATACGGGTTTTAGCTAGGATTTGTGACAAATGTTGTAGCTATAATCCACCTAGACACATGCCTCTTGATAGATACAGGTATACTTCAGCATTACTTTTAAGTTAGGATAGGAGTTAAATGAAATTGCATGTTTAAAATTTGGTTTTTACTTTAAAAATTAGCAAACCCCTTTTTCTGTCCAGTTTAGTGTAGATTTTGAGTCGAATTTTGCTAAACTGTTAGATAATAGGCCAACTTAGAGCTTGTTTTTAGTTGTATGTGATTTGGTTAGATTGTGTCTTAGTTTGGTAGCCTAGAAATTTGATATTGTGCAAGTTAGATCAGCAAGTTAGTCCACAGCCCCCTACATAGCAAACAGTGACGTGTATTTGCCCATTTTTGTGTTTAATTTGTTCTTGACTTGTGCATTTTATAATTTTTATAGACTCCCTACACGCCACTGAGTGTTGGGGTGCCAATCTTTGTCCAAAACACCAAGTAATCAACAAGTTACAAGCAAAAACGAGCCCAAATCAACCCAAAACGAGCCAAAAATCCATACAGCAAGTATTTTCTTTGTTGTCCGAGAACGACCATATTTTTTTGTTTTTTTTAGTGTTGTCCGATATCGTACAACACTGATATTGGACATACCCTTTGTCTGGTAGGATCTTGGACAACACTAAAGTACTCCACCATGGGGTACTTTGGGGGTACTTACATTTTTAGCCAATTTTTTTAGTTTTTTTTAAAAATTTTTATTTTTCCCTTGTTAATTTAGTTAAAAAAAGATTTTTAGAAAAATAATATTTATTTTTAGCATTATTTTATTATTTTTATTATTATTTTAGTTTAAAAAGTGTTTTTAGCCTTTTAAAAATAGAAAAATAGTTTTAAAAATTTTGGAAAAATACTTTTTAGTCTTTAAATAATATAATTGAGTTATTAGTCCAATAAAATAATATTTTGGGCTTTTTATTGATTATATTTAATTTTAGGGCTTTAATTAGCATTAAAAATTGAATATTTAATTAATAAAAGGTTTTAAAATATATTTGTTGGATTTTTATTCTTATTTATATTATTTTAGACTTAATTTAATCTTTTAATTGATTTTTAGGTTTAATTTTTAATTTTGTCGCGTTTTACGTAATTACATTCGCGTTTTACGTCATTACGTCGTAGTGTAATCGTAGTCGTAGCTCGTCTTTACTTTTTTTCTTCTAAACCAAAAACGTCACTAATCCAAACTTGATTTTATATAATTGGCACATTAATCCACACACCTCCTTCGAGAACGAAACCGCATTTATTCGGTTTCGCATTTTTCCTAAAACGTGCAACTTAATACTTGCCACTCATACGCGTTTTTCCTAAAACGTGTACGAAAAACCTACATCAATTTTTGGCGCCGCTGCCGGGGAGGTGTTTAGTGTTGCCATTATTAGTATCGTGTTTGTGTGAGTAGTGCGTTTTTGCTTTTCATTTTTGGAAAGCGTAAATATCGTACATACTCATTTTTGTTATTTTTCTCTATTATAGTATAATATCCAAATAAATCGTGTTTAATTTTCCTAAATTAAACACAAAAAAAAATCATTTTGCTATATAGTAGATATATTGGTTTTCGTTTTTCTTGTGAATATATTATTACTATATTGTATTTACGTAAGAACAATAAATATACAAGTACTCCAAAAGCGTGAAAACGCAACCTTGATTCGGGATTTCATCACTCGATCATTGTATTCGAATCTAAAGCAAAAGTTTAAAGGCAAAATAGATAAATACTTTCGTGAGGCTTAATTTCAATTAACACAAACTATAAGGTGGGTATAAGGCGGTTGTATTTCACGACCTAAGGGAAAAAGGCTCTTAAGTGCTTAGCCCCGCCTCGTTTCCCCCGCTTGCTTGTGCGTGTTTTGAGAAAGAAGGCTAATCGAGGGTTTGCCGCCCAAGTATTATCTACGTATATTATATTTGCTTGTGTTTTCAAGATTAAACCCTCTTGAACGTTTTGGTGTTCCACCAACGTTCTAAAGTCATCGAAGGCGTTCACTCCACGTGATAGTTTTCATTCTTTGAGGCTCCTTTAATCGAGAAAGTCGATTCGAGGGGAGATTTGTAGATTTGTGTCTACGTAATACATTCAAAAATCCAAAAAAATTAAAAACAATCAAAAACCAAAAAAAAAATTAAAAAATCGAAAAACCGCAAAAAGAATCTTCTTTGCTACCACCCATTCTACGCTTAGTGCATGCGCACTCGATCGAAGGATTATTCCAATTCTAGCGAAGCTTCGAATCGACGCAATCGTAATCGAAGGAATCGACGACGTAGACGAGAATTAGAAACCGATGTTCCTAATATCGTTGTTAAAGAGACCGTAGAGGAGATGGCCGACAATCGTTCGATGATGGAATTGCTCCAAGCGCCCACCGAGGGTTATGGAGACGCGATCGTAATTGCTGCTATCGAAGCGGAGAATTTTGAGATTAAGAGCGGAATGCTTTCGTTAATCCAAGCTACGAAGTTTCGAGGTCGTGAAGCCGATAATCCTCACGACCATATTCGGAATTTCGATCGTCTTTTAGCCACGAGCAAGTTTAAGAACGTCGACACCGATGTCGTCAAGCTTATGCTTTTTCCGTACTCGCTCGATGGTGCCGCCAAGGATTGGTACGAGAAAGAGCCACCTAATTCGATAGTTACGTGGAAGGATCTCATTTCCATGTTCGTTAATTATTTTTTCCCACCGTCTAAGACAACGTTTTTCAAAAATGAAATTACGAAATTTGAGCAAAAACCGAATGAATCTTTTAGAGACGCGTGGGATCGTTTTAAGGAATTTCTTAGGCAATGTCCTCACCATGGTTTTTCCGAGTTGCACCAAATCGATACGTTTTACAACGGTCTTAATTTTCAAGAACAAGATTCGTTGAATTCCGCCGCCGGTGGCAACTTTTTTGTAAGACTCCGAAAGATGCTTTGATAATTATCGAAAACCGATCCAAGGTTTACCAACTCCGCAACGCACCGAGTGTTGCCAATGTCGCCAATGTTAGTAGTTCTAATCGCGACATTGAGAGAGTTGATGCGAAAGTCGACAAGTTGACGAATGTGTTCACGTCTTTTCTCGTTGAGATGCAAAAGAAAGACGCTCCCGCTACGGTGAAAGCGGTTGAGGTTTCGTGTACGCTTTGTGGTGGACCTCATAATTATTACGAGTGTGTGGCTACGGATGGCCAAACGTCGAATGTGAGTGCGTTAAATGGAGACAATAATTTTCAAAATTAAAATAACGCGGGCCCATCACAACAAGGCAATTATAACCAAGGCAACAATTTTTCGAATCAAAACCGAAACAATTTTCAAGGAAATAATCAACAAGGAAATTTTTCGAATCAAAATCAACGAGGTTATAATCAAGGTCGTAATATAAGTTGGCAAAATCAAGATAACAATCAAGGCAACAATTTTTCAAGTGGTAATCAAGGAAATTTTCAAAGAAGTAATCAAAACCAAGGGAACTTTAATTCTAATCAAAATAGTTCGTCAAACGATTTTCAAAATTACATGAAAACGAATGAGGCTAATATGAGACGATTAGAGGGAGAAATTGGTACTTTGAAAAACGACTTTTCTAATACATTGAAATTGCAAAACACGAAGATTGAGCAAGGGCAATTGACATAAAAAAGATGTTTTCGGCCATAATGAACAAGTCCTCGGGTGCGTCATCGAGTTCGTTACCTAGTGACACCGTTGCAAATCCGAAGGAACAATGTAAAGCCGCCTCGTCTCGTGAGAAAGGTCGTGTGATTACCCCTAACCTTGAAGGATTTCGATTTGTTCCTTCATCTCAACCCTCGACTTCTAATACGTCTTGTTGTTCTAAAGTCGATGGGGTGAACGTGGCGACCAAGGAAAAGAGTGCACACCCTCGTGTACCTCAAATTCCATCCACGGTTCAAAAGAGAGTTTTATCGACCTTACCAAAGTAACCCTTGAAGAAACTTGTGCTTCAATCCTTCTTAAAAAACCCAAAAGGCGTATGCCGAGAAAGGAAGAGGATCCGGGCCAATTTCTACTACCTTGTCATTTTTCCGAGATTGAGGGATGTTTAGCCCTTGCCGATTTAGGTGCTAGCATCAATCTCATGCCTCATTCTCTTTGGAAATTGATGAGATTGCCTTCACTTACCCCCACGAACATGACAATCGAGCTTGCAAATTGTACTCCACTTATACCAATTGGAATAGCCGAGGATGTCTATGTTAGGATTGGAAAGTTTGTTTTTCCCGCGGATTTCGTTATATCCGATTACGAGTGTGACCCTAAATGTCCCATTATTTTAGGCCGACCATTCTTATCGACGACTCGAACCGTAATCGACGTTCACGAGGGGAGACTTACTATGAGATATGGGGATGACAAAATGGACTTTTTCGCTAGAAAATCCCAAGTTTTTAATGACAATGAGAAAACCGAGGTTTCAAATGATTCAAATCCTAATAATTTCAAAATATTCACTTTAGCGGAACAAATGAGGCTTGATGCATATTTTAAAAGAGTTAAGAAAAACGGTTTTAAAGATGATGATTTTAATGATAAAGAGTACGTGTACCTAATTCAAAAGGGTATGTGTAAATTTATGGATGAAAACTCACTTTGGGATGTTTTTAGCGAAACAAGTGAAACACCAATTCCGAAGGGAGACATTAGTGCCATCACGACAAAGACCAATATGGGCTCGTCTTCACCACCTTCGAAGGACCACGTCTTTGAGGCTTCAACTTCTAATTCTATCGAAGTGCCTCCTTTGCCTAGCCCAACACCCGTTGAGGCTAAAGGGTTTATCGACATCGATCCTCTCGTCTTAGAAAAGTCACCTAAGCATAGTCATTCGACTTGTAAGACCATGGTTGTGAGTGCTCACAACGACTCATTCTTTGACGATGACGATGGCGATTTTGCCGAGATTGATCACGTACTTCAAAATCAAAATGTAATTTTTGATTCTCCTAAAAAGAAACATGTGAAGTACGATGATTATGAGTTTGATCCCGAGATTGAGGAAATCATTGAACGAGAGATAGCTCTTATGCCTCCACTCCCACCTACGAGTGAGGTTGATCTTTCCAAAATCGAGGATGAACTTAATGAGTTGGAACGTCTTATTTTCGACGACGAACCAACTCATGTGACCAGCCAAAATCCAATTCTCGAGGAGTTACCTAATCAACACTCCTCAAATGAGAATTACGTTTACCACATTCGTGAGGATTTAACTTATCAACAATCCCCACAAAAGAATGATGGTTTCGTGCTTGATCGTGATCTTTTCGAGAGAGTTTCTAAGACACTCAAGGAGGGGAATGACAAACCTTGGTTTGACAAGCCTATCTTTGATGAAGAAATCGATGAGATCGACGTTCATGAGGATGACGAGTATGTTGACCCCGAGGGGGCGGTGTTCTTTATTGATAAACGTTTTGAGAACTTATATAATCCGCCACCCCCTCCCACCAAAGACTTAAATGTGAGGATTTAGCGCGACTAATTTTGAATTTGACACGCCAAATATTTTCGACATTATCAAATCGGGTTTTCATAGCGAGTTTTTAAACGATGAAAAAGGAAAGGATTTTAAAAATGTTTTAAATGATTTTTCTACATGTTTAACTCCGTCATCACCACGTTATATGAGTGCTACCACCTCGTCTACTCCTTTTAACGATGGTGTGTGTGGTTTTAGTGTGGGGGAAGCCCCAAATGTTCCCTCACATTTCTCCACCGAGGACGAGATTTACGATCCCGGAATTGCTTGTAAAGGGAAATCTCGGTCTTCCACCGATGCAATAAATGGAAAATCTTTTCGTTCTCTTGGTGTGAGTCTACCTCGAGTAGCTCATTATGTTGCCTTACCCATTGCCCCACCTTTCTACTTCTCATCTATTTTCTTCTACCCCATTGGGGTTCGTGTTGAAGTAGCGTTGTCTCGTCTTTCATCCGAAAACGAGGACGCTATCTTTGACCCCGGTATACGTTTATCGGGTTTTTAAAGTACTCCATGTACTTTGGGCCTTGTTTATCATGTAAGCCCCACCAAAAATGACCATACCATGATTATCCCTAAATGATCACATTTATGAGGATTCGAGTCGAGCTTTTGACTCGGTGGTTGTTTGTGATTGTGATTTATTAGGTTCATCGTCATCATTGAAGCCTCTCGTGTTCGTTTTACGGATCACTCGAGCTTCGATCGTTGCTGTAGAAACTAGAAGGGGGGGGGGGGGTTGAATAGTTTCTAGTTCATTTTCAAAACATTTCGGCTCAATCTACTGCCTGCGGTCCTTATCTCTGCCCGCGTTTCCTTATTGATAAGGAACCGCCGGTCCAATAAAGAACCGCCGACAGTGGACGTAGCAACATTGTTAATTTGAAACCTTAACAATCCTTTGTATCAAATTCCTTATCAATCTTGACTAGATGTGAGATGTGTTTGATTGAGAGATAAATACTACAAGTAAGAAAACACACAAGCACATCAAATCAAGAGTACATTAAGCAATAGTCTAAACACTAAGCACACACGTACTAAGCACAAGCTTTTCCGCA
The DNA here is from genome assembly GCA_025667525.1 of Glebionis coronaria. NCBI lineage: Eukaryota > Viridiplantae > Streptophyta > Magnoliopsida > Asterales > Asteraceae > Glebionis > Glebionis coronaria. The sequence goes on from CM046875.1 coordinate 215,181,936, forward strand.
ACTAGGATGTCTAGACTAAGTGATGTACACTTGACCATAATCTAAACATGAAGCACACACGTACTTAGCCATAGATTTTCCGCAACTTAGATGTTTAGATTATGTGATGCACACAAAGACACACAACACAAGTAAGCAATTATAAATACATCTACAAAGGTAAAGACATAAATGTAAATGAAAGTACCGACACGATGATTTATAGTGGTTCGGTCACGAAGCTCCTCTTCGCCCTACTCCACTCCTCGAGTACACCTTACTCGAGAGTTACTTCACTAGTCAACAAACTCCTTAAGGTGGAGAAACCATACACAACGTCGCTTATCCAATTTCTGACTCTAAGCTAAAAGTCGAGTCCTAATCTTAGGTAGGACCAATCTACACAACGTCGCCCACTTCACCATTTAACGACACAAGGCTAGATGTCGAGTTCTAATCGAAAGCTAGAACCAATCTTCACGACTCTTCACTTTGAAGCTAAGTGAGAACTTCACACAACACAACTACTAATCACTTTAAAGCTAAGTGAGAACTCACAAGACACAACCACATCACTTTATAGTTTAGTGAGAACTACCTAGACACAACCTAATCTACCCACTAGTTATGTTTTATGGCCCAACATAACAAACCTTGTGTTTTATGGCCTAAACACATAAACCATATAGATCTAAGCACACAACACTTAGATCTATAACTCTAACATTATATCCAAGTACTAACAAGACTTGGATCTACACAACTAACACCTAATCCAAGGATACCCATCACTTGGATATTCTACCCTTACAAACACATCCAAGTGTACCCAACACTTGGATCTTCTACATATACATAGTAGGAAGACTATAAACATAACTTAGATCTATAGAAGGAAAGATCTTCATCATGTAGTGAACCCAACACATCATGGTAATGATAGTGTTCTTCTCTTTGCACTTGTGAGGATGAGGAGATTGAAGATTGAATCACATCTTAAACAAGATTAATCAAAACTAACTAATCAAGGATCTAAGATGGTTTTTGAAAGAAACTGTGCAAAAAGGGTTGAAAGAAAACCTGGAAATGATCTACTATTTGTAGGACAACATTGCAACGGTCAAAAACACCCGCGGTTCCTTATCTCTACCCGCGGTACCTTATCAATAAGGAACCGCGGGTTCCTTGAAGGAACCTCCGTGTCGGAGTCCGTGCAAATTTGTCCTTTAGTGGGGATATGCCATCTGGGGTAGTTTATACCCTCAAAGGATATTCCTTTGGCATATGGAATATGCCAAATTCAAATTTCCATTTTCTTTTTAATAAAACATTTTCTTAAAAATAAAGTTAATTAAAATATTTTGTCACATTTGATTAAAATGTGAGTTTTAAGAAAATATTAATCCTTGATCACTTAGTTAGGTTAATGACATGTTTGTACATACCTTGAGTGATTCATGCCGAATGCGGTCTTGGAGGTTTCGAGAGAAGTATACAAATGTATTCTTGAGTGATTACGAGTACCTTGACATTTTACATAATGTATTGCGAATTATACGTTTGTCATCAACAAAACACAAAGAGATTATATCGACAAAGCATCGTAATGTTTGCACTAACAATCTCCCCCTTTTTGATGATGACAAACAAGTAAACCGCAACACATATTAAAATGCATAAGTTACTCGTTTACACTTACTTCTCCCCCTTTTGTCGAATAAAAAAGGTAGTCAACGTCTTGAAGAAGAGAAGAATCAACGTCGAGAGAGCACACGCCCAAAGTGGTAGACATCGATAGCACGTCCTTTGAAGAGGAGAAGAATTAACGTCACACGAGCTTGCATCCAAAAGGTAGATCATCACTAGTGGTCTTCGGTTGAGAGGCGAGAATCCAAACTATAAACCCATCAGCCAAAGATATTGAGCTTGCGTCATCCTAGTGAAGTCTTCAATCACCATAGGTTAACCAACAACAAGCATAATAATATGCTTATCTACGAGTGTCCAAAATGCATTACTTGCAAGATGTTCGATGAATGCAATTTGAGTGAGTCAACGATCGCAAATGTAATGACTTGAACTCTTGCAAATGCTCCCCCTTGATATGAGCTCCCCCTTGCTTGAGGTACCAACAAAGCAAGAATAGTGACGAGCTACAAAAATGGGTTAGAATTTTCCTACAAAACAAGGTTAGTAGACAAGAGCATATATAAAAAGAGATGTCACCCAAACGGGGATGATAAACAAGTCGCTTGCACAAACAATGACAAGCAAAGAAGTGTGCATGCGATGCTATCAATCCAAAGACAAATCAAAGGAGAGAATCTTGACAAGATCAATTCACAATTGTTGGAATAGAGATAGAAAAGAAACATCCATACAATTGTAATGATAATATGTCAAATGGTAAAAAGCTTAGAATTTTTGGAATCACCCAAGAAAATTCAAGATTTAACCATCAACTCTAAAAAAAAAAGACAAGGAGAGGATTTTGAGGAAATCAATTCAAAATTGTTGGAGTAGAGGTAGAAAACATCCAAGAATTTGAAGATATCATCTCAAGGTGTTAAAAACTTAGAATTGATGGAATCACCCATACCAATTGTAAATTTTAACCGCAATCAACTCTCAAAAAGAGGAACAAAAATATCTCAACCAGAGACATTTTTTACCAAAAAAAAAGGAAAACCAAAAGCGGATAAATCGACGCTTTAAGAAACGGGATATAGGACATTATAGGCAACAATGCGTATGAATGTCGACACCAAATGGTGTTTAGCATACAATAAACTACATGCTCAAAGTTTCGTAGCTCTTGTCAATCATTGTGGATGTTCAAAGAACAATTACATGATGAGGAAAGGGTAAGGCTCGACTCAACTTAGTTTAGAAAGACTAGAAGAGAGAGACTCGACTTAGAAGAGCATGATTAAAATGAATTGAGAGAGACTCAACAAATAAGTTAAGGATAACTTCACAAATTGATTCATGAATACTATACCTTAGAAGGTGATAGTGAAATTTCGAAAGAAAATAAGAAAAGAAACTCAAAAGAAGCTCAAGAAGACATGAAAGAGTTAGTACAAAATCTAACACATAATCAAGTAAGCACATAGGATAATTCATGCAATACCTAATGAAGTCTACAATAAACCAATGTAGAGAAGGTGCACAATAAACACATATGGCATGCAAGAAACATGATTACTTAAAAAGAGAAGACTAAATAAAACATGTTAGCACGTAGCATTTAAGGACATGCATGAGTTAGACACATCTAAGAGATATTATATTGGAATTGCTTGACAAAGACAAAACCTTTATAATAATCATGCATTCATTAACTAATCAATTAAGCATATAGCAAACGGATAAGCAAGAAGATATATAAGCAAGTAGCATACAAGCAAATCATCTATCTAGATATCACAAATCAAGCTACATGTAATGTAAGTCTCCATGAAGAATCCTAATTCTTATAAGTTTAAGAAAAGACTCAAAATAAGAGAAAAGAAAGAAACATAATAACACCAAGATCCAGACTCAAAGAAAAATCATGTTGAAAAACATGAAAGGAAATACAAGAGAATAAAGATCATACAAAGATGTATAAAAAAAACAACCTAAAACTTAAGCATAATTTTAATCTTAGTTACACTAGAAACCTAAGATTTGCTTAAATTAGATGTCTTAGCAATAAGCAATCCACATGCTTAAATGAAAGACAAGGGTGGTGGCAGAATTTGGTGGGGTGAAAGGTGAAGTCACCAAGGGTTCAACAAAGTCATTCACAATGGGAATGCTTTGGATGGGTTAAGGTTGGGTAGTCACATCCAAGAGAGTACTTGGAGTGAAGGGTGAGGTTAGCTCATTCATTCTAGATTGGAATGAAGAGGAGGTAGAACCATGAGAATGGTTGGTACCATGGGTTGAGGTAGTCTTGCATGGAGCAAGAGGTGGTGAGGGGGATTAAGAGATGAGAATTGGAACAATCTCATTCTTGGGTGTGTGAAAGGGTGAAGAGTTAATCTTAAATTTGAGGTGCTTCTTTGAAGAGGAGGTTTTGGATGAATTGGAGGTTCTTGTAGAAACCATGGTAGTAATGGGTTAAAAAGGGAAAGCCCAAGATATTTTGGGAGTGATCAAAGGTTTGAAACAAAGATTCCAAAGGGTGTTGGAACAATTGGGAAGTTTTAGAAAACCCGAATTTGTGAGCTTCTGCCCGCGGTTCTTTACCTCCACCGGCGGTTCCATATTGATATGGAGTCGCGGTCTATTTAAAGAACCGCCTACAGAGGCTAGGTTTAGGTGGTGAAGGAGGATTTTCTAATTCAGCAAATCCTAATGTTCTAGTCTAACTTATCATAAAGTCATGCTTAAGAGCAATAAAAACTAGAACGCACACAAAGGAAAGACACATAGGTTCAATAAGCACGTAAGAGGAAAGCTAAGAAAAACTTAATGGCTACAAAAGAAAAAGACTCCTAATGACATACAAAGTTCATCAAAGTAAACTATCATTAGTCATATATAGGAAGAGCCATTTAGCCAATTTAGAGAATGAGTATGAGACTATCACTAGAGGTGCTCAATTAAGGCTAAACACGACCATTTTTACGAGTTATACACCAACTCAACTTCCCACATGGACGTAATTCAACCGTTAGGTCAAATTAAGATCCTAGTGCATAAATTCTCTAGTAGTCATTCTCAAGTTAGACAAGATGTAATTCCAACATTTGCTTAATAAAGTTTAGCAAGGATGAAACTTGCATGGCGACACAATGCATGATCTAATGAGGGTTAAGAATGCAACATTGCATATCTTGTCAAACAAGTCTAGTTAAGGTTATTTACCTTAATAGAACTTGAGGCCAATAACTTTGAAGTGTATAAACAAAGTTTACACAAACCAAATGAACACTCTTGATTGGTCTTTCGGAAATGACACATTTATAAATTGCATAGCAATGTAAATTACTTGAGTATTTCGGATGAAACGTCCAAGTTATCAAACCGACTCTATTGTGAATTATAAGTAATTATTAAACAAAATATGTCTAACAATTTGAACAAGTAGATTCAATATAACACCAACAATACAAGTGAGAGTTATGATCCGATGTATATTATTAATAAACCACATTCATGTCTACACTAAAAACATGTCAATTAGATTCGATAATGATACCAATCATAGTTTGAATAATGCATTGATATTTAATCAAAATCTTTCTTGATTCCCACAAGCACTCTTTTAAGAGAAAATAGCTAACATTTTCAAAAGGTGTTTCATGTTTTATAGTGAGACATTTATCTACTTGAACTAATAACACAATGATCGAGTAAGACGACCCAATCAATAGATTTGACAAGCTCCCAAAGCTTTCAAACCTAAAAGTGTTAAAGAAAATGCCGAGGTGTACAAGATGTTTATGTAACATTTTTAAACCAAGAGATGTTAATCCTATATGCAATGCACACATAATGTTGCAACTAAAATGCAAGAAATCTAGCATACATCCTAATTAGAAAAAAAAAACTAGATACTAACAAATACCAAGCAAGGCACAAGAGACTAGACATATAAGCAATACTACTACAAATAGCAAGGAACACTTAATAATGTCTACATATAATAATAACACACACGGAAACACACACAAACAATTAGCTTAACACATAAAAGCATTCGTCCATGTTTTGAGTGTTAGATACAACAAAGTATTCATAACTTGATTTTATTTGAAAATAGTATTTGAGCCATTTAAAATTTAATTAAGTTTAACACTTTGTAAATATATCAATTTTCAAAGATATATCACCAAGAGATGTCCAACTTAATAGAAAAGAGTAAAACACAAGTTTTACGACAAACCGACGCTCAATACTTTGGACAAAGTATGGAACTTAGAAACCATCCAAATTTTAAAGTTTGAATAAAGGTTTGGAAGCATTTTTAATTGAAAGAAAATTCAATTACGTTCGAAATGACGGGTGGCACGACTTCTACGGACTTACGATTGATTTTATATGATTTTTCAAAGATTTCAAAAATCTGAGTCAGACTGGCTTATTGATAAGGAACCTCGGGGAAGAGATAAAGAACCGCGTCCAGAGGGCAAAAATGGGGTTTTTGGCCAAAATCATTTGGTAACTTTTTGGAAGGACTTAGGACTCAAAAAAATCATTTTAGACACATAGAACTCGTATTTTAGAGTTAATTATGACATAAAAGATTTTTATACTTCCAAACATGAAAAGATTTAATTCAAGCTATTATACAAAGTTTATTTAACACCAAAACTTGTACGAATGAAACAACAAAACACATTTTATAAGTAATCACTCTTCATGAACAATTTGATACAAAGATCGTCTCTATTTTTAAAAACCGTTTTCATTTTAAAAACCATTTATTTTGAAAAAGAGAGCAAAGATCGATCCAAGCTTTAAAGTACAATATACTTCAAAGATCTTGAGTAACCTCGCTCTGATACCAATTGTAGAAACTAGAAGGGGGGGGGGGGGTTGAATAGTTTCTAGTTCATTTTCAAAACATTTCGGCTCAATCTACTGCCTACGGTTCCTTATCTCTGCCCGCGGTTCCTTATTGATAAGGAACCGCCGGTCCAATAACGAACCACCGACAGTGGACGTAGCAACACTGTTAATTTGAAACCTTAACAATCCTTTGTATCAAATTCCTTATCAATCTTGACTAGATGTGAGATGTGTTTGATTGAGAGATAAATACTACAAGTAAGAAAACACACAAGCACATCAAATCAAGAGTACATCAAGCAATAGTCTAAACACTAAGCACACACGTACTAAGCACAAGCTTTTCCACAACTAGGATGTCTAGACTAAGTGATGTACACTTGACCATAATCTAAACATGAAGCACACACGTACTTAGCCATAGCTTTTCCGCAACTTACATGTTTAGATTATGTGATGCACACAAAGACACACAACACAAGTAAGCAATTATAAATACATCTACAAAGGTAAAGACATAAATGTAAATGAAAGTACCGACACGATGATTTATAGTGGTTCGGTCACGAAGCTCCTCTTCGCCCTACTCCACTCCTCGAGTACACCTTACTCGAGAGTTACTTCACTAGTCAACAAACTCCTTAAGGTGGAGAAACCATACACAACGTCGCTTATCTAATTTCTGACTCTAAGCTAAAAGTCGAGTCCTAATCTTACGTAGGACCAATCTACACAACGTCGCCCACTTCACCATTTAACGACACAAGGCTAGATGTCGAGTTCTAATCGAAAGCTAGAACCAATCTTCACGACTCTTCACTTTGAAGCTAAGTGAGAACTTCACACAACACAACTACTAATCACTTTAAAGCTAAGTGAGAACTCACAAGACACAACCACATCACTTTATAGTTTAGTGAGAACTACCTAGACACAACCTAATCTACCTACTAGTTATGTTTTATGGCCCAACATAACAAACCTTGTGTTTTATGGTCTAAACACATAAACCTTATAGATCTAAGAACACAACACTTAGATCTATAACTCTAACACTATATCCAAGTACTAACAAGACTTGGATCTACACAACTAACACCTAATCCAAGGATACCCATCACTTGGATATTCTACCCTTACAAACACATCCAAGTGTACCCAACACTTGGATCTTCTACATATACATAGTAGGAAGACTAAAAACATAACTTAGATCTATAGAAGGAAAGATCTTCATCATGTAATGAACCCAACACATCATGATAATGATAGTGTTCTTCTCTTTGCACTTGTGAGGATGAGGAGATTGAAGATTGAATCACATCTTAAACAAGATTAATCAAAACTAACTAATCAAGGATCTAAGATGGTTTTTGAAAGAAACTGTGCAAAAAGGGTTGAAAGAAAACCTGGAAATGATCCATTATTTATAGGACAACATTGCAACGGTCAAAAACACCCGCGGTTCCTTATCTCTACCCGCGGTACCTTATCAATAAGGAACCGCGGTGTCACACCCCACCATGGCGGAATATGGGGCGCGACGTATGGATATCATCACAACCATAATGTGTCTATAGAGATAACTAAATGATATAAGAAATGTCATAAAATGGTGACACAAATGTCATGACAATATCTCAACAATGCAGGAGTCTAGGTAAATAGGTAACAGTCCTACCTCTTACCCAAGACAAACAAATAACACAAACAAACAAACATATAGGTGCCAACAGTATCACTAGATAAATGAACAAACAAAGCTAAGAAGGAACGGGGATCTCCTTCTATATGCAATCCTAAGGCATCCAAGTCTAGCCACTTCTATCCTCAAGCTTAACCACATTCTCACCTGAAAGAGACACTAAAACACGTCAACATAAAGTTGGTGAGAGTCATAGGTTTAGACTCCAATGCTAAAATCAGTTACAAGCTGTGAATAACAATCATCAACAAAAGAACATATGGACAATGTGTTACAAATATACATTAACAACTATCAATCAAGATTAATCATACCAAACCAATCCAAGGCTCCTACCTTGCCAAACAACATCATGGTACCATAGATGATCACACTATGTACCTATCCCAAGGCCACTACCTTGGCAAACCACAAGGCCACTACCTTGTCAAACCACAAGGCCACTACCTTGTCAAACCACAAGGCTACTACCTTGTCAAACCACAATAATTGAGACGGCACGTGTCCCCTGATCCAAGTCATACACAATCAAAAATCACATAGCAGTTAATCACATAATGTACACACAAGTCCATCACAAACCTTAAAAAACATTCACAACATCAATTTAGAAAATAACTCAACACAGTGTCTCTTCCATCCCATCTGGAAGTCAAAATCAATATTAAACATGGGACTATGAAACTCACCTGATTGAGCTTCCCCAAACATCCGCGCACTAGCAAAAAGCTAACAACCAAAAACACATAATCAAAACATGAACCAAACACTAAAATGGCTCATCAACCTATGATGGACATCTAACCTTCTCCCATATATATACCTCATATATATACTCTAAGAATCTCATTACACCCCTCTATAAAGCCCTTAACTCATTTTACTTCATAACACATCCCGTTAACATTTTATCAAAAACAGTCCCAGTTTTAGGTCTCCAAACTATAAGCCAAACACCCACCTAAGCACACCCATGATCTCTGTAAAGGGAATATTTATGCCCTTACATACGTTAGCTAACATCTCCCACTTGACCTAACCTTAAAGCTACTGTTAAGGCCCCGATATATATATATATATATATATATATATATATATATATATATATATATATATATATATATATATATATATATATATATATATATATATATATATATATATATATATATATATATATATATATATATATATATATATATATATATATATATATATATATATATATATATACTTTTGTCACTCCAGATTTACTGATTTTAAACTTACAAAAGGTTTGTTAGGATTAGGGGGTCTTACCCTAAACCACAACCTTAGCCCAAGTGCAGATACTTACTATAATATATAAACCATCTCTCATGTTCGTTATAAGATCCCAATGCAACCCTAAGTACCCCAAACAACCCAAAACTTAAAAAGAAAACAGGCTGACTTCAAAACTGTTTTGACCTCCGACTGTTGTAACCTGTTTTTGACCCACTTCCCTACCTCCAATTTAGTTCTCGTTTCTTGCATTGGAAAGCCACTTCAATTACCTTTTCAGGGATACTTGGATCGCAAAATAAGAGTTTTTAGAACTCCCAATATGATCAAAACAATTGACTCAAAATTCTGCCCAGTTTTTAAAAACGGGTTTAATCAAATTAAACTAATTAATTAACCCTAACCCCACTAATTACAAACCCTAACTTATGTAATCATTATAACCTCATTATTATAACATTGATTTACTGTTTTTAAATTAAACCCTAACCTAATTCCATCATAAGATGATTAAACAAAACATAAAAACAATTAAATTAAAAGGGGATTTGAATATTTACCTTTGATTTATGAAAACCCCAAAATTTTATGAAGAACCCTAATATTATCCATTAAATTCGACCTAAGCTTGATCTCCAGGGGATTATGATGTGTTTTTAGTTAATAAAAGTCTTTATATAATTACCATACTAATCCTAGCCCAATACAATGTTTCCTTTTTCTCCTTTTTTCCTTTTTTCCTTTTTTTTTTCTTTTCCAACCGTCTATACCCTTTCCATATCCATTAAATTTCGTTTTTTTTCTTTTATTGTTTAATATTATGTTATTAACAATACCTTAATTTACCTTAATTTATTTCAGCTCCTAAAACGTCCAAAACCTCAAAACCGTAAAACTAGTCAATTTTTACGCGTTTTACCGTAAAAGTCGTAAAATATACACTTTTAAAAAATATCTCAAATTTTGAAATAAACTTTATAACTAAGTCCTAAATGACTTAAAACCATCCCGAAAAATATTCCCGTGACTAAATACCTCTTCCAAGACCTCAAAATGCTAAACCGTAAATCGTAAAAATACGATTTTCTATAATACATATATGTATACGTAAAACCACTAAATAACACCATTTCACTTCATAGTCACTACCATGTGAGCTCATGAACATGAAATCATCACACATCGTTTCACTCACAAGGTACCCCGTACCGGAAACGATATCCAAACCACAATCTATACACACCAATAAGCACATAAACACGTAAAGACACGTAACTAGCACAAAATAAAATTAAGTGACGAACGTCAAAACCACGGTTGTCACATCACTCCCTCCTAATAGAAATCTCGTCCCGAGATTTACTCCTTAGGATCAAACACACAAACAACAAATCACGTGAGGATACTTGTTCTAAACGAACTCCCCTCATTTCCACGTGAACTTTAGTTCGAGTTTCAAAATACCACATATACAAACCAAAAATAATTAAACTCATTGCCAAACTCTTGACCTCACAGTCAATAAATCTCACAGATGACTCTTTGATAAAACAAAGACTCTTATTAATACAAGTCCCGAATAACCGTACATGCAAAATGCATTCTCAAACAACCTTTACCAATCTCAATACATGAAATGTATCATGTATACAACTCACTTTCCCCAGGTAATTCTATACTCATAAGCTAATGGTCCGATCTTTCCAAATATCATAAATGGACCTACAAAACTCTACATCAACTCTTCCATTTTACCAAAACATACCACCCGTTACTATGGGTGAAACTCCCTACATAACTTTGTCACTAAATCTAGTGGTTTCCTCCTTTTCTACATAGCATCCCTTGTTGCTCTCATTCTGTCCACAAACACCATTACCACATTAATAGCCTCTTTTACCAATTCTAGTCCACATTAGGGACAACTCACCCTATCCTTTCATATAGTGCCTCAAATGACATTTATCGACTTCTAGTACGATAACTATCATTATATGAAAACTCAGCCATCGCTAACGAGTTTCCGAACTACCTCTAAATCAATCACCCATGCCCTCAGTGTAACACCTAAGGTTGTATAAATATCTCACTTGCCTATCCTTTTCCAGTTAGCTGGATATACTCATATCCAATCATGTTCATCAACTCCCTTTAGTCCATATGGTTGTCCAAGCCACGCAACATACATGTTGACGCGTTCTCTGCTTTAGACAACTCAACTCGTGCAACCTACATCCTTCATCCAAACCACCCTAATACGTCATCCATATAGTTTAAGTTCGTCTCAGCTTCACTTCATTCTTCTTATTCCAGTCTCATCAACCATGCTTGCCTTTCCCAGATGGTACTTGGCCTTGCATATTTTTCTTTCATCACTTAACTCCACCCCTCACCTTTGCCAAATGTTCAATCAAGATGATTGAATATGTGTTGGAGACGTTCATGATCCGTATAGATCATTCTCCACGTCTCGCACACCAAATGCCTCTAGCATTCTAGGCAGATATAACAGTCTAGCTCCACTAACTAAGTCTATCCAGTTCTTCCAAATCTTCAGTTCCTGCAACGTATAAGCGATCGCCTTTCTTTGTTGTCCTCGTACGCGTCCAATTCCTTGCTCCACGTATTGTCATGCTTCGCGAATTCATCCAGTCCTTCCGATAATGCCAAGATCGGCTCACTATCCAATCCACCTCTTCAGCCTCCAAAATGCTTCCTCATCCTTCTTCACTTAGCCCCTTGCTGGTTCCATGATATGCCATCATCTCTAACTACTCATCATGGTAGACTTAATACTAAAACTCACACTTGAAAATCTCACGTATAATTCCACTCCAAAACCAACACATACTTCGCCTCACTCTCCTTCTTAGACTTTGAGTAGATCAAGATGTCGTCGATGCTCCCGATGACAACTCGTTTATACACGTTCATGCACAATCGGTTCATTGACTCCATGAAAACCGCTAGTGCTTTGGCGAAACCAAATGCATAACCGTAAATCCAAAGCGTTCATACAACATCCTTAGCAGTTTCAACTATGTCCTCCTTGCACCCTCTCTTAGCGGCAATACGAATAAATTCCTACCTCGTTCTACTTGCAAAATTCTACACGCATTTTTAAGATTGGTACTTCCTCTCATCGGACCACTCAACCTCTTTCCTCATCCAATCTACTACTAAGCAACTCAACTTCTATCCGGCATTCCTTGCAATTTCTAACAGCTCTTGTTTTTAAATCACTCCATCAACGATTTGCCTTGGAAAGGCATTAACTACAACTCCTCTCACTTCTCCTACTTGCTCTATTTATGGTTCTACCTCACTGTAATAGGCAAACCTACTAAATTTCAGGAAATTTTCGGAAAACTTACATGCCCTACGAACAATCATAAATACCTTTGAGGTATTGTATCCCCTTCCAACACTCTCTATGGCGCGTTACTTGTGCTAGTATCCCACAAATCTCTATTCATCTCCTTGGTACTCCTAAGAGACCTCATGACCACATTAGTTTGTCTACGAACTTCTTTCCTCCCCACTAAGGGTATTCCGACCGTTCTTTCATGGTCACCTACTTAAGCGTGTAGGCGCGACTAAGTCTTTCATATGACTACCTCAACGCTCCCGAACAATAAGAAACCAAACCTACATCATGAATCCATCATATACGATCAACAAATCAAACCAACGGATAACTAACGACATTTCACGTGCACCAGTTAAAACAAGTCAAAACCATGAGACTCGAAAGAAAACTCAAACCCAAAACGTGTATCAATTCAAAATGACCCATGACAACGAAAAATAATCCAAGAAACACCCAATGGCAACCAAACATATTACGCCCCGCGGCATATTATTTAAACCGTGCAAAAGATCGACTTTTCCAAAAGAATATATATCTTTTTTTTTATTATTATTACCCCCCACATCTATGTGACTTAAACAATATACCAACAACCTTCTAGGCGATCTCAAAACTCAACCCAAAGACTAGATATCCCGTGCACCCCAAATAAAAATAAACTACTATTCAAAACTCAACCTTGAACCCGACACTTGTACAACAATTCCGACCAGTCCACTGACCTCCCATGACTATACTTTCTGAATATTTGAAAAGTACGTTCCGAGTATATAATTTTTGGCTTTTGAATCACTCAAAAAGCTCTAAAAACGAACAAGTTATGACCAAAACAGTTTTATACTAGTTGTTTTAAAAAAAAACTAAAGAATAAACTTAGTGATTAATGTAATCCTTTTAAATGACAGATATAATTGTATGTGAAATCTTCATAAACTCAATTTAACCTTGTATAAATAATTATAAATGACATAAATCGGTCGAACTCAATTATATAAACTATGTAGGTAGAAAGAAATTTTTATTTCGCTTTATTTCAAAGAAAGTCTTTTATAATTTGGAATATATAAGTGTTGATTAAAATGAAATCTTATGTTACATCTTGTTTGAAAAATGACTTCAACACCTTACCCTTATTTTACCGAATACAACCAACTATCTAACCCTATAATAGATTTCCAAGTCCCCCTTTTTCTCAACATATACCGACCAAAAGAAATGTTAGACCCAACACAAAAGATTTCATTATCTCAAAATAAATCCCAAGTTATTTCAATAGACTTAAAACCAAGAACACCATTTTAAAACGTACACGTGAAATACGAAACTCAAAGAATACGCTACCAGACACACTTCAAAAGATTCAAAACGTCGTTGGAACTCCATTAAACTCCAGCACCATAAAACACGAGCAAACACAAGGTACGTTTAAGTTATAATAACTAGTGAACGACCATATACCATAACTTAACACATAGTAGTATATATACATCCGCATATATATACCTATTAAATCACCCAAAACATACTCGTTACTATACATATCAGATCAACCAATCGCGTCATACACTCGTTTTTCTATACGAGTAATCCCCATCTCACCATCTCACAATGCCACAACAAGGCACAAAACCCATTACCAAAACCAACCCATATCGTGTGACCTCATAATCACAAAACACGACTATAACTCAAAACATATAACACACTAAAAAAATAGCCATATCGTAGGCAGCCATTACATATACCCATATATTATAAATATACCCAAAATCCACATCTCATCATATACAAGGATGTACTAACCCTCTTTCATGCAATCATACTTGAGAACCCATTGAAGTTATGGTACTTGTATAACTATGTTGGCCACCATACTTATACAATTACCCTTTCCCCAATGCACTCCCTCCTATGATGACACTTAAAGGAATAAATACAACATATAACACATAAATCCATCTACTCACATAAGCACATAACCACATAACCAAATAGGTCCAAAACCCCATCTATTAGAATAACATAGTAAAACTCTTGGAATACCAAAATCCATAGTCTATCTAAACAACATAGACTAAATCCAAAACGAAAACATAATCAGATATAAGTCATGTCTCCCATAAGAGTGGAAACAACTTAAAATCCTTCCTACCCATGTACTCCTAGTAACTCGAACCACCACACGATTCTTAGGGAACATGACTTAAACATCAAAAGAAAAATAACATACCTCAGGTATGTAAAATCTTGACAGAAGATAGAAACTACCATGTGCCAAATTATGTACAATAATGTACAATTTAAGCAAAATACAACAATGACTAGCGTGGACGATTATGGTTCAACCCGCACTAGTCACAACCCGAACAGAAAATAACATGTGGCTAAGTATGAACTTACTATGGTTCAATTCATACTAGTCAAAAGATCGCAATAAATAACATCCCAACACATCAATTTATGTAAAATGCACACATACTCCTATGACGCCTATATGTAGGGACCCTTAAGCTATAGACTAGGCTACACGACTAGGCAACCTAATTCTCTATAACCAGGCTCTGATACCATTCTGTCACACCCCACCATGGCAGAATATGGGGCGCGACGTATGGATATCATCACAACAATAGCGTGTCTATAGAGATAACTAAATGATATAAGAAATGTCATAAAATGGTGACATAAATGTCATGACAATATCTCAACAATGCAGGAGTCTAGGTAAATAGGTAACAGTCCTACCTCTTACCCAAGACAAACAAATAACACAAACAAACAAACATATAGGTGCCAACAGTATCACTAGATAAATGAACAAACAAAGCTAAGAAGGAATGGGGATCTCCTTCTATATGCAATCCTAAGGCATCCAAGTCTAGCCACTTCTATCCTCAAGCTTAACCACATTCTCACCTGAAAGAGACAATAAAACACGTCAACATAAAGTTGGTGAGAGTCATAGGTTTAGACTCCAATGCTAAAATCAGTTACAAGTTGTGAATAACAATCATCAACAAAAGAACATATGGACAATGTGTTACAAATATATATTAACAACTATCAATCAAGATTAATCATACCAAACCAATCTAAGGCTCCTACCTTGCCAAACAACATCATGGTACCATAGATGATCACACTATGTACCTATCCCAAGGCCACTACCTTGGCAAACCACAAGGCCACTACCTTGTCAAACCACAAGGCCACTACCTTGTCAAACCACAAGGCCACTACCTTGTCAAACCACAATAATTGAGACGGCACGTGTCCCCCGATCCAAATCATACACAATCAAAAATCACATAGCAGTTAATCACATAATGTACACACAAGTCCATCACAAACCTTAAAAAAACATTCACAACATCAATTTAGAAAATAACTCAACACGGTGTCTCTTCCATCCCATCTGGAAGTCAAAATCAATATTAAACATGGGACTATGAAACTCACCTGATTGATCTTCCCTAAACATCCGCGCACTAGCAAAAAGCTAACAACCAAAAACACATAATCAAAACATGAACCAAACACTAAAATGGCTCATCAACCTATGATGGACATCTAACCTTCTCCCATATATATACCTCATATATATACTCTAAGAATCTCATTACACCCCTCTATAAAGCCCTTAACTCATTTTACTTCATAACACATCCCGTTAACATTTTATCAAAAACAGTCCCAGTTTTAGGTCTCCAAACTATAAGCCAAACACCCACCTAAGCACACCCATGATCTCTGTAAAGGGAATATTTATGCCCTTACATACGTTAGCTAACATCTCCCACTTGCCCTAACCTTAAAGCTACTGTTAAGGCCCCGATATATATATATATATATACTTTTGTCACTCCAGATTTACTGATTTTAAACTTACAAAAAGTTTGTTAGGATTAGGGGGTCTTACCCTAAACCACAACCTTAGCCCAAGTGCATATACTTACTACAATATATAAACCATCTCTCATGTTCATTAGAAGATCCCAATGAAACCCTAAGTACCCCAAACAACCCAAAACTTAAAAAGAAAACAGGCTGACTTCAAAACTGTTTTGACCTCCGACTGTTGTAACCTGTTTTTGACCCACTTCCCGACCTCCAATTTAGTTCTCGTTTCTTGCATTGGAAATCCACTTCAATTACCTTTTCAGGGATACTTGGATCGCAAAATAAGAGTTTGTAGAACTCCCAATATGATCAAAACAATTGACTCAAAATTTTGCCCAGTTTTTAAAAACGGGTTTAATCAAATTAAACTAATTAATTAACCCTAACCCCACTAATTACAAACCCTAACTTATGTAATCATTATAACCTCATTATTATAACATTGATTTACTGTTTTTAAATTAAACCCTAACCTAATTCCATCATAAGATGATTAAACAAAACATAAAAACAATTAAATTAAAAGGGGATTTGAATATTTACCTTTGATTTATGAAAACCCCAAAATTTTATGAAGAACCCTAATATTATCCATTAAATTCGACCTAAGCTTGATCTCCAGGGGATTATGATGTGTTTTTAGTTAATAAAAGTCTTTATATAATTACCATACTAATCCTAGCCCAATACAATGTTTCCTTTTTCTCCTTTTTTCCTTTTTTCCTTTTTTTTTCTTTTCCAACCGTCTATACCCTTTCCATATCCATTAAATTTCGTTTTTTTTCTTTTTATTGTTTAATATTATGTTATTAACAATACCTTAATTTACCTTAATTTATTTCAGCTCCTAAAACGTCTAAAACCTCAAAACCGTAAAACTAGTCAATTTTTACGCGTTTTACCGTAAAAGTCGTAAAATATACACTTTTAAAAAAATCTCAAATTTTGAAATAAACTTTATAACTAAGTCCTAAATGACTTAAAACCATCCCGAAAAATATTCCCGTGACTAAATACCTCTTCCAAGACCTCAAAATGCTAAACCGTAAATCGTAAAAATACGATTTTCTATAATACATATACGTATACGTAAAACCACTAAATAACACCATTTCACTTAATAGTCACTACCATGTGAGCTCATGAACATGAAATCATCACACATCGTTTCACTCACAAGGTACCCCGTACCGGAAACGATATCCAAACCACAATCTATACACACCAATAAGCACATAAACACGTAAAGACACGTAACTAGCACAAAATAAAATTAAGTGACGAACCTCAAAACCACGGTTGTCACACACGGGTTCCTTTAAGGAACCTCCGTGTCGGAGTCCGTGCAAATTTGTCCTTTAGTGGGGATATGCCATCTGGGGTAGTTTATACCCTCAAAGGATATTACTTTGGCATATGGAATATGCCAAATTCAAATTTCCATTTTCTTTTTAATAAAACATTTTCTTAAAAATAAAGTTAATTAAAATCTTTTGTCACATTTGATTAAAATGTAAGTTTTAAGAAAATATTAATCCTTGATCACTTAGTTAGGTTAATGACATGTTTGTACATACCTTGAGTGATTCATGCCGAATGCGGTCTTGGAGGTGTCGATAGAAGTATACAAATGTATTCTTGAGTGATTATGAGTACCTTGACATTTTACATAATGTATTGCGAATTATACGTTTGTCATCAACAAAACACAAAGAGATTATATCGACAAAGCATCGTAATGTTTGCACTAACAGTTGCCTTTGGAGATTCTGATATCCGATGATATCCTTTTATGTTTTAACGTTTATCTTATTAGCATAATTCATAAACGGCTTTTAGGTTATTCGTTTTACCCTTTCCATGCTCGAGATTAAGCATTCGACTTCGTCTCTAGTATGGGGGTGTTTTCACCCCTAGACTCGAAACATTGAGGACAATGTTTAGTGTTAGTATGGGGGGGTGAGTAGATACTTCACCTTGCTTACGTCACCACGCAATCCAAATTTCATCGTTTTGTTATCGTTTTATGCAAAATAAGGCTAAAAATGGCCAAATTTTAAATTTTTTCTAGGTTTTCATAAGTGTTTAAGACACGAATGTAGGTTTTCCGTTGGTGAGAATAAGAGTAATTTTTGACTCGACCGTGCGTCTTGAGCACTTAGCTTCGATTCCTTAACTTTTTAGGCTAAGTCTCTTAAATGAGGACGAGAAATGATAGAGTTTTTTGTAAGTCTCGTAATCGTCACGGTCTCATGTGTAGTAATTATTAGCTTATTCTCCCCACGCTTTTGCATAATAAATTGTTAATAAATATTGATTTAGCGGTTTAGTCACTATTGTTGGTTTCTAATTTGTTTTAGTAGCTTCCATGTAATTAAATTGGGAAAATATTAAGGTATCGCCAGCGTCACGGTTTTGAAGTGCTCACCTAAATTAAGCAAAAAATTGAAAGCTTCACCTAATAATAAGATTTCAAGTGCTCACCTAAATTAAGCAAAAAATTGAAGCTCACAAGGCCGAAAAATCTATGCCCAAATTGAAAGTGAATCAAGCCTTAATCTTCGAAGCTTTAAAGATCCAAAATTCGCCTTAGCGTGAGGATATACGTCTTTGGCTAATAAAACCACCGATGAGGCGGATAATAAAAGGCAAGGCAAGACCGAAGTCATAATAAAAGCTTCATGGCGAAGTTGAATAAAAGATGGAGGTAAACCAAAGATAATAAGGCCCTTCCGTTAGGGGGCGTATAAAAGTCTTGGTAATAAGTTTCATGTTCAAAACCGTTGTAAAACCGTGTTTATCGATCCTTTTTGTTGACTTAATTTTTTGACATCGTTGTCTATTAGGATGAATTATTAATTTAATGATTTTGGTTACACCATTAAGACTCTATTTTTAGAATTAATCTCTATTCACGCATAAGTCAATGATGTATCCTCGTGATCATTAAGACAAAATAAAATATAAGAGATACCAAGTAGGAATAAGGGAGTTTAGGTTCGTAATTAACACACATGAGAAGTGATCGTGTTGCTAACTTATAATAACAATGATCTCGTTGCACGCTTAGCATGGAATTGGGTGAAAATCGAGGACGACGAAATTATTTCTATCGAAGCATTCACGTGTTCTTGTTCTATGATCCTAAAAGTCACTTTCTCGTGATGAAAACAATACATTATGTCTAAAACACGTGTAGTAGTTTATTTAAATTTATATCAAAAGTCATCATAAAATGAACTTTGGAAGTGTTACGATACTTAATTCTATCATTGCGTGGGGACACGGCAATGGTTTAGTATGGGGGAGTGATGAGACTGTAATTATACATAGTCTCATCGTCCAAATCGGGCTTAAAACGCTTAAAATATCATCAAAATACCCAAAAATGTGCTTGTATTTGTTCATTGTGTATTCCAAGTACGGATATCGTGAATTCACCAAAAGATTACAAGAATGAAGCAAAAGCGAACACGGGAAACGAAGCCGCACAAAGAACCGGGCCCAAGTTTGGAATTTACAAAATTGTCCCTGAAGTTTTGAAGATTGGCAAGATTGGTCCCTCAAGAATTGAAGACTTGTCAATTTATACCCTTGCAAATCTCATTTATTGCATTTGGGTCCCTAAATTATCAAGTATTTACAAGTTTGGTCCTTGGAGTATGAAGAAATTACAAAAAAAAAGCCCTTATTACAAGTTTGGAAAATGTAAATGCCAAAAATGACAAGTGGTCCAAACTTATTATCAAAGGAAAAGGGATTTATAGCTGTTGAGACTTTGTTTGCAAGAAGTTTGGGAGTTCAGGGGGCATTCATGGACAAAACAAACCCATATCCACCTAAAACCCAACCAAACCCGTTTCTACCCACCCGTATTACCCTTTTTACCCAACCAAGCCCAATACCCACCTCCCCACAGCCCAAGTCAAACCACCAGTCAACATTACCCACTAACTATATTTTTTAAACCCATTTTTTTTATTAATTAATTTGAGAGGGAAACTATTACTGTTAATTAATCTTCCCCAAATCTCCCCGTAAGAACCCTAATTCGAAAAAACTTAATTAACCAAAATCAATCTACCCAAATGAGCAGAAACCTAATTCAACATCACCTTATCACATCCCACACCCCAAAACATGTCCACATCCACTGTGGACCCCTCCCCCACATGCCCCGAGCTGTGTTTTAAGCAAACAAACAAGCTTTGGCAGAAACATCAACGGCCATGTGGGATTTCTTTCTCCCAAAGACACCAAGGAACGTCCTAGATCAATCCAACAGCTGGTATCCATCAAAATCATCACATGGGCACAAGACCAAAATTTCTTGAAGACCTCAACCAAGGGCATTATTGGAATTCGTTCAGCTAGGGTTTACACATTAGCTTAGCACTAGAATCTTCTATCTTCATGTATAAAAAGGGGTGCTTGTACCCCTTTCTAAATTTGTTCCAGTTTTTGTATTTTCTTAAAATTATTAATGAAAATGAAAATTTTAATTATGCAATACTGAGTTCCATTTTTACTGCTTTCTATAGTTTAATATTTACTTTATTTGCAAAATTAGTTGTAAGTTTCCCAAAGTTATTCTTTTTTCAGAAATTTCAGAAAAATCGTTTTCTTTGTTTTAAAAGTTTTCAGAAACGTGATGATTATATGATTATGAAGTGAAAGTGGATTGGTCGTATAAAAATCAGTTTAGTGAAAGGGTTTTATAAAATTTCAGTTGGATTCATTGGTTTTGAGAAAGAAATCGGTTTTTAAGGAAAGTCATTTTTTTTAGCTATAAGCTATAAGCTATAAGCTATAAGCTATAAGCTGACTTGCTCAATAAGTCATTCTTATAGCTTATAAGCTCTTGTGAACAGGTAACTTTCCCTTGTTTTCTTTTTGGCAGGACAACAAAGCTTCAAAGTGTTCAAAATTCTCAAGTTTGAAAGACATTTGGGGGTGTTTAGGACTGCTGTAGTCCCCACCCTATTTTCTCTACATCAAAGGACTCTTTCTACTCTTCCCTCGGCTCACATAAGCCCTTAAATCTAGCCCAGTAGAAGGCATCAACTTGGTAATGGCTTTGAACCCTGTTTGACTTAATTTTTGAATTCTGTGTGAAATGAGGTGATTTTGTGAGAAAGCTGTTCATTAGTTGTTTTTATGGTTGACTTTTACTTCTTTAAGCTTTCTATGCATGTTAGATTAGATTAGAATCAGTCTAGTTAAGTTTGGTAAGCATTTGGTGTGTTAAGTTCCATTTTCTGATTTTAAGGGTGTGTTTGGATACGGGTTTTAGCTAGGATTTGTGACAAATGTTGTAGCTATAATCCACCTAGACACATGCCTCTTGATAGACAAAGGTATACTTCAGCATTACTTTTAAGTTAGGATAGGAGTTAAATGAAATTGCATGCTTAAAATTTGGTTTTTACTTTAAAAATTAGCAAACCCCTTTTTCTGTCCAGTTTAGTGTAGATTTTGAGTCGAATTTTGCTAAACTATTAGATAATAGGCCAACTTAGAGCTTGTTTTTAGTTGTATGTGATTTGGTTAGATTGTGTCTTAGTTTGGTAGCCTAGAAATTCGATATTGTGCAAGTTAGATCAGCAAGTTAGTCCACAGCCCCCTACATAGCAAATAGTAACCTGTATTTGCCCATTTTTGTGTTTAATTTGTTCTTGACTTGTGCATTTTATAATTTTTATAGACTCCCTACACTCCACTGAGTGTAGGGGTGCCAATCTTTGTCCAAAACACCAAGTAATCAACAAGTTACAAGCAAAAACGAGCCCAAATCAACCCAAAACGAGCCAAAAATCCATACAGCAAGTATTTTCTTTGTTGTCCGAGAACGACCATATTTTTTTGTTT
The DNA here is from genome assembly GCA_025667525.1 of Glebionis coronaria. Lineage (NCBI taxonomy): Eukaryota > Viridiplantae > Streptophyta > Magnoliopsida > Asterales > Asteraceae > Glebionis > Glebionis coronaria. The sequence goes on from CM046875.1 coordinate 215,204,525, forward strand.
TTTTTTAGTGTTGTCCGATATCGGACAACACTGATATTGGACAAACCCTTTGTCTGGTAGGATCTTGGACAACACTAAAGTACTCCACCATGGGGTACTTTGGGGTACTTTCATTTTTAGCCAATTTTTTTAGTTTTTTTTAAACTTTTTCATTTTTCCCTTGTTAATTTAGTTAAAAAAAGATTTTTAGAAAAATAATATTTATTTTTAGCATTATTTTATTATTTTTATTATTATTTTAGTTTAAAAAGTGTTTTTAGCCTTTTAAAAATAGAAAAATAGTTTTAAAAATTTTGGGAAAATACTTTTTAGTCTTTAAATAATATAAGTGAGTTATTAGTGCAATAAAATAATATTTTTGGCTTTTTATTGATTATATTTAATTTTAGGGCTTTAATTAGCATTAAAAATTGAATATTTAATTAATAAAAGGTTTTAAAATATATTTGTTGGATTTTTATTCTTATTTATATTATTTTAGACTTAGTTTAATCTTTTAATTGATTTTTAGGTTTAATTTTTTATTTTGTCGCGTTTTACGTAATTACATTCGCGTTTTACGTCATTACGTCGTAGTGTAATCGTAATCGTAGCTCGTCTTTACTTTTTCTCTTCTAAACCAAAAACGTCACTAATCCAAACTTGATTTTATATAATTGGCACATTAATCCACACACCTCCTTCGAGAACGAACCCGCATTTATTCGGTTTCGCGTTTTTCCTAAAACGTGCAACTTAATACTTGCCACTCATACGCGTTTTTCCTAAAACGTGTACGAAAAAACTACATCAATCGTCATTATCAAATAGTTGAGGATACTTGCTCCTCATAAATCCTTCCTGTTCCTACGTGAACTCTAGTCCACGTTCCAAATTCCATCTTACCATAACTACGGTATATTACCCTTTTTTCCAACGTCTTAGCTTCACGACCCAAAATCTCTACCGGCTCTTCGATGAAACGAAGACTCGTATCGATACTAATATCATCTAACGGTACTTTCAAGTCGGTTCTTGCTAAGCATTTACTCAAGTTTGATACATGAAATACATCATGCACACTACTCAAATCTTCCGGTAATCTCAACCTATACGCCACTAGCCCAATCCTTTCAAGGATTTTAAATGGACCCACAAATCTAGGTGCTAACTTCCCTTTCTTTCCAAACCACATCACTCCTTTCCATGGTGAAACCTCTAGCATAACCTTACCTCCAATCTTAAATCCCAACGGTTTATGCCTCTCGTCCGCACAGCTCTCTTGTCGGTTCTTTGCCATTTTCAACCTCTACTTAAGCACTGCCACCACCTCCATAGTTTTCTGATCCACCTCCGGTCCAATACGTTGGTCGCATCTAACTTCATCCCACTATAACGGTGATCCACCTCATCTCCTATGAATTAACTCCAACAGTTTCTACTACAATTCCTATCACCAGACCTAACGGCTTCTATCCTTTACGGATTTTCCATCATTCAGAAGTTCTCCCAACCTTTATCACATCCAATGGTATATGCAGGATTGCATAACCAAAAACTTCCCATAACATTCACATGAAACATGTCATAACCACCACCTCATCCTTGCTTTCCCATGCTCGGAACCAAGTAAATAAAAATCCTTCATACTAATAGGTGCTACACCTTTTCTCTAGGTGAACGTTCTTGTGACAACCGTGGTTTTGAGGTTCGTCACTTGGTCTTACTTTTAGGTTATTTTATGTGTGACTACTTGATTTTTGTGCTTACGTGTTTATTTTGTGTGAACGAGGTTGATGTGATTATCGTTTATGAGTATAGAGTACTCATAAGTAAATCGAGGAACGGTTAATTCATGTTCATGAGATCACAATTAGTGACAATGAAATGAAATGGTGATATTTTGGTGGTTACGTATACGTATAAGTATTATAGTAATAGTGTATTTTTTTTAGGATTTACGGTTTAGCATTTAGAGGTCTCGGATAAGGTAATTAGTCATATGAATATTTTTCGGGATGGTTTTAAGTCATTTAGGACTTAGTTATAAAGTTTATTTAAAAATTAGAGATTTTTTTTAAAAGTGTATATTTTACGTCTTTTACGATAAAACGCGTAAAATTGACTAGTTTTACGGTTTTGGGATTTTGGAAGCTTTAGGAGCTGTAATAAATTAAGACAAATTAAGGTAATATTAGTAGCATGTTATTTAACAATAAAAAAAGAAAAATAAAATAAAATATGTATATAGGGGCGGTTAAAGGCCGACTAAACAAGAAAAAAAAAGAGGAAAAAGGATTTATGGTAAGTAGTGGTTGGGTTGGGCTAGGAATTTTGCTATATAAGGAACCCTTACACCAAATCAAACGCATTTTTTCTCCTGGAAACATTAAGTCGACGGCCAGAGAGTGGTTTTAGGGTTTTCTGTATTTTTTTTCATTCTCCATTTAATTAAAGGTAAACATTCTTAAACCTTTTTGATTGAATTGTTTTTATGTTTAAATTAATCATTCTTATGATGGATTAGGGTTAGGGTTTATATAAAATCAGTAAATTAATGATGTTATAATCATAATATGATGATCATATAATCTAGGGCTTGTATTAGATGGGGTTATGGGTAATTAATTAGTTCAATTTGTTTAAACCCGTGTTTAAAACCTGGGCAGATTTTGAGTCAATTGTTTTGATCATGTCAGAGTTCTATAAACTCTTATTTTACGATCCAAGTACCCCTGGAAAGATATTTGAAGTGTCTTTCCAATGCAAGAAACGAGAACTAAATTGGAGGTCGGGAAGTGGGTCAAAAACAGGTTACAACAGTCGGAGGTCAAAACAGTTTTGAATTCAGCCTGTTTTCTTTTTAAGTTTTGGGTTGTTTGGGGTACTTAGGGTTGCATTGGGATCTTCTCACGAACGTGAGAGATGGTTTATATATTGTAGTAAGTATCTGCACTTGGGCTAAGGTTGTGGTTTAGGGTAAGACCCCTTAATGGTAACAAAGTTTTAGTACGTTTAAAATCAGGAAATCTGGAATGACAAAAGTAGATATATGTATATCGGGGCCTTAACAGTAGATTTAAGGTTAGGGCAAGTGGGAGGTGTTAGCCAACATATGTAAGGGTATGAATATTCATTTTACAGAAACCATGGGTATGTTTAAGTGGACGTTTGACTTAAAGTTTTGAGACCTAAAAACTGGGACTGTTTTGGGTAAAATATGAACGGGTTAGTTATTAAACATAACCAAGTTAAGGACTTGTTAAGGAAAGGTAATGGGGTGATTAGAGCTTATCAATGAGGTAAATATGTGGGAATAGGCTAGATGTCCATCATAGGTTAATGAGCCATCTTAGTGATTGGTTCGTATATTGATTGCGTGTTTTTGGTTTGTTAGCTTGTTGCTAGTGCAAGGACTTGTGAAGGAGCTATCAGGTGAGTGTTCATAGTCCCATGTTTATTATTGTTTTTGACTTCCAGATGGGATGGAAGAGACACTGTGTGGAGTTATCTATAAATTGAAGTTGTGTATGTTTTTTAGGTTTGAGATTGGACTTGTGTGTACAGTATGTGTTTAACTGCTATGTGGTTCTTGTTTGTGTATGGTTTGGATCGGAAGGGTACATAGGTGTATGGGCGCCTATGGTACCATAGTGTTCGGTAAGGCGTGATGCCTTGGAAATTATAGTGTTTGGTAAGGCGTGATGCCTTGGTAATTGTGGTTGTTGGTAAGGCGTGATGCCTTGGAATTGTATTGATTAATTGAACTTGAATGCTAGTTGTTAATACATTATTGTAGCACATGGTCCATATGTTATTGTGTTGATGTTTGATATTCACAGCTTATAACTGTTTTAGCGTTGGAGTCTAAACCTATGACTCTCACCAACTTTATGTTGACGTGTTTTAGTGTCTCTTTCAGGTGATACTATGGTTAAGCATGAGAACATAAGTGGCTAGGATTGGAGAAGCTTAGGAATGCATATAGAAGGAGAATCCCCGTTTCCTTCTTAGTTTTATTTGATTGTTCATTTTAATAAGTGATACTGTGGCACACATATGAATGTTTTGGTATGTTATTTGTTGTCTTGGGTAAGAAGTAGGACTGTTACTTACTTACCTAGACCCCTTGCATTTGTTGAGATATTGTCATGACCTTCGTGTCACCATTTTACGACATTTCTTATTTCATATAGTTATCTCTATAGACACGCCATGTTGTGATGACATCCATACGTCGCGCCCCATGTTCCGCCATGGTGGGGTGTGACAGAGTGGTAATCAGAGACAATGGTTATAGAGAATTAAGTTGCCTAGTCGCGTAGCCTAGTCTATAGGTTAAGGGTCCCTGCATATAGGCGTCATAGGAGTATGTGTGCATTTTATAATAATTGATGTGTTTGGATGTTATTTTGCGATGTTGTTAAGTTAGGAACTAATATGGTTCATACTTGACCACATAATATTTTACTTTCGGGTTTTGACTAGTGCGGGTTTAACTACCATCGTCCACGCTAGTCATCTTTGTTCTTTGCTAGAAAATGTATAGTTATTTGTTTTAAATTTTCCGACTCTTATGGACGGCATGCCTTAAATTATTTATGTTTTCGTTTGGATTATGTCTACGCTAGTTTAGCTAGTCCATGGATTTGTGATGTTTTAAGTTTTGACTATGTTATTTTAATAAATGGAGTTTTGGATTTTATTTTGTGTGTTTATGTGCTTGTGAGTTGATGGATTATGTGTTATGTGTAGTATTAATTTCTTATAAGTGTCATCATAGGAGGGAGTACATTGGTGAAAGTGAACATGTATAATTATGGAGGCCTACATAATTATATATGTGCCACAACACCACTAGACTTTCAAGTATGATTGCATGAAAGAGAATTGATACATGCTTGTATAGTATATGTTGGTAGTATGTATGATTATGATTAGGCGTGTGTATGGTGGTAAGTATACTATATGGATTATTCTGGTAGTTGTTAACGGGTGTCATGTTTTTACTATCAGCATGGTGAACATGCGAAATGGTGCTGGTGGAAGTGGTGGTGATGGAAATCCTGACTTGGCTACTTTGATTGCTGCTCAAATGGCCAACATAATACCAACCATTGTTCAGCAGGTGACTAACAACCTGAACAACAATAATAACAACAATGGTCAAGGAGGAGGTGGAAACAATGGTTGTAGCTATAAGGCATTCACTTCTTGTGGTGCAAGAGAGTATGATGGGAAGGGCGGCGCGGTAGTACTTACCCAATAGCTTGAGAAGATGGAAAATGTGATTCAGATGAGTGGTTGTTTACCCAATCAAAGGGTCATGTATGTAACGGGTTCACTGGTAGGGAAGGCTTTAACTTGGTGGAACACCCAAGTTCAAGCAAGGGGAAGAGTTGCTGCAAATGCTATGGCTTGGGCCTATTTTAAGGCTCTTATGACTACAGAATTTTGTCCAAGCAATGAGATGGAGAAGCTGGAAAATGAGTTTTGGGGACATGCTATGGTTGGAGCGGCGCATGCAGATTACACAGATCGCTTCCATGAATTGGCAAAGTTGGTTCCCCATTTGGTTACCCCTGAGGCAAACAAAATCAAGCGGTACATTGCTGGATTACCTCCTCAGATTAGGGGAATGATTAAGGCTACTCAACCTAACACCATACAGCAAGCTATACTTACAGCAGGAATACTTGTTGAGGAGGCGATATCTAGTGGAACCTTGGTAAAGGCGGGGGATAAAAGAAAGGAGCCAGAACCCGCGAAGTCGCCTGACACCAACTGGAAGAATGCTAAGAAGGCGAAGGATGGAAGAAATTTTGCCATGAGAGTACCCCAAGGTTCTGGAAATCTGAACAACAAAAATGCTGCCTGCCGAACCTGCTCTAGGTTCCATCCAAGAGGTACACCATGCCAGACGTGCTACAATTGCCAGAAACAGGACACATTGCTAGAAACTGTGACGCACTTACTAGGAACGCAACCCCAATCCAGTCTGTGAGGATGAATGTCATCGGGGGAAATTGTTTTGAGTATGGTCAACCCGGCCATTTCTAGAGGGAGTGTCCTAGATTGGTTGGAGCAACCAACCAGGGCAGAGGCCAGCTAGCTTTGGAAGGAAATCAAGGAAACCAAGGCGGTGGAAACCGGAACAGTGCTAACCGCAACAATGGAAACACTGGGAATCGAAACTGGAACCGGAATGAGGGAAATCGGAATAAGGGAAATCGGAATGGAGGCAGGGTTTACCTTGCAAATGCAGTAGAAGCGGTTCAGGACCCAAATGTGGTGACGGGTACGTTTTCTGTTAACAATCACCTCGCTACGATTCTTTTTTACTCTGGGGCAGATTTTAGTTTTGTGTCTTCTCAATTTGTGCCTTTGTTAGATATGAACCCTAGTGTAGCGAAACCAGGATATGTGATTGAAATAACTTGTGGTAAGCAAGAAGAAGTAGATGAGATATTTTTAAACTGCAAATTAGAGTTGGGAGAATTTAAGTTCACCATAGATTTAATCCCTCTAGGAGGGAGCTTCGATGTAATCATTGGGATGGATTGGTTATCGAAGCATAGGGCTGAGCTAATGTGTCATGAAAAGATTGTTAAGATACCCATAGGTGATAAGAAGGTGTTATACGTGTACGGAGAAAGGAATGAGAAGAAGACCAGGTCCCTTATGAATGCCAAGGATGATGAGCCACAAATCAATAAGATTCGAGTAGTAAGAGAGTTCGTCGATGTATTCCCGGATGACTTGATGGGGTTACCACCGGTGAGACAAATAGAGTTTTAGATTGACTTAGTACCCGGGGCAACACCCGTAGCGAAGTCACCGTATCGTCTAGCACCGTCAGAGATGCAAGAATTAGCCGAGCAACTCAAGGAATTGCAGGATAAGGGTTTCATTCGACCAAGTTCTTCTCCATGGGGAGCGCTGGTGTTATTTGTTAGGAAGAAGGATGGATCATTCCGGATGTGTATTGATTATCGGGAGTTGAACAAGCTGACCATTAAGAACCGTTATCCTCTCCCAAGGATTGACGATTTATTTGATCAACTGCAAGGAGCAAGGTACTTCTCAAAAATTTACCTTAGGTCCGGTTATCACCAACTAAGGGTCTGTGAGGAGGACATACAAAAGACCGCGTTCAGAACAAGGTATGGACACTTTGAATTCACTGTTATGCCATTTGGATTGACAAACGCGCCAGCAGTGTTCATGGATCTAATGAACCGAGTGTGCAAGCCATATCTAGACGAATTTGTCATAGTCTTCATTGATGACATACTTATCTACTCTAAGACGGAGGTGGAGCATAACCCACATTTGAGATCGGTATTGGAGCTGCTCAGGAAGGAGAAACTTTATGGGAAGTTCTCCAAGTGTGAATTTTGGCTGCAAGAAGTACAATTTCTGGGGCATGTAATCGATAATGATGGCATACATGTAGACCCAAAGAAGATTGAAGCAGTGAAGGATTGGAAGGCACCTACTACACCGTCAGAAATAAGGTCATTCTTAGGCTTGGCAGGATATTACAGGAGATTCATAGAGAATTTCTCTAGAGTATCAAAGCCTTTGACGTTGTTGACCCAAAAGAATCAGAAGTATGAATGGGGCGAAGAGCAAGAACATGCGTTTCAGACACTAAAGGATAGGTTGTGTAATGCACCTATCTCGTCTTTACCAGAAGGGGTGGAAGATTTTGTGGTTTACTGTGATGCGTCCAACCAGGGTTTAGGATGTGTTCTTATGCAGCGAGACAAGGTCATAGCTTATGCATCACGAAAATTGAAAAACCATGAGAAGAATTACACCACACACGACTTGGAACTAGGAGCTGTAGTCTTTGCTCTCAAGATATGGAGACATTACTTATATGGGACGAAAAGTGTGATCTTTACGGACCACAAAAGTTTGCAGCACATCTTTGATCAGAAAGATTTGAACATGAGGCAGAGATGATGGTTGGAGTTATTTTGTGATTATGACTGTGAGATTAAGTATCACCCTAGAAAGGCCAATGTGGTGGCAGATGCGCTAAGTAGGAAGGAGAGGCTAAAACCAAAGAGAGTAAGGGCAATGAGCATAACAATTCAGACAACTCTTAAGGATAGAATTCAGGCAGCACAAATAGAGGCCGTAAAGGAAGAAAGGCTGGTTGAAGAAAATCTACATACTATGGATCAGTACATGGAAGAAAGGGGAGATGGTTGCAAGTATTACTTGGATAGAATCTGGGTTCCGTTGTTTGGCGATACAAGGAAGGTGATATTGGATGAAGCTCATACGTCGAGGTATTCGATACACCCAGGAGCTGATAAGATGTATCGGGACATGAGAGATATGTATTGGTGGCCAGGAATGAAGAAGGATGTAGCTTTGTACGTTAGTGAATTTTTGACTTGCTCCAAGGTGAAGGCTGAACATCAAAGACCGTCAGGGTTACTGCAACAACCATAGGTTCCTAAATGGAAGTGGGAGAATATTGCCATGGACTTCATTACAAAGCTGCCAAGGTCTAACTGTGGAAATGATATGAGTTGGGTAATAGTGGACAGACTGACTAAGTCTGCCCATTTTGTGGCAATGAAGGAGGATGATAAGATGGAAAGGTTTGCCAAGAAATACTTGGAACATGTGGTGGCAAAACATGGAGTACCGGTGTCGATCATATCAGATAGAGATAGCAGGTTTACGTCTAGGTTTTGGGGGCTATTGTAGAAGGCCTTGGGTACGAGGCTGGATATGAGCACAGCTTATCATCCGCAGACGGATGGACAGAGTGAGAGGACTATACAAACACTAGAGGACATGTTAAGAGCGTGTGTGATAGACTTTGGAGGAAGTTGGGAGAATCATCTGGCGTTGGCAGAATTCTCGTACAATAATAGCTACCATGCTAGTATAGAGTGTGCACCATTTGAGGCACTTTATGGTAGGAAGTGTAGGTCACCGTTGTTATGGGCTGAAGTAGGAAGTAGTCAACTAATTGGAACGGAGATGGTACAGGAGACTACGGATGCGATTACCGTACTTAAGGAAAAATTAAAGGCGGCTAGAGATCGACAAAAGAGCTATGCGGACAAGAGGCGTAAGCCGTTGGAATTCGGGGTTGGGGAGAAGGTTATGCTAAAGGTTTCACCATGGAAAGGGGTGATGCGGTTCGGGAAGAAAGGGAAGTTAGCGCCTAGATTTGTGGGTCCATTTGAAATCCTTGAAAGGATTGGGCTAGTGGCATACAGGTTGAGATTACCGGAAGAGTTAAGTAGTGTACATAATGTGTTTCATGTCTCAAACTTGAGGAAATGCTTAGCAAGAACTGACTTGCAAGTGTCGGTGGACGATACTAGTATAGATGCGAGCCTTCGTTTTATTGAAGAGCCGGTAGAGATTATGGACCGTGAAGTTAAAACCTTGAAAAAAAGTAAGATACCGTTAGTTAAGGTTAGGTGGAATTCTAAACGTGGACCGGAGTTCAAGTGGGAACGGGAAGAGTTTATGAGGAGTAAGTATCCTCAGCTGTTCGTTAATGACGATCCTAAGGAGTAAATCTCGGGACGAGATTTCTATTAGGAGGGAGTGATGTGACAACCGTGGTTTTGAGGTTCGTCACTTGGTCTTACTTTTAGGTTATTTTATGTGTGACTACTTGATTTTTGTGCTTACGTGTTTATTTTGTGTGAACGAGGTTGGTGTGATTATCGTTTATGAGTATAGAGTACTCATAAGTAAATCGAGGAACGGTTAATTCATGTTCATGAGATCACAATTAGTGACTATGAAATGAAATGGTGATATTTTGGTGGTTACGTATACGTATAAGTATTATAGTAATAGTGTATTTTTTTTAGGATTTACGGTTTAGCATTTAGAGCTCTCGGATAAGGTAATTAGTCATATGAATATTTTTCGGGATGGTTTTAAGTCATTTAGGACTTAGTTATAAAGTTTATTTAAAAATTAAAGATTTTTTTTAAAAGTGTATATTTTACGTCTTTTACGATAAAACGCGTAAAATTGACTAGTTTTACGGTTTTGGGGTTTTGGAAGCTTTAGGAGCTGTAATAAATTAAGACAAATTAAGGTAATATTAGTAGCATATTATTTAACAATAAAAAAAGAAAAAGAAAATAAAATATGTATATAGGGGCGGTTAAAGGCCGACTAAACAAGAAAAAAAAAGAGGAAAAAGGGTTTATGGTAAGTAGTGGTTGGGTTGGGCTAGGACTTTTGCTATATAAGGAACACTTACTCCAAATCAAACGCATTTTTTCTCCTGGAAACATTAATTCGACGGCCAGAGAGTGGTTTTAGGGTTTTCTATATTTTTTTTTTCATTCTCCATTTAATTAAAGGTAAACCTTCTTAAACCTTTTTGATTGAATTGTTTTTATGTTTAAATTAATCATTCTTTGATGGATTAGGGTTAGGGTTTATATAAAATCAGTAAATTAATGATGTTATAATCATAATATGATGATCATATAATCTAGGGCTTGTATTAGATGGGGTTATGGGTAATTAATTAGTTCAATTTGTTTAAACCCGTTTTTAAAAAAATGGGCAGATTTTGAGTCAATTGTTTTGATTATATCAGGAGTTCTATAAACTATTATTTTACGATCCAAGTACCCCTGGAAAGATATTTGAAGTGGCTTTCCAGTGCAAGAAACGAGAACTAAATTGGAGGTCGGGAAGAGGGTCAAAAACAGGTTACAACAGTCGGAGGTCAAAACAGTTTTGAATTCAGCCTGTTTTCTTTTTAAGTTTTGGGTTGTTTGGGGTACTTAGGGTTACATTGGGATCTTCTCACGAACATGAGAGATGGTTTATATATTGTAGTAAGTATCTGCACTTGGGCTAAGGTTGTGGTTTAGGGTAAGACCCCTTAATGGTAACAAACTTTTAGTACATTTAAAATCAGGAAATCTGGAATGACAAAAGTAGATATATGTATATCGGGGCCTTAACAGTAGATTTAAGGTTAGGGAAAGTGGAAGGTGTTAGCCAACATATGTAAGGGTATGAATATTCCTTTTACAGAAACCATGGGTATGTTTAAGTGGACGTTTGACTTAAAGTTTTGAGACCTAAAAACTGGGACTGTTTTAGGTAAAATATGAACGGGTTAGTTATTAAACTTAACCAAGTTAAGGACTTGTTAAGGAAGGGTAATGGGGTGATTATAGCTTATCAATGAGGTAAATATGTGGGAATAGGCTAGATGTCCATCATAGGTTAATGAGCTATCTTAGTGATTGGTTCGTATATTGATTGCGTGTTTTTGGTTTGTTAGCTTGTTGCTAGTGCAAGGACTTGTGAAGGAGCTATCAGGTGAGTGTTCATAGTCCCATGTTTATTATTGTTTTTTACTTCCAGATTGGATGGAAGAGACACTGTGTGGAGTTATTTATAAATTGAAGCTGTGTATGTTTTTAAGGTTTGAGATTGGACTTGTGTGTACAGTATGTGTTTAACTGCTATGTGGTTCTTGTTTGTGTATGGTTTGGATCGGAAGGGTACATAGGTGTATGGGCGCCTATGGTACCATAGTGTTTGGTAAGGCGTGATGCCTTGGAAATTATAGTGTTTGGTAAGGCGTGATGCCTTGGTAATTGTGGTTGTTGGTAAGGCGTGATGCCTTGGAATTGTATTGATTAATTGAATTTGAATGCTAGTTGTTAATACATTATTGTAGCACATGGTCCATATGTTATTGTCTTGATGTTTGATATTCACAGCTTATAACTGTTTTAGCGTTGGAGTCTAAACCTATGACTCTCACCAACTTTATGTTGACGTGTTTTAGCGTCTCTTTCAGGTGATACTATGGTTAAGCATGAGAACATAAGTGGTTAGGATTGGAGAAGCTTAGGAATACATATAGAAGGAGAATCCCCGTTTCCTTCTTAGTTTTATTTGATTGTTCATTTTAATAAGTGATACTGTGGCACACATATGAATGTTTTGGTATGTTATTTGTTGTCTTGGGTAAGAAGTAAGACTGTTACTTACTTACCTAGACCCCTTGCATTTGTTGAGATATTGTCATGACCTTCGTGTCACCATTTTTACGACATTTCTTATTTCATATAGTTATCTCTATAGAACGCCATGTTGTGATGATATCCATACGTCGCGCCCCATGTTCCACCATGGTGGGGTGTCACGGTTCCATTGTTCGTGACTACTAACATCTTGCTATAACGTTTTTCCCTTCAGTATCACCCCACCATCTTGACAACCTCTTGCTCCCTCTAATCATTCTTCCTCCATACTACTTTTCGCTTGTATTTCCACAATCTTAATTTCCATACCATCTTATATCCCGTCTTCAGCCTATAATTTAGGCGTTTCCTCCTTTATTCCCTACATCCTCATCAATGAGGAACATGCCCCTATCACCGGTGACTTTCTCTTTGTAGGAGAATTCTTCCTAATATAACGCGTTCTCCAACTATCTCCAAATCTCACGCCAATGCTCTACGCGTCTTTCTCAATTACCTCTATAGTATGCTAATACCAACCATTAGTATATCAACGATATACCACGCTTGCTTCGCATCGTTTCTTCCCTTGCCATAATCCTTCATAAGGCGTTCCATGCCTATTAGGTTAACTTTTACACAAAACCTCCTATTCCATCGCATTTGTGCGCAATCCTTCCAACTTCTCAACTATGTGACTTCTCATTCCTCTTGAAATACGGGATGAATTAGTCCGTCTATCGACTATCACCCAACTCTCATCGTACTTATTCCTCCACCGCATTATGTATCCCTTCCACCAAATTCGTCCTTACATTGCCCTTTCTAAGCCACTCCTATCTCTGTAGGAAGTATAGTATACGTCCCTTTTCTCCATATGATTGTCCAAGCCACGCAACATAAATGTTGGCGCATTCTCTGCTTTAGACAACTCAACTCGTGCAACGTACATCCTGCATCCAAACCACCCTAATACGTCATCCATATAGTTCAAGTTCGTCTCAGCTTCACTTCATTCTTTTTATTCCATGTCTCATCAACCATGCTTGCCTTTCCCAGATGGTACTTAGCCTTGCAATTGTCTTTCATCACTTAACTCCACCTATCACCTTTGCCAAATGTTCAATCAAAATGATTGAATATGTGTTAGAGACATTCATGATCCATATAGATCATTCTCTACGTCTAGTACCCCAAATGCCTCTAGCATTCTAGGCAGATATAATAGTCCAACTTCACTAACTAAGTCTTATCTAGTTCTTCCAAATCTTCAGTTCCTGCATCGTATAAGCAATCACCTTTCGTTGTCGTTCTCGTACACCTCCAAATCCTTGCTCCACGTATCGTCATGCTTCGCGAATTCATCGAGTCCTTCCGACAATGCCAAGACCGGATCATTATCCAATCACCTCTTCAGCCTCCAAAACGCTTCCTCATCCCCCTTTACTTCGCCCCTTGTTGGTTCCATGATATACCATCATCTCTAACTACTCATCCTGGTCAACTTAATCCTAAAACTCACAGTTTAAAATCTCACGTATAATTCCCTTTCCTAACAACTCCAAAACTAACTCATAATTCGCCTCACTCTCCTTTTTAGACTTTGAGTAGATCAAGATGTCGTCGATACTCCCGATGACAACTCGTTTATATACGCTCATGCACACTCGGTTCATTGACTCTATGAAAACCGCTAGTGCTCTGGCGAAGCTAAATGCATAACCGTAACCCAAAGCATTCATACAACATCCTTAGCAGTTTTCAATTACGTCCTACTTGCACCCTCTCTTAGTGGCAATACGAATAAATTCCTACCTCGTTCTACTCGCAAAATTCTACACGCATTAATACTTCCTCTTATCAAACTATTCAACCGCTTTCCACATCCAATCTACTACTAAGCAACTCAACTTTTATCTTGCATTCCTTGCAATTTCTAACAACACCTGTTTTTAAATCATTCCATCAACAATTGCCTTGGAAAGGCACTAACTATAACTCCTCTCACTTCTCTTACTTGCTCTATTCATGGTTCTACCTCAATGTAATAGGCAAACCTACTAAATCTCAGGAAATTTTCAGAAAACTTACATGCCTTACGAACAATCATAAATACCTTTGAGGTATTATACCCCCTTCCAACACTCTCTATGGCGCGTTACTTGTGCCAATATCCATACATTATACAAATCTCTATTCATCTCCCTTGGCACTCCTAATAGACCTCATGACCACATTAGTTCGTCTACGAACTTCTAACTCTTTCCTCCCCACTAAGGGCATTCCGACCATTCTCTCATGGTCAACTACTTAATCGTGTAGGCGCGACCAAGTCTTTCATATGACTACCTCAACGCTCCCAATCAATACACAACCAAAACTACATCCTTAATCCACTTGATACGATCGACGAATCAAACCCACGGATAACTAACGACATTTCACGTACACGAGTTAAAACAGACCAAAACCACGAAAACTCAAAACGAAAACTCAAACAGGTACCAATTCAAATGACTCATGACAAAGAAAAATGATCCAAGAAACACTTAATGGCAACCAAAACATCTTACGCCTCGCGACATATTATTTAAACTGTGTATAAGATCAACTTTTCCAAAAGAATATTTTTTTTCTTTACCTCCCCACATCAATGTGACTCAAACAATCTATAAACAACCCTCTTGACGAACTCAAAACTCAACTCAAAGACTATGTATCCCGTGCATCCCAAATGATAAAAATAAACTACTATTCAAAACTCAACCTTTAACCCAACACTTGTACAATAATTTCGACCAGGATACTGACCTCCCATGACTATATATTCTGAATATTTGAAAAGTACGTTCCGAGTACATAATTTTAGGCTTCTGAATCACCCAAAAAAAAGCTTTAAAAACAAACAAGTTACAACCAAAACAATTTTATACTAGTTGTTTTAAAAACTAAAGAATAAACTTAGTGATTAATGCAATCCTTTTAAATGAAAGAAATAATTTTATGTGAAATTTTCATGAACTCAATTTAACCTTGTATAAATAATTATAAATGACGTAAATCGGTTAAACTGAATTATATAAACTATGTAAGTAGAAAGAAATTTTATATCGCTTTATTTTAAAAAAAAGTCTTTTAGAATTTTGGAATAAATAATTATTGATTAAGAATTCTTATGTTACATCTTGTTTCAAACACGTTTCCAACACCTTACCCTTATGTTACCGTATACAACCAACTATCCAACCCTATAGTAGATTTCCAAGTCTATTCAATATATACCGACAAAAAGGAATGTAATACCAACACAAAAGATTTCATTATCCCAAAAGAAATCTCAATTTATTTCAATATACTTAACACCAAGGACACCATTTTAAAACGGACACGTGAAATAGGAAACTCGACGAATACGCCACAACGGATGTTGAATATCTAAAAAGAAGCAAGATAGCCACCCTCCTAAGGATACAATCGATAATTATAGGGGATCATACATATATAGGTATATCGGGATACGTATACTTAAATCCGTCTAACATCTACTATACAAGCATGTATTAACCCTCTTTCATGCAATCATCCTTAGGAATCCATTGGAGTTATGGTACTTGTATAACTATGTTGGCCACCATACTTATACAGTTACCCTTTCCCCAATCCACTCCCTCCTATGATGACACTTATAAGAATTAATACAACACATAACACATATATCCATCTACTCACATAAGCTCGTAACCACATAAACAATAAAGTCCAAAACTCCATCCATTAAAAAAAATATAATCAAACTATTGGAATACATAAATCCATAGTCCAGCTAAAACAGCATGGACTAAATCCAAAACGAAAACAAAATCAATTATAAGTCATGTCGCCCATAAGAGTGGAAACAACTTAAAATCCTTCATATCCACCTACTCCTAATAACTCGAACCACCACATGATTCTTAGGGACATGACTTAAACATCAAAAGAAAAATGCTATACCTCAGGTACATAAAATAACTCAACAAAAGACAGAAACTACCATGTACCAAATTATGTACTATAATGTACAATTTAAGCAAAATACAACAATGACTAGTGTGGATGATTATGGTTCAACCTTCACTAGTCACAACCCGAAAAGAAAATAACATGTGGCTAAGTATGAAATACTATGGTTCAACCCATACTAGTCAAAACTTAACAAACATCGCAAGTAAAAACCAATAACATCCAGAAAACTTTAATTAATATAAAATGCACACATACTCCTATGACGCCTATATGCAGGGACCCTTAAGTTATTGACTAGGCTTCTAGACTAGGCAACCTAATTCTCTATAACCATTGGCTCTGATACCATTCTGTCACACCCTACCATAGCGGAATATGGGTCGCGACGTATGGATATCATCACAACAACAGCGTGTCTATAGAGAGAACTATATGAATTAAAAATGTCATAAAAGGTGACACAAATGTCATGACAATATCTCATCAATACATGAGTCTAGGTAAGTAGGTAACAGTCCTACCTCTTACCCAAGACAAACAAATAACACAAACAAAGCAACATATAGGTTCATAGTATCACTTATTGAAACAAACAGAAAAATAAACTAAGAAAGAACAGGGATCTCCTTCTAAATGCATTCCTACGCGACTCCAATCCTAGCCACATATGTTCTCACGCTTAACCACTTTATCACCTGAAAGAGACACTAAAACACGTCAACATAATGTTGGTGAGAGTCATAGCTTTAGACTCCAACCGAAAACAGATTAAAATAAGCTGTGAACCACCATAAACCACTAAACATATGGACAATGTGCTACAAATATGCATTAATAACTAACATTCAAGATCAATAATTCCAAATAAAATCCAAGGCTCCCAGCCTTACCAAACACCATGGTACCATAGGCGCCCATACACCTATGTACCAATCCCAAGGCCCCGCCTTGTCATTATCCATTGGTCCCATAGATGCTCACACATCTATGTACCTCCCCAAGGCCCCGCCTTGTCAACATCCCCTTGGTACCAAGTCAAACCACAATAACTGAGACGGTACGTGTCCCCCGATCCAAATCATAAACACAATCAAGAATCACATAGCAATTAATCACATAAGTGTACCCACAAGTCCATTACCAATCATAAAAAATTCACAACATAAGTTATAAAACCAAACAATGTCTCTTCCATCCCATCTGAAGTCAAAATCATTAAAAGACATGGGACTATGAAATTCACCTGATTGAGCTTCTCCAAAAGTCCGCGCACTAGCAAAAAGCTAACTAACAAAAGTACACAATCAAAACATGAACCAAACACTAAGATGGCTCATCAACCTATGATGGACATCTAACCTTCTCCATATATATACCTCATTTATATGCTCTGAGCATCTCATTACACCCCTCTATGAAGCCCTTAACTTAGTTTACTTCATAACCCGTCCCGTTAACATTTTACCCAAAACAGTCCCGGTTTTTAGGTGTCCAAACTATAAGCCAAACGCCCACCTAAACATACCCATAATCTCTGTAAAGGAAACCCTATGCCCTTACATATGTTAGCTAACTCCTCCCTTTTGCTCCGACCTTAAAGCTACTGTTAAGGCCCCGATATATATATATATATATATATATATATATATATATATATATATATATATATATATATATATATATATATATATATATATATATATATATATATATATATATATATATATATATATATATATATATATATATATATATATATATATATATATATATATATATATATATATATATATATATATATATATATATATATATATATATATATATATATATATATATATATATATACATTTGCCTATCCGTATCTTACCGATTTTGAACATACAAAAAGTTTGTTATTATTAGGGGGTCTTACCCTAACCCATTTTCTTAGCCACCATTCAGGTCTCTTATTTAATATATAAACCAACAACCATTCTCATTATAGGGCTCAAGTGTACTCCTAAGTACCCCAATCACCTTAAAACATTAAATTAAACCCGACTGATTTCAAAACTGTTTTGACCCCCGACTGTTGTAACCTTTTTTTGACCCACCTCCCGACCTCCAATTTAGTTCTCGTTTCTTACATTTGAAAGCCACTTCAATTACCTATTCAGGGATGCTTGGATTTCAAAATAAGAGTTTGTAGAACTCTAGATATGATCAAAACAAGTGACTCAAAATCTGTCCAGTTTTTAAAAACGAATTTAAACATGATTAAACCCTAATTAACATCACTAATAATCACCAATCATTATCCTAATCATGTTAATTGTTATAAAACCCCTAATTACAGATCTATTAAGAACTCTAATCCATCATATAAATTGATTACATAAAACTTGAAGCCTTAATGTTATAAAACAAGAAAACTATAAGAATTAAATCAAGATTTTTACCTCAAATCTTCAAGAAAATTATTTTTGATGAATCCCTAAACTAGGGCTTGTAAAAATTCTTCCAAAAGGGGAGAAAGTTAATGAAAAACTGATTTTTGTGATATAAACATGGTATTTATATGTTATATTAAAAAGGCTTTTCCAAATTGGGCTCAAGTTGGGTCTTTTGGCCCATTATCCTTTCTTTTTCTTTTCTAGTCAGTTTAAAACCCGACTCATATATATATTTTTTTATTTTTTTTCTTTTTAAGACTTATTAATATATTATTAATAATACCTTAAGTTACCTTAATTTATTTCAGCTCCTAAAACCTCAAAACCGTAAAACTAGTCAATTTATGCGTATACCGTAAAAAAAACGTAAAATATAAAGTTAAAAAAAACTCTTTGAGTTTTGAAATAAACTTTTAAACTAAGTCCTAAATGACTTAAAATCATCCCGAAAAATACTCCCATGACTAAACACCTTACCCGAGACCTCTAAATGCTAAACCCCAAATCGTAAAAAAAAATACGATTTACTATAATACTTATACGTATACGTAAACACCAAAATAACACCATTTCATTTCATAGTCACCAATTTGTGACCTCACGAACATGAAATAACCGTTCCTCGATTTACTTATGAGTACCATATACCCATAAACGATGTCCACACACGCAAAATAAACATGTAAACACACAAAACACATAGTCACACATAAAATAACCTAAAAATAAGACCGAGTGACGAACCTCAAAACCACGGTTGTCACACTTTTTCATGTCGAATTTTGAAATCTTGTTTTAACGTTTCAACCTCTTGTTTGTTAACATCAAGAATTTTAGCAGACTCGGTGTTATCCATCAAAAGCCGTTGTTCAAGTTCGTTAACTTTGGTGGTAGCAAGGTACGTTTTTTGACGTTCATCCATTAATAAAACATTAAATTGACGTTTCTATTTGGTTAATAAATCAAGAGTTTCATTGTATTTCTTTTCAAGATCGTCCTTTTGACTTTTTAACGCACTACCCTTGTAACCCTCAAGCTCTTTGTTCTTTTGAAGAAGCTCAGCTCTATAACTTTCAAGGGTCTCATTAGATTTAATTAGAGCGGCTTTGCATTCTTTAAGGTTTTGAGTGAGCGTTGTGTTTGCCTTCTTTAATTGCTTTTGACTCTTTTTAGTTTCTTTGACATCTTTTTGTAAAGTGGCAATTAAATTAGCAAGCGCAAAACGTTCCTCTTCATCATATTCATTTGCATGTTGAGCGTCCTCAGACTCATTTCTGCACATGTCTGATGAATCAGGTGTGGTGTTACTATCAACTGTTTCCATCATACATGTGTCATTAATGGCATTGGGTATCTCACTATGCTCATGAATATCGCCAAACACATTATATTCGTCAGTGATGTGTACCTTATCGAGTGGCTCAGTGTCAAAGATAGGGCCATTGTCATCGTCAGTGACGTTGAGAACTTCTTCAACCTTTGCCATGTACGAGTAATGTGCTTCTAATTCTTGGTCAGAGGCTTCATCATCAGTGTCATCAAGCATGGCTCCTTCCTCAGCCGGCAATTTGACCCCTGCTTCCATCTTCTTGCATAACAACATCTTTTCTTTATGATAGCTAAAGTCCCTAACCCGTTTCGGCTTTCTGCATTCCTTTGCCATACACCCATAACCTTGGCAATTATAACACTGAATCCCACTTTGTTGAACCACTTACGTTCCAACAGTTTCCCTATTCCCAGTAGCAGTGGCAATCCTCTGAGTATCATACTTGGCAGTTTGTCGATCATACCTTGCAGAATCCTCAACATGTGTTGGATTACGTCGATCATACCTAGATGGACTTTCACCACGTCGACGTGTGTCATACCTTGAAGAGTTCTCAACATATTGGTTCTTTGTGTTGGATGATGTTCGAAGATTGTTGTTGGTGGGTTTGAAGATTTTCTTGTAGGTCTTCATAATGAAAGCAATTTGTTGTTTCATTTCCCGATTCTTCTGAGCTTGATCTTCATCACTATCCTCTTCAGATGATGACTCAAATGGTGGTGATGGTGCTCTTGGTTCTTTGCCGCGTGATCTTGTGGAGGATGAAGACTTGGATGATGTGGAATATCGTGGTGAGGATGATTGAATGGAGTATGACTTTGGAGTACGAGATCGATGATCTTGAGTGGTAGACACTAGAGCAAGTGGATTAGCCGTCTTTGCAACTCGTTCAGCTCGAATTTCATTTGCCTCATGCTGAAATTGTTTCAAGATATCAAAGAGAGTGTGATAGTTTACCTTGTCTAACTGCTTCTGTTGTTTCACCAAAGTAACAAAACGTGTCCACTCTGGTTGAAGTTGCTGAAGAAATTGCACATTGACTTGCATAGTGGAGACCTCCAAGTTGTTTCTTGTCATATTGTTCATCATCTTATAGAATCGTGAATAATAAGACTCAAATGATTCTCCAACCAATGCAATGAACTTACCAAAGTTCCAAAACAAGTTTGTTTTAACGTCTTGCTTGTTGAGTGATTCTCCTTGTTGAAAGCGTTCAATAGCCGTCCATATTTCTTGTACCATAGGACATGCATCAACCATGGAATAAATATCATCTCCAATTCCACTTAGAATCATATAGATCGCTTCTTTTTCTGCATCATACCAAGCACGCTTCTCTGGTGTAAGATCAGATAACGTTTCTTTTCTTGTGGTTGCGGGTATTTCTGCAGTAGTGTATATGGCTGGTGTATGAGGAATAGTGATATCGGAGAAAACATATGGTCCATTGTTAATACATTGCCTCAATGCATCACCATTAGGTCTTGTATCAAGATAACGAAGAAAACGTGATTGCCATTGAGCATATCGACCGGCCACAAGCATTGGTGGTCTCTCTTTGTTACCCGCCACCATTATGTTGTTGTTCGTCACACGATATTCTGTAGTAGAATCCATCTCAATATTCTCTGAAATGATGAATTAAATGTGGATCTTATGTAGTTCTATTGTGATTGTTTTGTTGTTGAACTTCTGAAAATTGTGATTTTTCACAGTCCGACAATAAATTCCTTAGTCCGACAAAATGGTAGACCTAAAAAATTTGTAATCACCAAATTTTGAAATCGAGCTAGAAATAGCCTAAAACTAGTATGCAAAAATTTTGATTTTACTTGACCTAAAAATTTTAACTCTTTTTTTAATATTCATGTAAACTACGTTCCGGGACTAGTCTAGACAGTGGCTAAGTCTAATAAGTACTCGAACAAAATTTATATGTCCATCGCAATGTCCATCGGAATACCCATCGTACTCTTAGATCGCACTCTTAGATCGCACTCTTAGATCACAACGAGTGATCGCAGTCACCGATCATAACACGTGATCGCAGTCACCGATCGCAATGAGTGCTCGCAGTCACTGATCGTAACGAGTGATCTTGATATTCGATCACAAGTAGAAACCCCAGGTTTATGCGATCGCAATATTCAGATCGTAACAAGTAATGAGTTCGACACTTTTAGGCAACATGAAAGATGAGAACTTTACCTGGGAATACTTGTTTCAATCCAAACCAAAGTAACCAAAATCTTACCACACGTATGAAATATGTAGATATGTATAGAGGAAGATTTAGAGCACGGAAAACACAAGAGAAAAAACTTGAATCCGAGTAGATTTTTGTTAAAATCACACGAACTAAGTAGTAAATCAACAACTAATCACAAAACTACCCCATTGCGATTGATACCAATTGTTGTCCCATAGATTACGTGATAATTAAACAAGAAATAAAGGTAGAAAATAGATAAATTCTAGAGAGAGAGAAACTAAAGAGAGAAAAGAGAGAGAAGTGTGTGAGAACTTGTGAAATTTTAGATTAAGAGAAAATAGAACAACCAACCAACCTCTCCTTACACGCAAATAGAGGTTCATATAGCCTTGCCTACATGTGGCATGATGGGCTATATGATAATGGGCCGGGCTTTCCTTTTGGGCTTTGGTTACTTATGAATGAACCTTAGCTTAAAGTTAAGCCCGTAATACACAACTAACCTACTACCTATTACAACGTTCTAATATACGATACATATAACCGAGCATTCTTGTTTGACTCAATATTTTGAGGCTAACAGAAAATACTACTAGGCCAAAATAAATCAAAAATTTTGAAAAATGTCGAAAAAGCAATTTTCTGTTTAAAATGAGGACAAATTCATGGAAAAGCCCACTTAACTTCGATAGAAGTCCCCCTTACACATAAGATAAACATTGTCCTCAATGTTTAAGCATGTGGGAGTAAACTCCCCTACATTTAGGACATTGTGCACTTTGTTTAAATCTATCTAAGGAAGAGACAACTAAAGTGATTCCTATTTTAACATAAACGATAAAATAATGAATCAAAAGAGTTTTAGGATAGAACCGGGAAGATGGGTACACGGAATCACGGGTCGTCAAAAGTAATCAAAAGTGGAATTTTGAAAGCTCGAATCTCTGCACATCATAAGAAAGAAAACAACAAACACATACTAGGGTCTCCCCCTATACTTATTCTGAAAATGGAACAAAATGATAGATCATCGGGTTGCCTCCCGAGAAGCACTTGTTGTTGTTCACCGAGTCGTGAGCTTGACTCAACCTTGATTACAATGGTAAGAACTTTGAAGAACATCCACAGGGGTCAAATACATGGTTTTCATCCATAAAATAGCACAAGCTTAAGGTGAAGAGCACAAGCCAGAGAAGAGTAGGCGAGGTTCCCTTAAGCAAAAGTTTAGCACGATGGTAGAAGATATGATGAAGTGAAAGCATAGCTCCATTTTTTCAAAAGTCTTTCCTTTTATTTCATTAGATGGATACTAAGATGGCTCAAAAATTTTGATTCCCGGATCGAACACCTTTTCCTTTAGGGGAAAATAAGACTTAGACTCAGTAGACCTTGAAGATTCGCCCATAAACCGCACAATCTCATCCGAAGAGGGTGGAAAGAGAGGTGTCAAGACATAGGTACTAAGGATATTGGTTTCGTCCGGTTTCTTCTCCTTTGAAACGGGTTTCTTAACATCCGAAGGAGGATAAAGACCATAATCAAAGTCCAAAGGAGGAGAATCATGCTCATTAGGAAAGTATGTATTGAGAAAGGTGGCGAAATCTTCCTCAAATGAGTAATCATCCAAAGTAGTATCAAGAGTTGTAGGTGGAGGATCTTCATCAAAAATAGGAGTAAGATCATCATTAGGAGACATATCATTTGAAGAATCACTCGAAATAGTGTCAACATCATCAAAGTCATCATATGTTGGCATGTCTTTATACTCGGAAGAAAAATCATCATAATCATCATAATCGTCATAACTTGGTGGATCACTCAAATCGGCAATAGAATCATCATTATATTCATCATAGATTAATGGAGTGACATAGATTTTGGAGCACTCAAATCGGAAAGAGAATCATTAGGATCTTCCACATGGTCTTGAAAAAGTGGATTATCATAGCAAGTCTCGAAAAGAGGATTGTCATGTAGCTCAAAATCATCAAGCTTTGTACTTTCCAAAGGAGTTGTAACAAGCTCGTCTTGAAGCACATCAATCATTTTCGCCGATTCTTTTCCATTGGATTTGTTTGTAATCTTCTCAATCTTAAAAACTTGTTGATCATTCCCGACTCTTAGAATTAATTCACCTTCGGCAATATCGACTAAAGCTTTTCCGGTTCTCAAGAATGGCCGTCCAAGTATTAACGGAATACGAGGATCCGTTTCAAAATCAACAACAACAAAATCGACCGGAAAAGTGAAGGTACCAACTTCAACAAAAACATCTTCGGAAATACCAACGGGGTAAGCGAGAGTTCGATTTGCTAGCTCAAGAGTCATCCGTGTTGGTGTAAGGTCGGGTAGTGATAACTTCTTCCAAACACTTAATGGCATTAAATTGATACTTGCCCTAAGATCGGCTAAGGCAGTAAATTCTTCAACTTTGTGAAATGTACAAGGTAGCACAAAACGACCGGGATCTCCAAGTTTTTCTGGAAGTTCTTTAAGAAGGACTGCAGAACAATTTTCATTCAATCGAGTATTAACAAACTCGGACATCTTCTCCTTCTTACTAAGCAATTCCTTGAATGCTTTGACAAATTTCGGCATTTGGACAAGTGCTTCAACAAGGCTAATGTTGAAATTCATTTGGGATATCATCTTTAAATAAGAAGTAACTTGAGCATCCTCTTTAGTGAGCAATTTGCACTTGTCTAACCGACAAGGATAAGGGATATTAGGTTTAGGTAGTGTAGGTGTGGAAGGTGAAGGTTGAGATGTTGATAGTTGAGAGGGTGAAGGGTTTTCTTTGGTACTTCTTCAGTAAGAGATGGAGACGGTAATGGAGAACTAGTACTAGGCGTGGTAGTAGGAGGGATAAATGGGGGTGGAGGAGGTGTAGATGGAGTAACGGGAGGAGGGGTAGAAGTTCCTACTATAGTTGATCCACTGCGTGTAGTAATAGCACTCACATTAGCTCTAGGGTTTGTTTTAGTTGTTTAAGGAAGAGCACCTTGGGGATGAAGGGTTTGAAATATTTGAACGAATTTCCTATCTGTGGACTCTTGCATTTCTTTCATGGTTCGCTCATGATCGGTTAATTATTGTAGAATCAAGTCCATGTGCGGATGAGGTAAATTGGACCCTTGTTGTTGAAAACCTTGGTTTGGGTATTGGTTATATGGTGGAAAATCTTGAGGATTGAAACATTGGTATGGAAAGCCTTGATTTTGCATTTGATAAGGTCCTTGATTTGCATTGTAGCCCCTCACATTTGCATTTTGTTGAAAATTTGCTCTTGGTGGCCCTTGGTTGTTATGGGTGGGTGGGTGTGGTCTTTGTTGAAAATCGGGTGGTAATTAGTCGAGTTATAGGACAAGTGATTAACTTCGACATTAGGCTTGAAATGAACCCTCTCCGTGTTGTTCTAAGCATACACTTCCCCGTGACATTGATCATAAGATTTATCACAATTAGCATAAGAGTGTGGCCCACCACAAGTTTCACAAGTAATATTGAGATCATGGGCATTTAGATTAGGAGGATTATCTCCTAAAACAAGTTGTTTTACTACTGAAGTAAGTTCATTAAGATGATTTGTCAAATCACTCTCACTGGCACTAGCCATAGTATCCCTAACACTCTTGGTTTGGACTTTGGCCTTGTTTTCTATGATTGCCCAAGCCTCATTCATTGATTTAACCAGAATATTACCCCCCGAAGCACTATTTAGTGAGTATTGGTCATTCAAACTTAATCCATTATAAAAAGTATTAATTTGATGCACTTTAGTAAAACCGTGTTGTGGACACTTTCTTAAAAGTTCCTTAAAACGATCCCAAGATTCACTAAACGTCTCACCGTACTTTTGTTCAAAATTAATGATGTTATTCTGCAAAGCGGTAGTACGTGAGGGTGGGAAAAAGTAATTGATAAATTTGGTCTCAAGATCCGCCCATGTTGTAATACTTTGGGGTGGTTCCTTATCAAGCCAAGTCTGAGCTTGTCCTTCGAGAGAGAAAGGAAAGAGGAGCAAACGAATTGCCTCTTGTGAGACCCCATTGTATTTCACAGTATTGGTTAAGTGAACAAACCTTTTGATGTGATCGTGCGGATCATCATGAGTACGGCCTAAGAAAGGTGTTGCGGAAACCATTTGAATAAAACCGGTCTTGAGCTCGAAGTTATTTGCATCAATAGCCAGAACCACAATCGCATCTTCATTGCCTTCAACATGTGATTGCAAGAGCTCGATCATTGGACGGTTATCCATTGTGTTAACAACAGGAGGCTCGATGATAGCGGCTTTAATGGACATCCTTTTGCGTGAACGGGTACGCATACACCTACAAAAGAAAAATATAGCAAAGAAATAGAAGAAATAAAGTTAACGCGAAAAGAAAATATTTTTGGTGCAAAACTTTTGAAAAAGAAATGCTTTTTATGATTTTTTAAATGTTTTTGGATTTTTGAAATTTTTTATTTTTATGGATTTTTAAAAAAAAATTAACACGAAAATAACGTTCAAAAGTGAACGGATCCCAAAATCCAACGCGTCTCTCACAAAAAACCGTTAATCTTTACGAAAAGAGCCGACAGCGGCGCCATTTTAATATAAATATTTTATATATGGGTTAAAATCGTCTCGACTCGATTCGAATTAAAAAGGGTAAATGTGCGACTCAGTTGTTCTTGGTGTAAAAAGCAATGTCGTTGATTATCTATTTAAAAATAAAAATGAAAACTTTAAGATTGAAAACTAAAATTGAAGAAATTAACGTGATTTAAAACTTGATTAAAAGGTAAACTTGAAATAAATCTAAGACAAAACAATTTAAAATTGAACTTAATAAAAAAGGCGGGAAAATAAAGTTTAAAAACAATTTGGGAAACCAAAATAAAACACAAGTCGGAATACACTTAAACATGACCTAAGTCGGAATCTATGATTCTTAACTAATCCGGAATACCAAAAACAATTTAATTATCCGGAATCTATCACACACACACAATCCAAAATAAAAGAGAAATTAACCTAATCCGGATTCCAAGATTCTTAGGTAATCCGGAATCTATATTACCTGCTCAATCCGGAATGTGAGAATTGTGGCTAATCCGGAATCCAACTTTTGGATACAATCCGGAATCCGTAGGAACTTGCCATCCAGAATAAAAGGGAAATTGAACTAATCCGGAACGTTTGTTTTCAAGTAATTCGGAATACCTTGATTTCTGACCTAATCTGGAATGCTGGATGACTGACCTAATCCGGAATCACTAGTTTCTACCTTATTCGGAATATTTGATGAGGATATAATCCGGAATAATGAACTTACACATAATCCAGAATAATGGAAATGACCTAAGTCGGAATACAAAGTTTGCAAGTAATTCGGGATAAGGGTTTATAAAACCCGGATAACATAAAATAAGCTAACATTTAATTAAGCAATAATTCAAATAAGCACTTATCAAAAACTTAACCAAACTAATGTTAGGAAAAAGCTAATAAGCCACAAATTAAAAACTTTGAAAACACTAAATAATCAAAATACTTAAAATCAATTTTTTTTTTTTAAATAATTAAATCTATAAAAACACTTAATTAAAAATAAGACAAACACACCAAAAGCAATAAGCACAATAAGCTAAAACAAATAAACACTTGAAAATCAATAAGCACAATCAAACAAACACATCAATCAAACAAAGAACAAGATTAAACAAACTACATGATTATGAAAGTTAAACAATAGATTTAAAAACAAGAAAGGTAGAATGAGAATGATTATGAAAAGCTTGAAAATAAAATGAAGATTAAAGATTCAATACAAGATTAAAGATTAAAAAGATTGAAAATTTCAAAGTAAATCTAGAGAGAGAAAGTAAGTTATTCTACTCCTACAACTTAAAAAAATAAAACTATCTAAAATTAACTAACACCTCCTAATGAAGGATTAGGAGGGTATTTATAGGAGGAGGGGAGGAGTGTCGTTGCTTCTCTCTTTCCCTTTGTCTTTTCGTCTTTTAATTTCTTCGTCTTTCTTGACTTTGTCTCGGGATTTTTCGAATGATAAAATAAACTCGTCTTCTAATTGTATTCTATTATTAGACTTGGTTCTTTGACTTTATTAAAATTCCGTCTTTAGTCTTTTTCTTCGATAAATCTTTAGAATAAGCCTTTGACTTCCGTTCCTTTTGCACTCTTGATCTTTTAACTTCGTCTTTTGTCTTTTTCTTCGATAAAAGCCCGTGAAAGCCCGTGTTTTCTTCCTTTTTCATATTTTGGTCCTAAAACACAACAAAAACATAAACCACACATAATTCCGACTTTTACGACATTAAATACACGTTTTGGTCTTGTTTTTATTATAATTAAGTGGTAAAAGGATAAGTGTTTTCACACTTATTTTTACACCTCAAATCCTGTTAGTTCCCCAAAGGCATGTGTATACACTAAGAGTTTTGGGCTGCTTGTTATTTTCTTTGTACTTTTGGTGTTGGCTAACCCCCACACAACAAATGGTGCTCAACTCACCATGTTTAACAAACAAGAAAGAGTTGATTAACCATGAGGGTACGACTCTGGTGTGACAATCAAATCCGTTGATGGTTGCCAATTTGACCAAAATTAGATGGTTTTCACTCACCTTGGTCCTAGACTGAAGAGTGTCTAGTCCATAGGCAAACACTTTATGCTAAAGACTTTTTCAATCCGTTGATAGCTGTAATAGTTTGCTCAAAACTATAGGGTTTTCAACTCACCCATGCTTCATTGTTGAGAGTTAACTAGTCCAAGAGGGTACGACTCTTGGAAATTTTTTTTATCAAATACGTTGATGGCTGTGATGATTTGCCAAAAATCATTAGGGTATTTCAACTCACCATTGATTCATGTTCTAAGAGTTGGACTGGGTACTGGTCTCCCAGGGTGATGTCATGATTCCACCAAAAGATTGGCTAGCCCAAGAGTGAGTAGCTACTTGGTAATGGCTTATCAAATCTGTTCATGTTGTTGTCAAGATTCAACATGTGCATATATTTTCAAGCTTTCAAGAAGTTCAGTAGTTAGAGTGCAGAGCAAGTCCTTTTGAGTTTACTTTTGGTGTTATCAAGTCTGACTTGTTGCTGCTATGGCTCATATTCCATTCCTCAAGCTTTATTGTAAAAGATCTATATGGAAACTTGAACTCAACAGGGTCAAAATCAGGTTTAGGGGAGGCTTGTTAGGAATATTGTAATAGGTATTTAATTCTAGTATTGTAATAGTGTCGACTAGGAGGTATGTAGTTCCTCCTTGTCATAGTAGTAGCAGGAGTAGTTACTCCTGGTAGGAGTAATAAGTTTCTTCTAGTCTGTTACTTAGTCAGACCATATTATTAGTATTAGTTAGTTAGGATATGCATGAGATATCTTATGAAAGGATATGCATATCACAAGTTACACGTTTTGGTGTTAATGCTTATTAGGGATTCCTTGTAGTCTAAAAAGAACCCATGGCTGAAGGGTTTGACACACCTTCACTATTTCATTTCTCATTAGTAATATTAGAAATCCTTAGAAAGGATCATGTTATTCATTTAGTTTTGTTTCTTCTTGTTTCTAGTGTTTGTATTCTACATAAACGCTTACTCTCTTAGAGTCTCTCTGTGGATGACTTGTGATTACATAAGTTATCTATCATCCTTAGCAGGCTGAAAGATCTATCTCTAAAGGACCCAACATGATCTATACCCGAACAACCTACTATCTACGAAGGAACGATGGAGTCAAAAGGTGGTTTAGGATAGGAAACTAAGTCCTATGATCTAACCAGAACTAGAGGGATCTACCCAAGGACATTCCATAGCTAGAAATAGTTGTCCTTACGAAAGATGGAGTTGGATGTGAATTAATCTGAATGCATACTAATTACTTAAGCTAGCACTGGAACAATCACAACAAGGTGCTAGTGATGACGTATTTGTAAGCATTGAAGGGGTTGAAGATTCAATGCAACTTAGGCTGAAGTCGGGCCAATACATCTACTATCAAAATCATCAAGATGATTGCTGATATTGAAGACAAGTCATCGTGGACCCAGTGATGCAATGCACAACCCTTCCCAACCATTCTGGTTTCTCTCAAAAGAAACTTATCTCATTGTCACGGAGATCAATACGTTATCTATTGACTTTCTCACTTCTAGTTAGTTAATATTGAAAAGGTGGCAGTCAGCTCCAGCCTCTGATCACTAAAACCAAAAAGAACTTATCGAGTCTAGAGCCAAAAGGAGATCAATTAAAATCTCATTAGGACACAATCCATATAACACAATTGTGGTTCATCATCTAGAACACAAGTTGTAACAGAGAGTCCTACGCATTATCCTTGTGATATTGCCAAAACATCTTAGTGATACGATTCATGATGAAGATGGCAATCCTGCTTGAGTGAACATTAAACAAGCTCATGGTAGGTACCTTGTGTGATTCCGCACGAATCAAACTTGTGATAACTGACATGCAACTAAGTTTAGATTCTTAAGTGACTCAAACTTGATTCCAAGTCTCTTCGCAAAATCCGTGTGATCTTTCAAGAACATTCACAGTGACACTCTTCAGTGTTCATAATGACGAATAGAAATCCTTCCAGTGTCAACCTCAAACATCACTGTGGTAGGTGACTCGCAAGATTCTTTATGAATCAAGCTTGTGAAAAACTGGAAAACAACAATGGTGAGATTCTTAAATGAATCAAACTTGTTCCAGGAATCAGAATTGACGACTCTAATCAGACGGATAATTTATCTTACTGATTCACTCTTACTCTTATAGTTTGATTTGAGACGTTCGAGAAAAGAGAAATGGCTAGTACAGCCGGGAAACCCTGTCAAAGAGGTTGTTAATTGAATCTACGTTATCACAGGTACGATATCTTTTGATCCCAAAATTAGATTGATTAGTGATACAGTCGTTTTCGTAAACCCGAAAGGTTATCGTAGTTCTGGCGAAGTGTGAATGGAAATTCGCGTTTATGTCCAAAGTTTGATGCTTGAATAAAAGAGATTTTGATTTTTATATCTAAACTAAATGATTAACACTAAGGATAATCCTAATCTAAAGGGAAGTAATAAGGAAATCCGAATCAAATAAAGCAACGACAATGAAACAACGAGAGAATCCTAAACTATCTCGGGAGCAAGCAAACGGTTAATAAACAAGAATGACAATAAAATATTTAAACGAGAATAAGAGATAAAGGGAATGGATACCAAAATGAAGAACCGAACATAATGTTAAAGAAAATACCGAGAATCAATAAGACATAAAACGTTAACGCCAATTAAGCTAACCGACATATTTAACTAATAAATAAAAACTATTTTTATTTTAATTCTAAATTTTATAAAATTCTTAAATAGAATATTAAAACTAATTTTAATACTATAAACAAAATTAAAGTGAGGATAAAAATAAAATATGGAATTATCCTATGTCTATCTATCTATGAATTAAATAAAGGACTGGGGAAAAAAATTATGCGTTTTCTATCCTACGAAAAGACAAAAAAAAACAGCTACCTTAAAACTAAAAAATGATGATTTGAAATAAATTGCTGCGTGTATTACTATCTAAAAAACAGGGAAGAAAATAAATTAAAATACTGAGGACATAAATAGAATGTTTATTTTCTATCTGTTGCTACTTCTAAATCTACACTACTACTCAAAATAAATGAAGACAAAGAAAAATCCATATGTAGTCTGCATAATCTACTCATAATAATCAAATGCCAGGAAAAAAATAAAAATACAAAAAAGAAGTGAAGGTCTCCTTTTTTCTCTCCAATCTGCGTCCTATTTTCTTGCTAAGCTACTTAACGAAAGAAAAAAAATAAAAATAAAAAATAAAAATAAAAAAATAAATAAGGAATGTTGAAGTCTGCTTAAACAAATGTTATTAAAGAAAGAGAATAAACAAAATCCTATCCTAATCTAATAGGATAAAAAAAAGAACGCAGGGAAAAGTGAGGGGTTTTGAATCTGATGTCTTCGTATATATGTTATTAAAGAAAAAATATAACAGAAAAAAGATCCTATCCTAAAACTAAAAAATATCTAATCGCAGGAAAATAATAACAAACAAAACGCCGGATAAGATCTAAATTAAGTAAAAGCGATGATACATATTTTTGGAATGTTGATACTGTCTATCTAAGAAGAATAAAAAAAATGCAGGTACCCTACTAAAAAAATGGAGACAATCTATCTAAAAAAGGAAAGAAAAATAAATGCAGAATATTTCTTATCCTATTTATATTGCGTTTTAAAAAAAATGAAGACTGCCCAATCCATCCCCAAGTCTGCGTTTTGTTTAAGCTTAATATCTGATCTCTCCTAATGTGCCTGCTACGTCTTCTTTTCCTATGCTAGGCCTTTGTTGGTTGCGTTTGCTCTCACTGCTGGGCCTGAAGTAACCAAAGGGTTAGGCTGAGCATATGATCTTGGGCTGTTGTCTTGTAAGTAGAATTGGGTCGGCCCTTTTAACTAATATTGGGTCGGCCCGACCCATTTAAATGGTGTCAGGTCGGCCCAATAAAAATAGGAATGCACCGTTGGACTCGATTTGTCGCGCTCTTCTCATTTCTCGTGCTTGATTTTGGCTCTTTGACTTGATTTTTTGCTCTTTCTTTGATACCCGTACCTACCATAATAAATAACACATAATAACGATATATGCACTAAAAAAATATATTTTTTCTATTAATTATGCTATAAATGAAGGGATATTCTCACTAAATGCATGAATAATTACGTGTTTAACACACCCCTACACTTAACGTTGCTTGCCCCCAAGCAACTATTATCACAAATGTTAAGTCCAAAAACAAATTAAAACCACATTATTCAAAATTGGCTTGTTAATAAAATAAAAATAAAAAAGCATTGTGACCCGCCATGCTCGACTTTTTATTTAAGGTATAAGGATCATAGAACGGGAAACACGCAAACTGGGTGTCTCCAGGGAATAAATATCGTCATCCTCTTTTTATTACTCCCAACTAAGCTAAGATTCCTTGAACAAACGTTTGGAAAAATGCTAACACTACTTATACTAATAACCTATGTCAGTATAACTTTTCACTCCCACAATTATAAAAGACTAGGCAAGTGTGTTCATTTTCAAAGTTTTGATCGTTCAAATCGTCATTTGTTATGGTTGCTAATCATCTAAGTGGAATACTAAACTCACCGAAATGACGAGATTTAAGATTCAAAAATTGCCTTTCCCATTTAGAGGCTTTTTTCTCGGAACGTCCCAACCTCATTGGTTAAGTTCCCGGGCTTTTGACACCCCACGGAGAATAGTACCGGGATTGGCGGGATTTTGAAATCAAACATCCTAAAATCACCGCTAAGCTAATAAAAGACACTTACATGAAAAAACAACGACGGTAATTAGAGAATGAAGATTCAAAGGAGAGATCACTCCATGTAGCGACTTTCTTCTCAGCTTCTCCTTTAGCAAAGCTTAGGAGGCTAGGTTTTTCCACCCTCGAGAATAGTATCGGAGCTCACGGGACCTTTGACTTCTACACTCTCTAATAGCGTCTAAACTCTTATAAAAAGTTGACGAATTCTAGTTCAACTTCGGATTTAAATTTAAGAAAAAGAAAGTTTCTCACAATTATAATTAAAGCAACAAAAACACTTATTCATTTATTCGACTCTAACTCTATAAAAAAATTTCTTTCTTTTTTTTCAATTTTTTTTCTTTCTTTTTCTTTCTTTTTTGATTTTCTTTTTTCTCTCTCTTCTTTTTTTTATTTTTTTCTGATTCGATTTTTTTTAGCATATTTATTCACGCAACATTATTTCAATTTTAAGAAAGTATGCTTTCACTCAAATTTAAATAAAAAGTTGAACTAGGACCACGTTTAGCATTTTTATTTGCACAATTCCTAAAAGCTTAGTCTAAAAGTTAAGAGAGCAGCCAGATCAACACTCTGGTAGAGTCATGATCTTCTATGTTCTAGCCTACGGGAAAAGTCAATCACGCACGGTGAAAAACGTTTTATTATTCTTTTAGTCATTTTTAAAATAAAATAAAATAAACAAACACACATTTGATCAAAATAGGATGCAAGAGGGCAAACAAGTAGGCATGAATATGATCATATTGATATAAACCCCCTACACTTAGAACCGAACATTAGCCTCAATGTTCAAAATTGATAAGGTGCTACCCCTACACTTAATAACACAAAAGGCTAATGCTAGAATTCCAAGTGTAAGAAGGAGAACACAATCAGATATGAGTAGATAATAATGAGAAATGATTACTCCCCTGATATAAACATGAAGATCGATCGGAGACTGAATGAAGAAGATGATGGAAAACAGCAACATCAACCCTCTGAAAGTCTTCTCGATCCAAGGGAACCCTACACACAAAAACAAAAACCACCAAGCACACATGGAGAGAAGCATGCCCCTACACTTATGTTTGAAAATAGATAAAGAAGGATAGACCCTCGGGTTGCCTCTCGAGAAGCGCTTGTTTTTGTTAACCGAGTCACGAGCCTGACTCGACCCCGAGTTAAATGGTCCATGGGGGAGCAAGAGAATCACCACAGGCTCAAAACAGATTTGCCATGGTCAAAAATCGTATCCTCATTACCGGATGAGAATAAGGAAGAAGAATCCACAATATAAGTCAAGAAAAGCAGAAGGATTCTTATAACATACGAGAAATAGGTATAAAGACGATCCTTAACAATACTCGTCTTCGCCAAGGGCGGGAGGCTGGGAGAAATTTATATCAAAGTGTCACCCGAGGACACTTGATAGAAACTTACATCAAGAGTCGATGGTATAACCAGTAAAACATCACAAGTGATAGCAACATCAACGTCTCCTCCAAGATCAAAACACTCATCCTCATTTCCCGGTATGAAATGAGGAGAGTAAAAGTGATACATCATCCGCTTGGGCGTGCACGTGGTAGGACGGCGTGGCAACATAATATGAGAAATATTAGAAGAAATATCTACCACCCGCATCACCTCTCTAGACCGAATCAAACGGAAGATAGGGTCAAATCTCTCCACCTCCTCTACGATGGAAGGTGGCATGGCTAACAAAGAATGCTCATCAATAGCAAGAGATTCAGAGCTATCAATATCCTCAATCCTCTCTTCAAAGAGAGGATTCACCTCACTAGAGATGTAGGCGTCATCAAAATCAAATAAAGGGTTTGATAAATCTTGAAATTTTCCTTCAGAACATCTTCATTGGATAGTGACTCGTCATTACTAGAAGTAAAATCATCATCGAAATCAAAAAGATGATTAGATAAAGCCAAAGAATCATCTCCCAAGATGTCGGTGGGAGGTAATAAATCATCACTAGAAAGAGATTCACACTCACTATCACTATCGGAAGCAACCGTAGGCTCACTTTGGATTGGAATAAGATTCTCATTACAAGGAATAGTGATAAGACCCTCATCCCCTATAATGAGAGAGGCATCGGTCTCCTCGTCATCATCATAACAATAAGGAATCACACGAGGCGTAGAGGTATAAGCACTAACACTAGATACTTGCTCTTGTCGTTGTTGCTCGTCTAATGTTTCTCTTAGTCGAATTAAACCGTCACGAAGTGTGAAAAGAAGGACTCGTTCTTCGTCACTGAAAGAAGGTTGATGATCGAGGGTGTAATGTAGGGGCTCAAAATTATGAAAATCGGAATTATAGCACGGATCGGGCTCATAATAATTCATCGGTTGACAAGAAAAAGTGTCACGAGGGCCCCCAAAATTGTTGCAACAGGGGTATTGAGAAAAACCCGGTGCACCTTGTGGATAAGTACCCCATATATGCAAGAGGGGGAGATACTTTCATTATAGGTGAAGTACGAATTGATCGAATTGCAAGATGGATAATGTCCAAATTGTGAATTGTGAAGATCTCTTCCGCACCACTCGCATGAACACCATTGACATGATTGAGAACCATACAATGGTCTCCCACACCCTACACAATAGTCATACGAATCCATGAAGAATTAGAAATAAGAATGGTTGAGAAAAAGAATTAAACACGATAGAAGATAAAGAAGAATATTTTTGAAACTTTTTTTTTGTTTTTATTTAATAATAAAATAATAATAAAATAATAAAAAGAAAATATTAGATTATAATATACTTTATAAAACTATATATCATATATAATATATAGCTAAAAGAAAAATAAAGTCGAAAGAAAATATTTTTGGATTTTTTAAATGATATATATAGTAATAGAGAAAATAAGATAAAATAATAAAATAATTTTTTTGGGTTTTTATTGATTTTACGTTTTTTAGATTTTTGAAAATTTTAATTTATTATTATTATTATTATTATCGTTTTTTATTTTTTTTTAAATTTATTTTTTATTGCAATGAAAAATAACGTTCAAAAGTGAATGGATCCCAAAATCCAAATCGTCTCACGAAAAATTGCCAATCGTAACGAGCACGAACCGGCAGCGGCGCCATTTTAATATGGTCGTTTTCGTACCCCCGAAAGGTTATCGTAGTTCCAGCGAAGTGTGAATGGTAATTCCCGTTTATGTCTAAAGTTTGATACTTGAATAAAAGAGATTTTGATTTTTATTTCTAAAATAAATGATTAAAACTAAGGATAATCCTAATATAAAGGGAAGTAATAAGGAAATCCTAATCAAACAAAGCAACGGCAATAAAACAACGAGAGAATCCTAAACTATCTACGAGAGCAAGCAAACGGTTAATAAACAAGAATGACAATAAAATATTTAAACGAGAATAAGAGAGAAAGAGAATGGATACCGAAATGAAGAACCGAACAAAATGTTGAAGAGAACACTGAGAATCAATACGACATAAAACATTAACGCCAATTAAGCTAAACGACATATTAAACTAATTAATGAAAACTATTTTTATTTTAATTCTAAATTTTGTAAAATTCTTAAATAGAATATTAAAACTAATTTTAATACTATATAAAAAACTAAAGTGAGGATAAAAATAAAATATAGAATTATCCTATGTCTATCTATCTATGAATTAAATAAAGGACTGGGGAAAAAATGATGCGTTTTCTATCCTACGAAAAGATAAAAAAAACAGCTATCTTAAAACTAAAAATGATGATTTGAAATGAATTGGTGAGTGTATTACTATCTAAAAAAAGGAAAGAAAATAAATTAAAATAGAGAGGAAATAAATAGAATGTTTATTTGTTATCTGTTGCTACTTCTGAATCTACACTACTACTCAAAATAAACGAAGACAAAGAAAAATCCATATGTAGTCTGCATAATCTACTCCTAATAATCAAATGCCAAGGAAAAAAATAAAAATATAAAAAAGAAGTGAAGATCTCCTTTTTTTCTATACATTCTGCGTCCTATTTTCTTACTTAACGAAAGAAAAAATAATAAAAAAAATAAATAAGGAATGTTGAAGTCTGCTTAAACAAAAGTTATTAAAGAAAGAGAATAAACAAAATCCTATCCTAATCTAATAGAATAAAAAAAGAACGTAGGGAAAAGTGAGGTGTTTTGAATCTGAAGTCTGCGTATATATGTTATTAAAGGAAAAATATAACAGAGAAAAGATCCTATCCTAAAACTAAAAAATATCTAATCGCGGGGAATTAATAACAAACAAAACGCAGGATAAGATCTAAATTAAGTAAAAGTGAGGATACATATTTTTGGAATGTTGATACTGTCTACCTAAGAAGAATAAATAAAACGCAGGTACCCTACTATAAAAATAGAGACTATCTATCTAAAAAAAGGAAATAAAAATAAATGTAGAATATTTTTTATCCTATCTATATTGCGTTTTAAAAAAAA
The DNA here is from genome assembly GCA_025667525.1 of Glebionis coronaria. NCBI lineage: Eukaryota > Viridiplantae > Streptophyta > Magnoliopsida > Asterales > Asteraceae > Glebionis > Glebionis coronaria. The sequence continues at coordinate 215,242,343 of CM046875.1, forward strand.
AATGAAGACTGCCAATCCATCCCCAAGTCTGCGTTTTATTTAAGCTTAATATCTGATCTCTCCTAATGGGCCTACTACGTCTTTTTTTCCTATGTTGGGCCTTTGTTGGCTGTGTTTGCTCTCACTGCTGGGCCTGAAGTAACCAAAGGGTTGGGTTGAGTATATGATCTTGGGCTGCTGTCTTGTAAGTAGAATTGGGTCGGCCCATTTAACTAATATTGGGTCGGCCCGACCCATTTAAGTGGTGTCGGGTCGGCCCAATAAAAATATGAATGCACCGTTGGACTCGATTTGTCGCGCTCTTCTCATTTCTCGTGTTCGATTTTGGCTCTTTGACTTGATTTTTTGCTCTTTCTTTGATATCCGTACCTACCATAATAAATAACACATAATAACGATATATGCTCTAAAATTACATTTTTTCTATTTATTATGCTACAAATGAAGGGATATTCTCACTAAATGCATGAATAATTACGTGTTTAACTATTAACTTTTGTTAAACAAGATTGAATCAAGATTAACACGCAGAGAAACTTTGTGTATTCAGCAATCTAAGTGTTATACAGAATTAACACTTAGAGAAAAGAATAAAGCAAAGCAATATAACCAAAACTTTCACTTTGATTGATGATGAAACTTGCGTACAAATGACAGTGTAAACTTGTAAAAACTTGTTAAAACTGATAAAACTGATATCAAACTATGAACCCTACGACCTCCTTTTATTACACAAGGAGTCGTGTACAAATGTCTACCTATCAACTATTCTAGGTAAAGATAATTATAGAAAATACAATATTGAACATATCTTTACTAGAAATACAAAACGTGAAGACTAAGTATTCCTATCAGTGGTTGAACTTCTCTTTTTCAGCGCTCAAATATACTTTGTAAATGCATCATCTGTCAGCGCCTCTTTTACTCTTGTCAGCGTCCAAGTTCTTCTTGTCAGCGTCCCAGTGACCTAGCTAATTTTATTCCCAAAAATCCTCCCCTAAACTTGATATCTACTCTAGTAATCAAGTTTCAAAATAAAAACTAAATACAAGGAGGATTCTTACAAAAACCAACTATTTCTTAATTAGATAATAAACAAGTCTAACTAAATCCTTACTAACATCACTGGTATAGTCAACCTCTAACTGTATGGATACCATCATCTTCAAAGCATCTTGAGGTAGAGGATATTCAACATCAACTAAAAGATATTCTGCAAATTTTGAGGTACTAAGATAGTATACACCAGCAGCTGAATATAAACGCCACTTCAAACCACTGAGGTCATCCAAATCCACCCATATTGGATCAGCTTCATCTAGTTCAATCATTCTCTTGAATATTGTCCAGATCTTTATTCCATTTACTGAAGAAGGCTCTTCAGCTTCATACTTGGCCTTCATCAACTTCCATAAATCTACCAAGTCTTCTCTATCCATACTTGCAAACAAAGAAATCAAAGAAGTGAATGTCTGTACCTTGTCACCATATCTGGTGATCACCCAGAAACCACTTGCATCTTCTTCATACTTGATTATAGGGTTTCTGAAATCTAAAGGTAACACTTCTGTAAAAATCTGAAGCTTCCAATGGTGAAAGCTTTATAGTCTTCCTTATAACAGCTTCACTTGGATTTAATTGATCAAGTACTGGGAATTCAGTTGGTATTCCCTTCTTCACTGGCCTTGGCACAATGGAAGCCTTCTTGATCTGCATGTTTTCTTCAATTTATTCCTTCCTTTCATCAGAATAAAGTCTGTGAGTATTCTCCTCACAAACACGTTCCCAAATAGGATATGCATAAAACTCAAATTGTTCAAAGGAAAGATTCTTTAATTTCGCATAAGTCCATCCTATTTGATGGCACCTAAGAAGCATATAATAGAGCTCTCTTCTATCTCTTCTCAGCTCAGAAAGTACTTTACTTTCCTTATGCTTCAAAATGACCTTGCAATCCTTTTGAACTCTCAACAGAATTTCCAAACCCAAAATTTGTCCAGTAAGTGTCATATCTGGATTTTCTACAATCGAAGCTTCCCATGCAAAATACAAAGTAACTACCGCAGGCATGTCAAAGTCAACTTGCATATTTAACTCCTTAAGCTTCTCCCTAGCCAGTTCATCCTCCCCATACTCCAATTTTTTAGGCTCTTCAATTATCATCACACTAGAACCAGAACTCTCATCATCACTGCCATCCTTATTGCTTTCAATGGCAGTCTTTACCCTATCATGTTCTTCAAGTTCTGCAGCCAAAACAAAATCAAAATGTACTTGAGTTGCATCCTTAGGTACCTGTACTTCTACCATAACCCCTTTACCCTTTACTAATGCTCCAATTGCTGGTAAAGATGTTGATGGTACCTGTGTAGAAACATCTTTGATAATGGCTGATGGTTGGGATACACCAGTCATACCGGCAAGTCTATCAGCGTCTGATTTATTAATGTTAGTGTCCATAGCCTGAGTGTCAGCGGCTGACTAAGTGACCTGCTTCATCATCTCTACAAATGATAGCTTCTTAGGAGTAACCAAAGAAATATCAACAACTGGCTTCTCCTTCAAACTTGTTAGTGCCTCAGCTATCTCCACAGCTTTACTCCCATAAGAAACACCTTCTTGTGAGCCTTTGTCACTCAAATTCATAGGATCAGTACGTGCTTCCTCCCCTTTGTAAGAATCCTCCCCTGAAGAAAGGACTCTAGCCTGCCTTCTCCGAGTATTGGCAGTCTCCAAAATAACCAAACTCTTCCTCAATGATTTGAGTTTAAGGCCTTGAGCTTTGACAACATGTATAAGGTCTGCATTTTGCTTTTGCAAACCACCATCAATTCCATAGATGATAAAGGTTTCATTATGCCCTCCTCTATCATGGGGATTTGACCCCCCAAAGAGAGATTCATTGGGCATGGATGTGGTCTTAATGATGTTGGGACTGTCTTGACCTACTTCTAAGCTAGTGTCAATAGTCCCAGCCCCACCCATGTCACCAACCAAACTTGTGGTGGTGGTTCTCTCTGCTACATGGCTAGGACCACTAGAGGAGAACACACCATTAGTCCTTTGTCTCTTCTCAAACCTATAGTCTTGTTGTTCTGAGGATGAAGTGGAATGGGGTCTGTTTGGGTGTGTGGGGCAATGGTGTCAGCGTTTGGGTTGGCTGTGTCAGCACCCACATTGTGAATGTCAGTGCCTAAGGGTTGAGGGTCAATATGCATGTGTTGTGGTGATAGAGGTTGTTCTAGGAGAGGGTCTGGTTGTGGTTCAGGTTGTGTAGCTTCCTGAATGACAGCTTGCATGGCTGGGGTGAGTGGAAGGTCTCTAAATGGAGGGGTATTCATGTTGCCAAACACAGTTTTCTTTTGAGTAGGGACCTCATAAAAGTGGTCATGGTCCCTACTACAATATCTTTGCTCATCAAAAACCATTTGTAAAAACCTAGGGTAAGTAAGAGTTATCTTGTTACCGTTGTTATGACACATGCCATCAAAAATAAATTTAGAAAAATTATATTTTTGCCCATTTGTAATGCAAACAAGAGCACAACTGATGCATCAATTGATTTCATTGAAAGACGAGCATTTGGGACTCAAACATTGTAGGATGACATGTATCAGGTACTTCCAGGCTAGAGGAAATTGTTGTTTAATATATTTGTGTTATTCCCATATCAATCCATAACACAAGATTTAGAGTAGAAAGAGAAGAAAGTTAGAGAGGGAAACTAGAGAGAGAGTGGTGGAAGGTTACACTTTTACTAGGTGAAAAGAAATGAACCAACACCCTCTTCCACACATGGAAGAGGGTTTATATACCCTTGGCATTTGGGCCGTGGGTTTAGTTTCCTTGGGTCGGGCTTGGCTTTGCTTGGGCTTAGAGCCCCTAACTTATACAATATTAGCTTAAAGTCCAAGCCCGGTTTTCCCGACTAACCTATTACAATACAAGACCATTTACGACTAAGATGACCTATTACATTCTTGTTCGACTATATAAAATATAGGGCTAACAATCTCCCCCAATGTATCGATCATCTTTAAAATATGATTGAGTGAATACATTCTTGTGGAGGTGATCTTCCTTCTTAGGTCTTGTATCTTGGTCTTGATCTTGTTTGTAACGGCTTTGTTCCTTCATGCCTTTGTGATCTTTATCTTGAGCCTTTGTCATTTGATTTTGAGTGCTTGAGATCTTCAATCTATTCTTGATAGTGTTCATCTTGAGCTCTTGTGACAAGATGACATATTACATTCTTTTTTTCTTAAGTATCTTGATTATCGCCATCTTGTGCTCTTGTGACTTCTGAATCAACATCGATTACACAGCTATGCCACCTTCTTGATATGCATCAACATATATGGACACGGACGAAATGGCTTTGAACATTTCACCCTAACTCGGTAGCAATTTACCTCCGGTCGGTGAAGACTGTAGACGGTATTAGATATCGTACCTGTGATCGGGTAGATTCGATTAAGAACCTCCTTGATAGGGTTTCTCGACGGTAGTAGCCAGTTCTCTTTACTCGACCGTCTCAAAGCAGACTGCGAACGTAAAGAGTGAATCATAAGGATAAATTATCCGTCTGATTAGAGTCGTCAATTCAGATTTCTTGGAATAAGTTTGATTCTAAAAGAATCGCACCATTGTTGCTTTCCAAATTGTCACAAGCTTGATTCATAGAGAATCTTGCGAGTCACCTACCGCAGAGCTGTTTAATGTTGACACTGGAAGGATTTCCATTCGTCACTGTGAGCACTAAGGAGTGTCACTCTGAATGTTCTGGCAAGATCACATGGATTTTGCGAAGAAACCTAGAATCAAGTATGAATAAATTAAGAATCCAAACTTAGTTGCATTCTAGTTCTCACAAGTTTAATTCGTGTTGAATCGTACAAGTTACCTACCATGAGCTTGTTTGATGCTTGCTCAAGCAGGATTTCCATCTTCATTGTGAATCGTATCACTCAGATGTTCTGGCAATATTACAAGGATAATGCGTAGGACTCGATTGTGTCCTAATGAGATGATAGATAGATCTAGTTTGGCTCTAGACTTAATAAGTGCATTTTGGTAATCGGAGGCTGGAGCAGACTGCCACCTTTTCAATATTAACTAACTCGGAGTGAGAAAGTCAATAGATACGTGTTGATCTCCATGACAATGAGACAAGTGTCTTTTGAGAGAAACTCGAATGGCTGGGGAAGGGTTGTGCATCGCATCACTGAGTCCATGACACTTTTCTTCGATAGATGTGTTAACCCGGTTTTTGCCTAAGTTGCATAGAATATTCAACTCCTTCAATGCTTACCAACATGTCATCACTAGCACCTTGTTGTGATTGTTCCAGTGCTAACTTAAGTAATTGGTCTGCATTCAGCTTCATTCAACTCCATCTTTCCTAAGGACAACTATTTCTAGCTATGGAATGTCCTTGGGTAGATCCCTCCGGTTCTGGTTGGCTCATAGGACTTAGTTTCCTATCCTAAACCACCTTTTGACTCCAGCATTCTGTCGTGGATAGTAGGTTGTTTTGGGTATAGATCGTAACCATAAACCATTGAAAACCATTCAAGTGCTTGATAAAAATCAAAACTGTTAATACTTGAAAGTTTTACATTTCTGAAAAGCTCCCCCTACACACATGCATCGATATACAAAATGTTTAGCATGTGAATGAAAGAGTTGCCCTTGAGTCTTTAAGATCACATGGTGCAATATATTACATTTTAATCACATTTTCTCCCCCTATCTCTAATATAAAAACATCATATTAGTGATACCAATTGATTAAAATATGACAGTTTCTAAAAACCGATTGGGGGAGAAACATGTGTGCACGCATGAATATGGAACTATTTGTAGTCAGGATGCTCCCCCTCATCAATATATGTGTGTCTTGAAGCAAAAATTTGACAAATTTTTGGAAAAACGACACCACAAAATATGTTGAGGTACGGAGATGAGATGCCTTATCCGATATAGTGTATTAGATATGATAGTTTTAAACTATTTTTGGAATGTGTTGGATACATAAAATATGACAATTTCAGAGATGTACCCAACAACATTAAAGGCTTGATTTTAAAACGCTCCCCCTCAAAAATTGATCAAAATAAAATATGACATTTTTGAGATATAAAACCATATTATGAGGAAGGGAGTGTTGAACACACAATTTTAAAAGATTAAGAAAAACCTTTTGAGAAATTCTTGAAAAATTGTGTTTAACGATTTTAAAATAGTCATGATAGAAGACTTCTCTTCTATTGCTTAGGGAAAGCGCACTGAAACGTACACTTCCCTTTCGGGTCCATTTTTCATGAGTTCAAAACTTTGATTGTTTTGTGACTAGCTCATGACCGAGAAATATTAATATCCCGTTGTGAAGGATAAGTTATCATCTGTGATAAACTTTCCTTAAGTTGAAGTGCGAGTTCTAAGCTGACATTTACTTAGAAGTCGTTTTTCATGAACTTAAAAACTTTGAATGTTTTTATGAGAAGCTCATGACCAAGAAATATGAATTTCTCGTTGAGAAGGATAAGTTATCGTCCGAGATAAACTTTCCTTAGTTGAGGTCCGAGTCCTAAGCTGTGATGCGCTTAGAAGTCATTATGGGAGAATATCAAGCAGCTTCATTTGCCAAAACCTCCAAGTCTTCTGGAGTCATATACTTCATACCAAGACGGCCAACGAGATACTGAAACCTATTTTGGGAAAGGGCTTTAGTAAACAAGTCTGCTATCTGGTACTCATTTCTGACAAAGTATAATTCCACGATATCACGTTCCACTTGTTCCTTGATGAAATGATATCTGACTGCGATGTGCTTGGTACGGTAGTGTTGAACCGGATTGCAAGAGATGGCTATGGCCGACTTTGAGTCACAATACATAGGTATTTTATCAAAGTGGAAGCCATAATCCGTGAGTTGAGTTCTCATCCAGAGGACTTGAGCACAACACGCGGATAGAGCCACATATTCTGCTTCAGCTGATGAGAGCGAAGTGTAATCCTACTTCTTTGACGACCAGGTCAAAAGCTTGTCTTCCCCTAGAAATTGTACGCTACCAGAAGTGCTTTTTCGACTATCAAGGAAACCTGCGTGATCAGAATCTGAAAAGGCTGTTAGATGAAAACCGGTTTCCTTCGGATACCAGAGTCCCATGTGAATGGTATTCTTAAGGTACCGAAAGATCCGTTTAACCTCTTTGAGGTGCTTTTGAGTAGGTCTGGCTTGATATCGTGTACAATAGCATGTGGCATGATGAATATCAGGGCTGCTTGCGGTAAGGTAAATAAGAGACCCGATCATACTGCGATATCGCGTTTGATCTACGGATATGAGTACAAGTCAGCGTCTAGGGATTTGGTCGACAATGGTGTACCAACGCGAGCACATGAGGTCATACCATGCTTTTTAAGTATCTCTTGAGCATACTTAGCTTGGTTAATGAAGATACCACGTGGGGATTGATGAATCTGGAGGCCTAAAAAGAATTTTAGCTCCCCCATCATTGACATTTAAATCTGCTGTGCATTAGTTTTCAAAACGTTTTCAAAGTTTTGGGTTCGTAGAACCAAAAAAAATATCATCAACATAAACTTGCACCAGCAGTATGTCATCCCTATATTTATTAATAAAGATAGTAGGATCAATAGAACCTTTGGAGAATCCTTGGGAAACCAAGAAGTTTGATAGTTCTTCGTACCATGCCCTTGGAGCTTGTTTAAGTCCATATACAGCCTTCTTGAGACGGTAGACTTTGTTAGGATGATGAGGATCGATGAATCCTTCGGGCTGATTCACATACACTTCTTCCTTTAAATGACCGTTGAGAAAAGCAGTTTTAACGTCCATCTGAAAAACCGTGAAGCCCTTATGTGCAGCATAAGCAAGAAATATCCTGACAGCCTCCAAACGAGCGGCAGGAGCGAATGATTCATCGTAGTCTATGCCTTCTTGTTGACGATATCCCTTAACCACAAGACGAGATTTGTTTATGATGATGGTTTGTTCTTCATCAAGTTTGTTTTTCCAATCCATTTGAAATCTAAAATTGACATTCCATAGGTTCTATCAACAAGTTCCCAAACATTTAGGCGTTCAAACTGATGAATTTCGTCTTGCATTGATTCAATCCACGCATGATCATTCATGGCTTGTTTGATGTTTCTAGGTACATTTAAACTCACGGTGAGTGCATACATACACACATCGCCATCAGTTTTGAGTTTTCTGCGTGTTCGAACTGGTTGTGAAGGATTTCCAATGACTTGCTCCAATGGATGATCACGTGTCCAATGGTGAGTGGATGGATACCATTGGTAAATTCTTCCTTCAACATTGACGGTTGGTGATGTTGGTTGATAAATTCTTCTTCGTCAGGTTGTGCATTGACTGCTTGATTGTTGATTCCTCCTTCAACATTGACGGTTGGTGATGTTGGTTGTATGACGGTTTCTTGAGTTTGTTGAGTATCCAATGGAATAGTCTCTTGAGGAACGGTTGCTGAAGGAGATGCAGTTGTGTCTTGATGACTTTGTTCGGGTGCATCAGCAGTAATGACAGCGGAAGGCTTTGACACAACTTGATTGTTTTCATAGTAATATTCATCAAACATTGGATCATATAAATCAACCAACTCATTCATTTGTTTCGCATCCGTCGAGTCTGCTGTAGGAGTACTTTCTTGACATTCTTGCACGGGACGTACACTGTTTTGTGTAGGTGCCATTGCTGGACATTGAGGTACGGGACTTGAGCTGTGGTGATCAAGTACCATTTGTGGCAATTCGTCAAAGTTCACATGAATTGTTTCAACAATAATCTTTGTTCTCTTGTTGTAAACTCGATATCCTTTTGACAATGTAGCATACCCCACAAAGGTACATGCATCACCTTTTTCTTTCATCTTGTCAAGATTCTCACCGTCTTTAAGGATGTAGCATAAAGATCCAAATACGTGAAAGAATTTAACAGTAGGTTTCCTGCCATTGATGATGTGGTAAGGTGTTTTTTCATGTCTAGGAATTACGAGAGAACGATTCTGAGTATAACAGGCAGTTGCAATTGCTTCAGCCCAAAAGAATAGTGGTAATTTTGAAGCAGAAAGCATTGTTCGAGCTGCCTCAACCAAAGTACGGTTCCGTCTTTTGACAACGCCTTTTTGTTCAGGATTTAGTGCAATAGACGTTTGATGTTCGATGGCTTCTTCTTGAAAGTAAGATTGCAAAGTCTTGTTCAAAAATTCAGTACCTCTATCCGTTCTTACGGTTAAGACTTGAGCTTGAAGATTGTGTTGTATCATCTTGAGAAAGTTTTTGAGAACCTCTGGTGTTTCATATTTGGACCTTAAGAAGAAAGTCCATGTGTATCTAGAGTAATCATCAACAATCACGAGAATATACTTTTTCCCGTTAATACTCTCTACACGCATGGGACCACATAAATCCATGTGTAGAAGTTCTAATCGTCCTTTTGAGCTTGGGGTAGTCTTTGTTTTGAAAGACTTTCGTTTTGCTTTCCCCCATTCACAAGAAGAACAAAGTTGGTCTTTGACGAATTTTAACTTAGGAAGACCCGTCACAATATCATTATTCGAAAGCAAGTTGATGGTGTCAAAGTTGAGATGTGACAATCGTTGATGCCATAACCATGCTTGAGAGGATGAAGCTTTAGCCATTAAGCAAACAAAATTTGTTGAAGATGTGTCTTGAAGAGTTACTGTGTAGATATCAGAACCACGAGAACCTGTAAGAAGGTCATTCCCATCGTAGTCTCTAACATAGCAAGTAGATTTCCGAAAAGCCACTTCCAAATCCGCATCACAAAATTGACCAACCGAGAATAAATTGTGATTCAGTCCCTCGACGTAATAAACCCGTTTGATAGTGAGATTTCATTGAACCAATCCTCATATCCGAGTATCGATGCAAACTGATCATTTCCAAACCGTACCGTACCCAGAAACTTCTCCACGAAGTTAATGAGAAGCTTGAGATTGCCTGTCATGTGCTTTGTGCACCCGGAGTCCATTATGAATAGGATGATTTTGACGAGCTGCTGAAGAATTAGAAGACAATGTAGCATTTGACAAATGGGAGCCCTTGATAGAAACGGGTTCCAAAATAGTAGTGGGCCTAGATGCAAAGTCTAGAGGCAAGCTGATATTCCTAGATCCAATCACTAAAGTGGTTAACTTAGGTACCCATTTGTATCCGGGTGGTGTAAATCTCGAATACCCCCGTTTACATATCCTAATCATGTTCTCATATAGCTTCTTTAATCTGTTTTGTTTACGCAGAGTAGTGGAGTCTAACGCACTTAGTTTCTTAAGTGGTTGATCAGTGGATTGGTTCAAAGTTCTTGTGGGTTCTCTAGTACTAGTGGGAACAAGAATAGGCTTCCTAGTTCTAGTATTCACGCCATTATGAATAAAAGCACAAGCATCATGATTGAAAGTATGAACACATTTTCCACATTTAACACAAACAAATTCAACATTCGATGTCTTAACATTCAAACTGTCATTACATGTAGTTACAAACGTTTTATTCTTAGAAAACTTAAAATTCCTATGGTGGTCTTCTTCTTCCCTTGACTATTGTTAGGCATGACTCTATCTTAAATTCTAGTGCTCTTAAGCTGTGGTCCGCTAACGCTAGTAGTGGGAGTTACTCTTGTAGAAGAAGACACACGTTGATTAGTTTTCCTTGTATTCTGAGGTAACCGCGATGTTCCAGCTTGAGTGGACCTAGTGTTCATCTTATACATTCCAGGTGCTATCACATTTGTGCTCTTATCAGTTCCTAGCTTAGGCAAAGTCTATGGGGGTTTGCCCAAAATAGACGATTTAGGGCATTTAACCGCATTCGGTTAACGAACGGCGGATGGTTTACCCAATTCAGACTTTCCTTTCAATTTCTCAATGAGTTTTTCTAACTCACTGATGGCTATGTCCCTTTCTTGTAGCTGAGCGTTCAAATCATTTATTACGAAACCTTTTTCATTTAATTGACGAACCGAAGAAGCTGCCATTTCTTGACACTTTTTATGATTATGAGATTTTTCACCTTTTGTAAAGCAAGTTCAAGAGAATTGGAGTGTTTCTCGAGTTTGTGAAAACTTTTCGAAAGTTTGTTATATGATTGAATTTGTTTCGAAAGCTCTACTTCAAGATTGCGACATTTCTCGTCCGTTTTCGACACTAGACATGCTACATGACAATATTGATCAAGATCGGTATACACACCAAGTATAACATTCATATGGTCAGCATAAAAGTATTCCTCAGAAATTCGATCAATTTCATTAGAAAGTTGGTGTTCTTGTGTCTTTAATTTAGTTTGAAGAAAATAAACTTCATCTTCAAGAGATTTAACAGAACTTAAATCAGTTAGCATTTCCTCAGCGAGAGCTTTATAAAACATTTCCACGTTTTTTGAAAGATCATCAATTGTTGGAACAATGCATTGTTGAATGACGACTTCTACTTGTGGGTTACGTTTAATATTCCAAATGGTATCCCTAGAAACTTTTTCATAGTCGACGACACCTTTGTACAAATTGGAAACCCCTTGTTTTATAAACTCAAATTGCTGAACACTTTTACTTTTCTCATCCCATTTACGTTTTTCATCCGAAATTTGTTTTCCTAACAAAATTGATTGCTTTCTGAAACTCCTTTTTAAAGAAACTTTCTTTTGGGGTTCATCACTTGGTGGTGGAACTCTATTAGACATTTTTTGTTCTTTGGAAAGTTCTTTTTGAGGAACAAACTTAATATAATGATCAGAATCAGAAAGGTTTATTAAATAACTTAAGTTTGATCGACTTTCTTCTTGATGACGAATGATATCGTCGTAGTCAAGTGAAAGCATAAGAGCAAGATGATCAACATAACAACCGATATCATAAAGAGCAGGCTTGGTACTTTGAATTTTTTTTAGACATTCAGGCTTGACAAAACTCATTTTCATATTTCTATTGAGCATATTCATGGTTTGAATGGACTGACCCGTTTTGTAAACAATGTTGTTTAACGTTTCGACTCTCTTTTCCAAATCAAGAATTTTTTCAATATCCTTTTCTTCACGAGTTTTATAAAGCTCAGTTTGTTCTTTATTAACCGACTCTCACTCAGTAATATGGAGTTTATGTAGCAGTAGTTATTCTTCAAGTTCCGATATCTTTTGTTTTGACATATGAATTTCGTGTGTTACTTCAGAACAATATTGTTCGTTGAGCACCTTACGTTCATATACCAAACCATTAGCTATTGCAACTCGTCGATCAACTTCTTTTACATAATCACACTCTTTAAGCCTGTCTATCTCGTCGGCTAAGGATGTGTTTTCTTGCTTCAGACGTTTATTAGCCTCTTTGTTTTCATTAATTTCACATTTTAAAGAATCAATAATAGACGCAAGAAAATAACGGTCCTCTTCCGAGTTAGTATCCTGAGTAGCATTTCCATCATAATTACACATATGTTGTGAATCCGTAGAGATATTGCTATCCTCCGTGTCCATTACATATGTCTCATTGATGCTTTCGGGTTGCTCAGGATGTCGTCGTTCATTAGCAAACACATTATAGTTATCATTTGATGGTACCTTTTCAATTGGCTCAGTATCAAAGATTGGTCCAGAATTGTCAGCAGTCTCCTGGAATCACTTCTTGAATCTTTGCCATGTACACATAATGTGCCTCCAACTCTTGATCATCGGCTTCATCATCAGTGTCATCACGCCAGTCAACTTCATCTACTGTGAGTGGAATCCATGCTTCTTCTTTCTTACACAGCAACATATTTTCCTTGTGATATCCCAAATCCTTAACCCATTTTGGCTTCTTGCATTCTCTAGCCATGTGCCCAAATCCCTTGCAATTAAAGCATTGAATCCTAGTCTTCTGCACAACCAGAGTTCCTACAGTATCTCTAGCCCCAACTTGATTCGGCATCCTCTGATTATCATACCTAGCATCACGATCATACCTAGGTGCATGATCAACTTCCTTATATCTAGCATTGGATGAGGATCTGAGGTTGTTGTTAGTAGGTTTGTAGATCTTCTTATAAGTTGTGGTGAGTAAAGACCTGATTTCTTCAATCTTCTTATCCCTTGAAGTTTGTTCATCATCACTGTATCCATCTGACTCGGTGTCATACTTTGGAGGTGGAGTGGGAACAATTGCTTTTGCTTTATTTCTAGCAGTAGCTAGAGGTTTGGTGGATGAGCTTGATGACCTTGAGGAATGTGTAGGTGGTTGTTGACGAGGAACGGGTTTTGTTGAAGTAGCAGCCACAAAAGCAATAGAGTTTGTAGATCGTTCTGTCTTTTCAGCCCTAAGTTCATTCACTTCATTCTGATGTTGTTTCAATATATCATAAAGTTTGTGGTAAGATATAGTCTTGATATCCTCCCTTTGTTTGACCAAAGTCACAAACCTTTGCAATTCCGGTTTGAGTTGAAGTAGAAACTGAACATTGGCATGATGATTGGAGATGGTGCACTGATTTCTGACAAGCTCATTCATCATTTTGTAGAATGTCGAGTAATATGAGTCAATGGATTCACCATCTTCGGATGTGAATTTTCCAAACTCCCAAAGCAGATTAGTCTCGAGATCTTGAACATTGATCGACTCACCTTGCTTCAGTCGATGAATTGCATTCCACATTTCCATAGCATTAGGACATGCATCAACCATGGAATAGATATCGTTATCAATCCCAGTGAGTATGTAGTTGACGGCATCAGCTTCAGCTTAGAGGAGTTTCTTTTTCTCTGCAGGACATATGTCGAAATTCTCCATAGCTCGTGTAGTTGATGAAGTACCATCCTCTGCTTGTGTGGTAAAGGGTCTGAATTCAAAAACTGGAGGTGGGTTCTCAAGGCAATGACGAAGAGCGGTTCGGTTCTCCTTAGTGTCTAGAAATCTAAGGAAGCGAGATCTCCACTGAACGTAGCAACCAGCAGTGAGCACAGGTGGATTACCATTGCCACCTTGTTCCAAACGGATTTGATTAGCCGTTGCATTGTTGTTGTTGTTATTAGACATGGTGATTACTTGTGAATGGATTAGGATCTTAGTGCATTTGTTGTGATGAGGTGTGGTTTAAAATTTAGAAGTGTTCCAAGAATTTTCAGTCCGACATTTAATTCCCTAGTCCGACAAAACGGTAAGCCAAAAATTTTGTATCGCCAAATTATGAAATTGAGTTAGAAATAGCCAAAAACTAGTAAGGAAAAAATTTGATTTTTGTGTAAACTATGATCCGGGACTAGTCTAGATAGTGGCTAAGTCTAATAAGTACTCAAACAAAATTTAGATGTCCATCACAATACCCATCGGAATGTCCATCGCAATACTCATCGGAATACTCATCGCAATGTGTGATCGCAACTCTTGATCATAATGTGTGATCGCAACCCTTGATCCATGTGTGATCGCAACCCTTGATCGCAATGTGTGATCACAACCCTTGATCACAACTTTAGATCGTAACCCTTGATCGCAACTTCAGATCGCAAGTTCAGATCGTAACTTTAGATCGCAACTTTAGATCGTAAATTTAGATCGCAACTTTTGATCGCAAGTTGAGATCGCAACTTTAGATCGCAACTTTTGATCGTAAGTTCAGATCGTAATATGGCTATCTAAATATTCGATCGCAATGTAGAAACCCTAGGGTTTTTGCGATCGCAATATTCGGATCGGAATGTAAAGCCCTTCAAACATTGCGATGGATAATATTTCCACTGATCTCGGATAGTACACAACAAATTCGAAATTTTTAGCCTAAAAATGATTCAAGCACCCAAAAATTTTGTGTTTTTAACCAAAGTAACAATACCAAATCACTACCAGTAGTATGTAGATGATTTGTATCAAGAATAAACCATAAAAACACAAAACATTTGGGACGTGAGGTTTAGATCAAAATAGGCACGAAAAATTAAGAACACAACACACGAATCTTCAATCACCTGTCCACTATAGGCTCTTGATACTGTTGATACAAAAGTTGGATGATCCTTCCTAGACCCGAATTAGGCCTAATTCGGGTAGGCTGGGCTCCGGCTCTTGCACCAAGTGAATAACTTGCTAAGATCCTACACACTAAAGTAACACGCGTTAGACTTACCGTGGGAGCGTATCCCACGATTAGACTCCGGCGTGAGAGTAAGTAATTGGTTAGGGTTACGAATCGGCTGTAGGTTGAGAGTATAGAGAATGTAATACCTTTGTGGAACCCTTGCGGGTTCCTTATATAGGCAGTGAAACCCTAATGGGCTGTCACTGTTACTTCGGCCCCAAACATAAGATAATCTTCATAATTAGCTTGATTGTTATCTTCCAATTATGGTGAGTGTATATCCTATTCTTTAAGGCAAATCCCCATACTGATAGGACTGTAATTCTGTCTAACCCTGTTCCAGCCGTGCCGGGTCGTGGGCCGCACCCATCTTATGTGGCCACTATTCATTCAAGCCCATAAGCTTAACTGACATTAATCCAACCCATTCGTGATGAGCTGGACGCGGGTAGTACCCGTGGGACGGGTTCATGACCCGGTTGGGGACTATACGTCATCATGTCCCCCCAGTCTAGTTGTTACAGCTGTACGCGTAACCTCTAGACTAATAAATGCCCTATATATATTGCTGTCGCAAACATAGTCGTACTCCAAAAAGGCTGACCGGGACAATAATAATGAATGCATTAATGGTAGCCATTAGTCAGACGTTTTGTCTGCAAAAGTGCACCAGACAGGCCCACTCTTGAGCCACGTAAAACTGTCAAGAAGTGACCCATGGGTCCCTTCTGACGTTTCAGAAGTGTCAGACATCCCATCCGTTAGATCGGCGTAGTGGTTTACACGTGGCAAACATCCATGGAACGTCGTAAATCGAGGCAACCCTGTAAAAGAGTTGGTGTAGTAACTGTGTACACACACAGTTAACAACTCCATTTCCGCCATTGTCATACCTTCGCTTAATTCTTCATTTCCTCTCCTTCTTTTCCACGGAAATCCATCACACCAGGTTAGACCACCGCGCCTTTCTAATACTATTTATAAATCATGGTGAAAGATAATCATGTGATTACGGACGTCCTCAACGTGATGTCCGCGGAGAAGTATATAGACTTTTTGTCTGAATATTACATCCCTAAGAGCGTACACACCACCTATCCAGATGATGGTGAAGCTATCACGGACGCCCCTGAGGGGAAAATAGGCGTGTACACGCGCCTATTTGACTCGGCTAACTACCGCATCCCCCCTATCTAGGTTCCTCGTAGATGTGCTATTGTATTATGATTTCCACATAACCCAACTTCACTGTATAGGGGCGTGCAAGGTTAACCAATTTGAGGTTACCTGCCACGCCTGCGAAGTGACTCCCACTGTTAATCTATTTAGGGTATTTTACTCCCCCTAAATGGTAAATGGGTGGCTGTCGTTTAAAAAAAGATCCGCAATCGCCCCCATGTCTTATAGGAAACCCTTAGATTCCCTCAAGAAGTGGTACGACCACTACTTTTTCGTAGACGCCAAGGTATTCCCTACCCCTTTTTTTCTGAAGTACAAAGTACGCTTCGACTACCCACCCTCATCCAAGAATTATAGCAGCCAGGATGTGAAAACAATAGACACCTATCGCAATGATTTCCATAGGGGTCTGCCGGAGTACTTCCTATGCTTAATAGGGATCAGCCGTAATTATTTTGGGAGGGAGGATAGCTATCCATGCTTTTTGACCGAGCGTAGACAGGGTAGGTATTCTTTATACATGAATATACATATAAATGTGTCCAAAATGCTTGTAAACTTACTAAAACTTATGCATGCTCATGTCCGCAAAGATGAAGTTTTTTGGTCTTCTACGCCAAGGGGATCCAAGCAAGGTTTCGGAAGGATCTCAACCCCTGAAAGAGGGCGAGCCCCCCTTACTAGTCGCCACTGCGAACATGACTATCGTACTGGAAGAAACAACTAAGAAACAGTCAGATGAGTAGGGGCCAGTGATCCAGAAGTCACAGCTGGATTTCAGCAATGAAGATGGTGGTGAGTTGCTGCTGGAGAATGCCACCTCCATCCAAGGTGAAGAACAACCAACAGATCCATCTATCAACCGCATGTTTAATGATGATGATGAAGGAGAAGAAGAAGTAGCGCAAGAGGCCGGATCCTCCCAACAACCAAAATCTGCGTCCAAGAAGCACAAAACCACCAGGAAGGTGGTGAAAAATGTAGAAGCTGAGGCGGGGGAACACAATGCGCCCGCCAAGAAACTAAGGAAAGACCATCCGGAGTTCCAGGAAGGGAGCAGCACCACACTTCCTCAAGGCAACCCCCCACCACAAGGAGATACTCATGTATGGAAGGTATTAGCGCTGTAGCTCCTACCATCACGGAACCAATGATAGACGTGACGTAAGTACTTGCTATACTTCATAATATTTGGTCCCTTCTCAAAAACTCATAAGTGTATGTATAAATATCAGGGTGGATCCTTCGATAGTGGCGCAGAAGAAGGAAGTAGAGAGAGAACCTTCTCCCATGATATCCATGATGCCCCCATCACCTCCCTCGACTCATGAAGAGGAGCCCCGTGCCGACGGTCCGGACACCAACCTTCGCCCGACGTGGAACTTGTTCAGCCTAACAAGACTAGAGGCGGAGTATGAGTGTAAAGAGTTTATGGACCACCTAATCCTCCCGCGCTGGCATAAGATCTCGACGAACTTGAGCATGGCACTCTTCTAGAGCAGTATGATGTTGCCACAGCGGGCCAGGTAACAGTTAGTGCAGCCTTACGGCGTCGCCTGGAGGAAGCTTTAGCCAACGTGAGCCGTGCGAATAGGAGGATTGCTCGTAGGGAAGAAATGGTGGAAAAGCACGAGAAAACAATAGCCTCCCTACAGACGGACTTGGTCGTGGCGGAATCAACAATAAAAGAACAAACCAACCACGCCAACGCCCGTGAGGAGCGTATTGCTGAGTTAGAAGCTCTCCTAGCGGCATCCAACGACAAGGTACATATCCTTACATATTTATATCCAATGTTTGTATAATCCCTGTCTTTCTTTGTAGTGACCCCAAGTGTTGTTCACAGGTATCCGCAGCCGAAGTCGCCACCAGAACCGCAACGGACCAATCCTCCGCCTTAGTAGAAGAGCGTGACACACTGAAGGAAGAACTTATCAAGGAGCGGGCTGTCATGGAGGAGCGAACAGCGGCGGTAGAGGGAGAACTGAACATGCTGGCAACAAAATGCGCCGAAATGTTGTGCCCTCCACTGCTTACGGTCATAGCTGGTCGTAGGTGGATGGTGGGCTAAGGGATGCGCCTAGCCGTGACAAGGGTAACGGAGGCTCCTCAGTTTGTGCAGGCCTTCGCGGATGTTGTGTCAGACAGTATTGACCGTGGCAGGCATGAGGGGTTGACCAAGGCTGCAGAACTGATAAGCAAGAAAGAGGACATCTCCAAGCATGCCTATCATAACCCCGAAGCTGAGGAAAAATGACCGCCTCCATGTCCGCTCTTGGAGAAATGTGATGAGATGGCATTTATACATGATCTCATCGTTCTTTTCGGGCTTTAAATGCATAAAAATGTCATAATATACCATATATATGCTTGTGTTTGTTTACTTGTGTATTTTAGGTATGGATATCGTGAAAAAGGAAAAATATCACAAGTTACAAGGAAAAACGGACACGAGAAACGAAGCCGTACAAAGAACCGGGCCCTAATCATGGAATATTCAACATTTATCCTTGAAGACTTAAAGATGTGCAAGTTTGATCCTCATTTATTGAAGAAATGACACTTAAAACCCTTGTATATTGATAATTACAAGTTTGGTCCCTTAAGTTTGTCAAAATTACACAAAAGGTCCCTCAACTTTGAAGAAATGGCAAGATTAGTCCCTCAACAATTTCAAATTTCTAACAATGGTCCCTCATGAAGTTTAAGTGGCATTGAAGACCTTTGAAGATCAACTTTGTCTAAAATCAGCCCTTGAAATATGCAAAAGTGTCAAAAATAACCCTTGAAACACTTTTTGGAAAGTTTGTGCCAAAACTGCCAAGTGGTGAAAGTTGTATAACAAAGGAACACGTTTTGTTTGCAAAATAAACTTGCTATTCACTCTTTTCCAAAACTCAAGGACCTAAACTGCGAATTCCAAACTTCAAATTCCTAAAAATGCGCCAAACACTTACTGTTTGGATTTTTACCAGGCATGAACAAGCTTTTTACCCAGGATCAAAAAAGAGCAAAACAAAGGGGAAATCAAAATTGACTCAACCCACGTGTGATTCACATCACCTCAATCACATCCCACACCTTAAACCTCAAATCTCACTACCAGAATGATACCCCCATCCCCACTCACAATACGACACCTGGCATTTGATCCTTACTTGGCAAAATCAAGGGCTGCAAATCATTACTTGGTCCCTAAGCACTCAACAAACGTCCAGGATTCAACCAAAATAGCTGGCAACACACCTAGAAGATTCTGCAAGGATAGAATAGGAATTTCAGTTGCTAGGGTTTGTGAATAGTGTTTAGCCAGGCATTTGCCTATAAAAGGAGACCTCAACATGTGAGAGTCCCTTGGTTCCAGTTTTAGGCTATCAATCTTTGTAATTCCTTTTTAAGTTTAATAAAATTTGAATTTCTGAAAATATTGAATTCTCTTTTTGATTTGATTAAAAGTTGGTGTTTGAGTAGCCTAATTCTGAGTTCCATTTGATTGTTAAGACCTACCTTAATCTTGTGGTTAAGGCACGTCTTGGTTCATAAGGTTTTTAAGGTTTAAATACCTTGAAATCCTAGGTTCTGTTTTGGCTTATTTTGTGTACTAACCCTTGGCCATTAGCTATTAGCTCTTACAAGATTGTTGACACCAAGCTTGTGAAGGGATTAGAGCCCTTGGTTGAGTTGTTTGCTGCTTGTGTTGAAGACATAAAGTCCTTGAGGTTCTACTTTGAACCATCAACCAAGGCAGTTTGCATCATCTTCATTGAAGAACCTTGGTCTTGTTCTAGTTGTTGAACAAGGTCCAAGGATCATAGCTGGCCTTCCTAGGATGTTGTGGAAGGCAGGTATAATCTCTTGGTTAAGATTACCCTAAAAATTTCATGTTTATGACTGTTTTGAATTTGGTGCTTTGATTTTGAGTATTTGTGTTTGTGCTGGTGATTTTTGTGTTTGATTGTGTTAGTTGTTATCTAGTAAGTGTTTTTGATCATTAAAATTAGTAGGTTATTAGTTAAAATCACAAGTTTCTTTGTTAAGTGGTAGATTAAGGAGTGTTTGGGATTACTGCATTACTTGGATTTGTGGTTTGCTAAGTGGTTGTTATTTGTTGCTAAGTGTTGGTATCTGCTTGTTAGGTGTATTTGTTCATCTGTTTGCAGGTTTTGTGGGTTTGAACACATAAATTCATAATTTGGCTATAAAATCTTAAAAACTTGGTAAAATTGGCTAGGATTTTGAGGACACCTAGATCTAAGCATAGGCTAGGGCTAACAAGTGCTAAACCTGAGTTAATCACACCAGGGAAGAAGGATTTGAGGCTTGAAATTGGATCAAGTGTCAAATATATCAGCAAAACTTGTCTGCTTATTGTTCATTGTTCATCAGAAACATTTTGTGCTTTGATCTTGTTATTTACTTTGATTAAGTGTTTGATTCTTGTTGCTTTGTGTTTGTTCTTAGTTTATATAGCTTGTGTATGCATCTTGTTAAGTTTGGTTGGCTTATTCAGTCTAAATCTGCTTATTAAGTGCTTAACTGCTTATTTCCATATCTGGTGCATATCTGGTGACTGTTTGGCTTATTGTGGCTTATTGTGTGAACCAAATTGTGATTTTATTGTTGCTATTGACTCCTTGTGATTCACTGATCACAAGGGTGCCTTTGTTTCCAATTGAATCAGACCATAACTCTCATATAAGCTTGGTCAAATAGTCAAAGCAGTGGGAACTCCTTTCCCCTGCTGGTTGCCACTGATAGTGTAAAATTGGGTTCAGCTTATCAATAAGCTATAATAGCTTATTCCAACCAGCAACAACTTTGTTTTTGTAATAGGTGCTCATATTTTGACCCATTTGTTCATACTGGAGCATTTGGTGTGTTGACTTTAGGGTTTGACTAGAAAACCAACTCATTTGACTTTTTCATAAGTTCATTTGTGCTTATTCTGGCTTATTGGTTGTGCTTATTGGATTTTTGTTGATTGATTTTGCTTATTGAGTCCATTTGAAATCTTTTGCAAGTTGAATCAAGTCCTGAGGTGCCCTAAATCTCTAAAACGACTATTTTGTCTTTTAGTGAATTTTTACTTTGCTTATTTCTGGCTTATTGAGTGAGCTTTTTCAAAAATTCTTTTTACAGATCTCATAAGCATCTCAAAAGAAGGTTGTGTGTCAAATTAGAGCTTATGGCATTAGCTTATGGCTTAATGGGCTGAAAAGCCCAATAAGAATAAGCTTTGTGTTCAATAAGCTGTGATAAGCTCATTTTCAGCTTTTGGGCCTTTAGAGTTTTGTTCTTAGAATTGAATTTTGAGTTAGATAGGGCTTTTCCAAGTCAATTGGGCCAAGTTTGACTTTTTTGGCCCAAAAGCCCAAATTGGTTGACTGTTTTTGGTTTTGGCCCATTTGAGGGCCCAATAGGGGTATTCTGGTAATTTCACTTTGATTTCCTGATTATTTAGTTTAAAATAAACTAGTTTGCAAGTTTTTAGAATTTTTTATAATTTTTGGATTTTTAATATTATTTTATTATTATTTTATTATTATTTTTAAAATTTCACATTTTCCTACTTTTTACATTTTTCTTAGGTTTAATACATTAAAATAGGAATTTAGCAACTTTTAGAATAATTTTATCTCTTTTAGATTAATTTTTATAATTATTTTAAGTTTTAATAGTTTTTAAATCATTTTAAATAGTTTTTATTAGTTTAAAAATTTCTAAAAATAGTTTTTAATCTTTTTAGGTCATTTTAGAGGTTTACCAATTGAAAAATCTTTATTTGGGCTTTTTGATAATTTATTTGATTTTTAGGGCTTTAATTAGCATTTAAAAATTGAATATTTAATTATTTAAAAGGTTTGAAAAAGTTTTGATTATTGGTAAACTCTTAGTTTATTTATTTTGATTTTTGGTGAATTTTTGGTAATTTTTAGAATTTATTTTTATTTTTGTGGTTTTTAAGGTTCTACGTTTTAACTTTCTAGTAGTACTTATTTTTATTTTTACGTCTTCGTCATCTTCTTTTCTCATCCCATTCTAAACCAATCATTAATCATAAACTTTTACAAGTTTTTCACAACACATATACCTCCTTGGGAAACGAACTTTCATACCTTAAGGGTCATTAGTGTTGATTTTCCTAAATCATCACTCGATACTTTCCCTATTTACGCTCTTTTCCTAAAGAGTAGTAAAACACTACAATCAAAATGTAATACCCCTTCCTAGATGACCTTGAAGCTTTAAAGGATGCCTCCAACGAGGATATCATGGCAAAGCTCACCCCAGACCCAATCCATCTTACTCTGCCAACATATGATGCTAGTCTGAAGGTCGTGAAAGGTGAGAGGCCCTTGGCTGAGGCGTTGGAAGCCAATTTGGCCAGGGCGCAGAGTGGAAAGGATGCTCGTGGCGAAGCCCTCCGCGCCATGATAGCTGAAGGGAAGAAATAAGTAGGAGAGTTTCTGCCTCATTTGTAATTTAACTGTTGTAAACATTTGCATCTTGTATTTATTCGTCCGTGCATGTACACGGCTAGAATTCGTAACTCTATGTGTGAACACTTTTAGAATATCATATGTATGAATTTGTAGTGATCGCGACAATTTTTTTTATCTAAATTTAAAGTTGTTTATATTCCTTAGATACCGTGTATCTGTTTGCATGACATGTCATGGCTTATCAAGAATAAAACTAAGTCTATAATTTTACTAGACGTGTAGCGTGTGTCTTTATCATGTCTGACACTATGTAAGTACGGCATGCTGAAACTTATTACAACGTCTTGTAAATAAGGTGACTAGTAAGGATACATGATCCGCATCACTGGGGTTGCATCCCTCTTATGCGACAAGTTGAATTAGTAGGTTCACTTAATCCTTTTACCCCGCCTGGGAGCGGATAGTACATGTACGGTTTGAATGAATGCATATGAATAAAAAATAGCACACTATGGAAATAACAAATTAATCTAGAAGACATGACAATAATTTGCACAAGAACAGACCGTGGGGCTAGCTAGGCACCACGACATTTTATTATAACTGTTACGATTTTTTGACAGAATTAAAATCCTAAAACAAATAGAACCTAGAAAGCATGAAAACAAAAAATACATGGACCTTCATTGAAGCTGACCACAGTGAAGTGTCCATGCGACGACCGTAGCCCTCTCAGAGGTAGCATCTTTTAAGGTTGCAAATATTCCATGTACGATCCAAGTCACGGCCATCCATATCACGCAACTTATACGCACCTTGTCCCAAGGCTTCCTTGACCTCATACGACCCTTCCCACTATGGACCAAGCTTCCCTGTGTTCTCCGCGCGACTTGCCTCGTTAGTACGATAAACAAAATCCCTCGGTCGGAAGGAAACACCCTTGACTTTGGAATCATAATAAGCTTTCATACGTGCCTTAGACTTGGCCTCATTTATGGTTGCTATCTCTCGTTTCTCCTCTAACAAGTCTATATTGACCCAGAGTTGCTCATCGTTTGTTATGACGTTAACCTCCACAGTGCGGATCCTTGGCATCCCAATTTCTGCTGGGATAACGGCCTCGGTTCCGTAGGCCAGCGCGAATGGAGTATCCCCATTGGCTATTTTGATCATTGTCCTATGTGCCCATAGGACATGCGGCAGTTCATCTACCCACTTAGCACTTCGTTCATCTAGGCGTGCTTTGATACCTTCACCTAGGCTTCTGTTTGCCCCCTCCACGAGACCATTAGTCTGTGGGTGTTTAACTGATGCGAAACGCCGTGTAATGTTCAACGCCGCACACCAATCCTTGAATGGATTATCCGCGAACTGCTTTCCGTTATCCGAGATAATCTCGCCTGGCAAACCAAAACGGCACACAATATTTTCCCAAACAAACTTTATTACCTGTTTGCCCGTAATCGTTTTGACCGCCTTAGCTTCTATCCAGCGTGTAAAATAGTCCTTTGCAACGATCAAGAACTTAACGCCTCCTGTGGCAACAAGAAAAGGTCATGCGATATCAATCCCCCACTTATAGAATGTCCATGGGGATGTGATGGGTGTTAGTTCTTGTTGTGGATGTCGCGGTACTGGCATGTGTACTTGGCAATCGCTGCATTTACGAATCATGTCTCGTGCGTCCTGATGCATAGTCGGCCCATAGTACCCTGTGCGTAAAGCTCGTGCCACTATTCATCCGGGGCCTACGTGCATGCCGCACGACCCTTCATGTATTTCACTAATCACATAGCTAGCCTGGCGGGGCCCGACGCATCGCAACCACGACTGTAGGAAGGAACACTTGTATAGAACATCATCTCGGAGTTCGAAATGCTGCAACTTCCTTTTGATACGCCGTGTCGCCTTTTCATCCTCCGGAAGGGTTTCATCAGTTAAATAGCTGATGATCGGGGTCATCCATGTAGGTCCCTCTTCTTCAACTATAGTTGCGATTTCCCCTCCTATAATGGATTTTTCCTTGAGTATTTCCACAAATAATTGTTTGGATAAATGGGCGAAGCTTGTAGACGCAATCTTGCTAAGAGCATCCGTCTTCTTGTTCTCGCCTCTTGGTACCTTCTTTGATGGAAAACTTCCCAAAAGTGGCGATGAGTGACTTGACTTTCTCCAAGTATTGGATCATGTTATCCTCCTTGGCTATGTACCCTCCTAGGATATGATTCGCGACAAGCCGTAAGTCCACGTAGGCCTCAAGGTTACGGACTCCCATCCTAGCGGCGATTTTTAAACCCGCAATCAATGCTTCATATTCTGCCTCATTATTCGTGGCTGTGAACTCAAAGCGCAAGGCGTAGGTAAACTCCATTCCTTTCGGATTCGTGAGAATGAGGCCGGCTCCTGATCCTTCTGTGCAAGAAGATCCGTCAGTAAACAAAACCCATGGTTCTGTTGGAATTTCCTCTTTTTGCACCATTGGTTCGTCCTCCTCATGTTTCTCAATTAGGAAGTCTGCAAAAATTTGGTCCTTAACAGCTGTCCTTGGTCTATAGGAGATGTTATGTTCTCCTAGTAGGACGCTCCACTTCTGTAGCCTCCCGACAACGTCCGGTTTAGAGATGATCTGTTTTATTGGTTGATCAGTGATGACCACAATTGGGTGCGCCTGGAAATACCAGTGCAGCCTTTTCGCGGCGTACACCTGTGACAAAACCAACTTATCCATTGATGAATAGTTCAACTCCGTACCTTGCAATGCTCTTCTTATAAAATAAACCAGTGTCTGGACTGAGTCCTGATCAGTCATAAGGACTGCGCTTATTACTCCGTACGTAGCGGACAGATACATGATGAGCTCCTCCTTAGGCCGGGGTGCAACTAGCATAGGAAGAGCCGCGAGATGTTATTTAAGCTGCCCAAAGGCTTCCTCTGTTTCTTTTGTCCAACGGAAGTCTCATTTCTTTAAGCACTTCTTGAGTGTTTTGAATAGAGGTAGTGACTTCTCCGCGGACTTTGACAAGAACCTATTGAGCCCGACCAGCTTTCCATTGAGTTATTGTACCTCCTTGAGTGTCCGAGGGGATGGTAACTGTATCACGGAGTCCGTCTTCTCCGGACAAGGCTTGATGCCGTTTGGATTAATCATATACCTAAGGAACATCCCTTCGGTTGCCCCAAACGTGCACTTTTTTGGATTCAGTTTCATGTTGATTCTCCTCAACGTGTCGAACGTCTCCTGGATATCATGGAGAAGTGCCTCCTCCGTATGGCTCTTGATGACCTGATCGTCAACATAGACCTCAAGGTTACGGCCTATCTGGGAGTCGAAGGCTTTATCAACAAGTCGCTGATATGTCGCTCTGGCGTCCTTTAGTCCGAACGGCATTTTTGTGTAACAATACACGCCCTGACTAGTGTGGAACGCCGTCTTCTCCTCGTCCTCTTCCGCCATCTGGATCTGATGGTATCCTTTGTACGCATCTAAAAAACATTTGAAAGGGTACCCGCATAAGATTCTACCTTCCAATCAATTTCTGGTAACAGATAGGAGTCTTGCGGACAAGCTTTGTTCAAGTCCGTGAAGTCCACACACATGCGCCAGCTCCCATCATGCTTCTTGACCATGACCAGATTGGATAACCATTCGTGGTAATATACCTCGCGTATAATTCCTGCGTCTACCAATTTCCGTACCTTATCCAGTATTACTTGGCTGTGTTCTGGTGCTTGACCACGCTTCTTTTGCTTAACAAGGGGATATCCCTGGCGGACTTGAAGTCTATGTTCTGCTATCGAACGCGACACACCTGTCATATGCTTTGGCTCCTATGTGAATATATCAAGGTTCTCTTTTAGGAGAGAGCGCATGGCCTTATTCCCTTTATCCGATAGTGTTCCCCCTATGGCTACCTCTTGCTCCGGGTAGTCGGGGTGGATTACCACCTTCCAATTGGTGGTGGTAATCCTTCATTAATGGGAACCGGCTGGACTGGTGTTGTCACGGCATGGCATTCGGATGCCGGTATGATCGAATTGTAAATTGTAACAATTCCCCCTTCGACTGGGAATTTAATCATGCCATGAGCCATGGACGGGACCGCCCGTATGGCCAGGATTGCTGGTCTTCCAATAATACCATTATACGGAGAGTGTGAACGTATCACCATAAAGTTCATCCATGCCGTAGTGAATGCTCTTTATCCCCAATGGTTACCAATAGACGCAGTTGTCCTATAGGCCAGATAGTGTCTCCACTAAAGCCAATGAGCGGCGACGTGGCTGGTACTAATTGGCTTTTTATCTCTGGTCGTAGCTGTACGAAGAAGTGCTCGTAGAGTACTTCTGCCGATGATCCTCCGTCCACATACATACGACGAACATTGTGTTTTCCAATGCTTACCTCAATCGTGAGAGGTGCATCGGCCACGTTGCTTGCCGTAATAGGAGGGAATGAGATATCTCTGCCGCGTGAAAATATTTGACTAACTTTCTGCTTTGTGCGGTGCTGCCAAGATTGGATCATATATATGGTTGAAGGCTTGTTGATGTAGACTAAAAAAACAAAGTAACAAAGATAGATAACTGAATCTATTGATTCAACAAGAATGCCAGAAACAATTCTGCTAATAATCGTTGATTCTGAAGAATACCCGAAAATTAGGGTAAAATACGGAAGCACAACGGCCAGTGGTTTAACTTTTATTAAACTGATAACTAACTTGCTAGGGTTACAGCAGATTCATTAAATAATGACCGCAAACAAAGAAAAACCCCAAAAATCCAACGGGCTGGACCGTAGCCCAATCACAAAGTCCAACTAAAAGTGAAAAAAACATGAATATGCAAAAAACTGATAGTAAAAGGCTTTTCGGGCCTTGGAAAATCCACAACCAGCTAAAAGTTGTTACAGCGTCGTCGGCCTCCTTTTTACTCTTGTTTTGACAGGTCACGGGCTGAAAACGGACTTAGAATACAAAATTTATGCCCATTTTACTAAACCCTTCTTCGTCACGCGATCTCGGGCCTCCAGAAACAAGTCAGCTCGTTCTTCAATACTTGGGCCTCCATCATTCCCCCCTGGATAGGAAAAATTCGCCCTCGAATTCCCAACTGTATCATCATCTAAAGAATCACCATGGTAAGGCAACAAGTGCTTCACATTAAAAACATCAGAACAACGAATATGACTTGGCAACTTCAAACGATAAGCATTTGAGTTCATCTTATCCACAATTTCCACTGGACCAATCTTCTTAGCAGACAACTTATTATATTCACCAACTGGAAAACGATCCTTTGTCAAAACAGCCCACACAAAGTCTCCTACTTCAAAGTCAACATGTCTCCTCTTTTGATCTGCATCCTGCTTGTACTTCGAATTAGCGCGAACCAAGTTGTCACGAACAGATTTATGAACATCATGCAACCCCTCAACAAAATCCTGCACTTTCTTCGGAACAGACCTAGAAATCCAAGGAGTCATAAGATCAAGAGGACCACGTGGCTGAGCAGAATAAACCACCTGGAAAGGACTAAACCCAGTACTCCGATTAACAGCAGGATTATGAGCAAACTCAGCTTGATACAATTTCTGATCCCATGCCTTCACATGATCACCCACCAAACACCTTAACAGATTACCAAGGGACCTGTTAACAACTTCAGTTTTCCCATCCGTTTGAGGATGGTAAGCACTACTAAAATTGAGTTGAGTATTCACCATCTTCCATAAACTACGCCAAAAATGACTCAAAAACCTGGTGTCCCGATCAGAAACAATGGAGGAAGGTAAACCATGTAAACGGTACACATCCCTAAAGAAAAGTTGGGCTACATTAACTGCATATGTTGTCTTCTTGCAAGGAATAAAATGAACCATCTTAGAAAAACGATCAACAACAACAAATATTGAATCATTACCCCTTTGAGTACGAGGTAGCCCCAACACAAAATCTGTGACAATCTAACATTTTCAGGTAGTGAAATATTTTCTCGTATAATATTTTGAAACTTATTTTTGTGTTGGTTGACGAACTCACAATTTACGGATTTAAATTTGGGCTTACGTGCATAATTTAGCGTCTTTTACGACTAAACCGGAAACCTTAGGATTACGTATTTACGTTTTTGAACTCCGTTTTTGATGAGACAATTTTTATTGGATTCGTTTTGTGACGTTGATTTATAATTTATAAAAACGTTTTTCGTGAAACGACCCGAGGGCACGCAAATCGAGAAAACTAGAATCGAGGAATACCCGTAAACTAGTGAGATGGGACAAAATACATTGTCCCACCCCACTAGCTAAGCTTGGACGGCACACATGACACCACACCATTGATGTGGCATCATGTTAGCTAGTTTGTTACATGTGTAAGCTTAGCTTACTCTTTAAGCTTACTTCCACTACCACTAAACACAAAACCACTAGCAACTTCATTCCACCATTTCCATACATGCAAACCAACATCAAAACTCTCTCAATAATCCTCCCCTATCCGTCCACTATCAAGCAACAAACACCCCTTTTGATCTTTTCTAGCCATGAAATACATGTTTACTAGCTCTATTAAGGAGTTATCTTGAAGCCTTGATCATTTGGTGGCCATATTAACAACATTGGAGGTGATTTGCTTGTGTCCTAGGGCTGATTTCCCAACATATGTTCTTGGTGTTTGATGGTCTTGGAGTTACTTGTCATCAAGTTCTTGTCTTCTAAAAACAAGGAATACACTTGGTTGGTAAAGAAGATCATCCTCTCCATTTTTCTCTTGTTATTTTGTAAAGAACAAATGTATTTTCTTTCATTTTGTATATGTATATGATGTATATATGATGATAAAAATTTTGTGTGGGGATCAAGTGTTGATAGATATGCTTAAAAAGGTTAATAACTATAAGAAATGAGGCTAAAATCTTGATTATTTAGTTGGCTGTATAAAAACAGTATATAACTAAAACATGAGCTGATAAAATTGCATGGTATGATCCATTTACAGTAAGTACAAGATGTACACATGTGAGAGTTGGCCATGCAATGGAATCAATATAATGAGTGAGATATGATCAAAACAAGTTAGGTGTTCTAATCTGAATAAGCAGTTTTGTAGGGACTGTTAAGGCAAGATGAACTCAAAATGGGCAGTAGCTATAACTAAGTTAAATGTAGCACATAATATGAAGAACATGTCACCCAAAAATTATCTTCTAATTCATTATAGAACTCTAGATATGTCAAAAATGGTGAACATGAAGATAAAAATCAGATTTTAAGAATTAATGTTTATTATTATTATACAAGCACTCACATTTTATTGTATAAAATGTAAAAATAAAAACCCACTAACTTATAAAACTTATTTATATAAATATATAAAAGGTTAATTAAATGGATAAATTATATAAATGGTGGTGAAATAATATTTATAAGTAATAAAAACTATAAACTTGATGTTTACGACTTTTTTGGCTATTACCGTAAAATTAACGTTTTTCGCCAAATAAAACATAGACGATCAAACCCGTCTAATGTAAAGTTTTTAAAAGTCATATACTGGTATATAAGTAACTAATACAAGTAAAAACCGATAAAACCTGAACTATAAGAAATACGGACATTTACGAGCTAACTAAACATATTGGACTAATAATTGGACTAAATAAGATAAATACTTGTAAAAAGAACTTATTGGGCTTAACCCATTTGGGCCCAACATGGAAAGTATATATACTGATAATATAGGTATAAAAGGGATTAAAACAAGTTAAAGTACTTATAATAGGCTTATTGGACTTAAAATAGGTAATTAGGTAAAACTAGCAAACTAGTAAAACGTTACCAAAACGTAAACACTAAAATGAGTAAACAAGGATGTATAAACCCACTTGATCATCATCATATGTACAAAATCATCATATGTATATTGTTATTTTGATAAAAGTCATTGGACAAAGTCTAAGAACGATTATTATTTATATAGGTTTCCGTGACCGAAGCACGCCCGTAGCCGATAATCCGCCTTTCATTAACAACGTGAGTTCATAGCCTCGCACTCTTTTAAATGTTTTATAAAATGATTTTTAAACCCGCGAGGGAGATAACATGCTAGATTTTGATAAAAATAGAACACAAGTAGTCCCGATTGTATGCTTAATGATATGGACCCGAATGATGCTATGACCCTATAAACGAGACTAAAAGGATTATTAGTAGTTAGGTTATGTCACTTAAAGTCCCATTAGCATGAATTGTGAACTACCGGGATTTGGTAGACGCTTATGCATTTGATAGTACTATTTGGGGACGATCACCCCAGTTCGCGCCTTGACGGTTGATCCCCGTCGTACCACATTGATTGGTAAGTGAATTTATGTATGAGAAGATTCCATAGCGTGATTTTTGTGACGACACGCTAACTTAGATGGGCAAATTGTTTGTTGGGTTCGCGGCCCGCTGTTTTCATAGTAAGGTAACAATGTCATGCGGCTAATAATAATCCTATACAACCTATATAATCCAAATAATAATGTAATCTATACATAATAACGACGCTATTAACGATGGATATATTACCTATCATGGTAATATAGAGACTACGGTCTCATGGACGGTTAAAGATGTATGCTTGATTTATATATAGCCTGACTAGCAATATGAGGACTTACTTCCCATATTATGCTTGTGTTCTGATTTTAAATGATTGTTTTATATAACGGTTTTCATTAAACTCTATGAATTCACTCGACATTCGCTGATATGATTATTGCATGTTTTTATCTCAGGTGCTTGAAGGTAATCCGGATGGAGATCGACTCTGATGGCCCACATAATATTAAAAATGTTCATTCGATCTATGTTTTGTAAACTTAATGACCTATATAATTTGGGACATGTTGTACGCTTTTAAACTTTTTATCGAATGAATGTATGTTAAACCTTGAACACCCATTTTTATGTGTTGTCTATGATTGGAGTTATTGTGCTATCCCGTAACACACTGAAAGACCCTTCCGCTGTACCGATACGAAAATTGAGAGTGTTACAGTTTGGTACCAGAGCTCTCGTTATAGAGAACAAAAGATTTTAAAAATCAAGGTTTTGAACAAAACTTTTCAAAATCTTTTGACAATGAACATTTGAGAAAATATTTGAAAAATCTTTTGACTATAATGGTGCCAGAGATCTCTGACGTTACCAACAAGCCCTATTGAGAAGATATATATTTTGATATATATAATTTAATTTATATATATGTATATATCGTGATTTCATTATGTAATTGTTTAACTAGTATGTTATCCTAATACGAGATATATATATATATATATATAAATGCAGATTGTGATGGCTGACCCTAATATTCCTGTAGAAAACCATGCTATTCCCGAACCTAATGTAGATGATGATCCTTATTTAGACTTAGTAGATTATGATATGGATGATGAGGAGGAACCATTTGAGGATCCCGAGCCCGAGTTAGGACTAGGAGATCAGATTCCCCTCAGGTTGACTTGGTAGAGAATGAGATTGAGAATGTTGATATTGAGAATGATGATGAGATTGGGTTAGATAATCTAGATGATGAGATTGACGACGAGGATGTCGAGGAGGATGTAGGTATAGATGTTGAGGTCGATGATGATGAGGAAGCTGAGCTTATTTATCCTTATGATGTTCCAGAGGGCGAGCCTTTGCCCCCCACCAGTTTATTTTTCTGATTCTGAGGATGAGTTACTTAGGGATGAAATGTCTGAATCATCTGAATCTGATTCTGAATCAGAGGAGGATGAGGATGACAATGCACCTGACGGTACTGATGGTATTGCTACTCGTAGACGTGAGATAGGAGAGTCGTCTAGTACTCGAGAGGCTACTCATATTGATGGTCTTGCACCATGGGCCTTGAGACGTGATCTAGATGCTTCCCGTGTTAAGAGTTGTATGATAGAGATTGGATTAGGTGTTGTTCAGACTCAGGTTGCTTATTTGGAGTCGAAGACTAAGGTTGGCGAGAAAGAGCGAGAATTGCTTAGTTTGGATTTGAGTGATGTTGAGCGTGGTTTGAATGAGGCTTTTAGGAGGTTATCGGTGTTGGAAAGTGGTGAGTTTGCTGAAATGAAGAGAAATGTGAATTCAATGGAGATTCAGTTGAGTGTGGCTCGTGCGATGCGTGAGAAAGCTGAGAAGGAGTTGAATATATCTGTGGGATGGAATAGTAGATTTTATGCTGACATGGTTGAAAGAGGAGTAATTCGTAAGCGCCCAGCTGAAGATGTGTCTAGTGATCGTCTGACGAAGATACAGAAGACGATGGATGATGGACCATCTGGCGGTTCTCAGTAAACCAGTCTATATTTAGTAGTGACCTTTATATCTTTTGTGCTTTTGTAGCTTTGACTGAACCGACTTGTTAGTAGTAGACTTGGCACGAATTTTTAGTGTGTATAGTGCTAGAACTTTGATATGGGATGTACTAAGACAATACTTTTGTTTCAAATCGAATGAAATATGTATCTTCTCTTGAATTCCATATTGTACCTTATTTGTATCTTGATTATGAATTCAATCCATATTATATGAATCCTTTGTTGGGTGAATGCTTAATACTTTGAAATTATGAAATTATAGAACTATGCCGCCCAAGAAGGCTATGACTGAGGATGATGTACGTAGGATTATTACGGAGCAAGTTACCGCATCTATGACTGAATTTATGGCAAATGCTAGAAATGAAGCTGGCGGTAGTGGAGCTGGCGGTAGTGGAGCTGGCGGTAGTGGAGCTGGCGGTAGTGGAGCTGGCGGTAGTGGAGCTGGCGGTAGTGGAATTGGTGGTACTAATGTGAATGTGAATGCTAATAATGTGAATGCTAATGCTGGAGGAAATGTAGGAGGACTTGGAACTAATGCACCTGAAGTTGGTGGCTGTACTTATGTGACGTTCATGAAGTGTGAACCTCTACCTTTTAATGGAACTGAAGGTGCTGTAGGACTAAGCCAGTGGATTGAGAAGATTGAGTCGGTGTTTCGGATTAGTAAGTGTAAGGAGGAAGATAAGGTGACTTTTGCTATGGCTACTCTTAAAGGTCGTGCGTTGACTTGGTGGAATGGGAGAATTGCTTTCATGGGTCTTGATGCTGCTAATGCTACTCCTTGGGCTGAAATTAAGAAGTGGATGACTTTGGAGTTTTGTCCTCGTAGTGTGATCATTAGGTTAGAACAGGAGTTGATTCATTTGAGAATGAAAGGTGTGGACATTGATAGTTACACGAACCAATTCCATGAGTTGGCCTTGCTATGTCCTCGATTGGTTGAACCCGAAGAGATCCGAATTGAGCAATATGTTAAAGGGTTGACCAGGAATATCCGGGGAGACGTGACATCATCTAAACCACTGACCATTGATGATGCTGTTCGAATGGCCTACCAACTCATTGGACAGATAATTCAGGATAGGGAAGATGAAGCCCGTGTTGGTGAGAAAAGAAAGGGAGACGGTGATCGTGTAGATAGAGGTGATAATAGGAAGAATTTTCAATCGCCGTCAGAACTAGAGAAAGGGTAATGCAAATGCTCTTACCAACAATGCACCGCGCAACGATGATAGATGTCCTATGTGTGGCAACAAGAGGCATGCTGGCGACTGCTGGAAGTGCCGAAGTTGCGGAAAGCTTGGACACAAGGTTGAAAGGTGTAAGAAGGGAACCATTTGCTTCAACTGTAATGAGGAAGGTCATAGGAAATCAGAATGCCCCAAGTTGAAAGCGATTGTACCTGGAAGAAACCCCCAGGGTGGTATCTACCAACTTGGAACAATTGAGGTGAAGAAAGAGGATCCGAATGTCGTTACCGGTACGTTCTTACTCAACAATCATTATGCTGTTGCTTTATTTGATTCGGGTGCTGATAAGAGCTTTGTATCCACTAAATTTAGTGCCCTTATCGACATTGAACATGTTGAGATAAGTACCAGTTACGAGGTGCAATTGGCTGATGGTAAATTAGTGAAAACTAATAAGCTATTAGAAGGATGCTCTCTAAATCTCTTAAACCATTCCTTTCCAATTGATTTGATGTTGATAAAATTAGGTAGTTTTGATATTATTATTGGTATGGATTGGTTGTCGTTGAATAATGCTACTATTTTATGTGGAGAGAAGAAGGTTAAGATTCCTCTTAGGAATAGGACGTTAGTAATTGATGGTAATCGAAGTGAATCCCGTTTGAAAATTGTTTCATGTATTAAAGTCCAAAAGTACATCAGGAACGGTTGTGAGTTATTCTTAGCTCAAGTGACCGGGAATGAGTCTAGGGAGAAACGATTGGAAGATGTACCTATTATTTGTGAATTTCCTGAGGTATTTCCTAAAGATTTACCCGGACTTCCACCGATAAGGCAAGTAGAGTTTCGAATCGATTTAATTCCTGGTGCTGCACCGGTGGCACGTGCGCCTTACCGATTAGCCCCTTCTGAATTAAAGGAGTTATCTGAGCAACTTAAGGAGTTGTCTGATAAAGGTTTTATTCGACTGATCTCATCGCCTTGGGGAGCTCCAGTCTTGTTCGTTAAGAAGAAGGATGGATCTTTTCGTATGTGCATTGATTATAGGGAACTGAATAAGTTGACAATTAAAAATCGATATCCTTTACCTAGGATTGATGATTTGTTTGAACAACTGCAAGGATCTAGTGTGTATTCTAAGATAGATTTGCGGTCAGGATATCACCAACTTCACGTCCGTGAAGAAGATATTCCTATAACTGCATTTAGAACTCGTTATGGACACTATGAATTTCAAGTGATGCCATTTGGGTTAACTAACGCACCTGCGGTTTTCATGGATTTAATGAATCGAGTGTGCAAGCCCTACTTGGATAAATTTGTGATTGTGTTTATTGACGATATTCTAATCTATTCTAAGAATGAAGATGAAAATAGAGAACATTTGAGGATTGTTTTGAAATTGTTGAAGGATGAAAAGTTGTATGCTAAGTTTTCGAAATGTGATTTCTGGTTAGATTCTGTGCAATTTCTTGGTCATGTGATTAACGAAGATGGAATTCATGTTGATCCTGCAAAGGTTGAAGCTATTAAGAATTGGTCTGCACCAACAACGCCAACGGAAGTGCGACAGTTCTTAGGATTGGCTGGCTATTATAGGCGATTCATTAAAGAATTCTCTTTGATAGCTAAACCCTTGACTAAGCTTACCCAGAAGAATAAACCTTTCGTTT
This sequence comes from Glebionis coronaria, assembly GCA_025667525.1. Taxonomy (NCBI): domain Eukaryota; kingdom Viridiplantae; phylum Streptophyta; class Magnoliopsida; order Asterales; family Asteraceae; genus Glebionis; species Glebionis coronaria. The sequence goes on from CM046875.1 coordinate 215,278,309, forward strand.
GGGGAAGTGATGAAGATGGAGCATTTCAGACATTGAAGCAAAAATTATGTAGTGCGCCAATCTTATGATTACCCGACGGGAGTGAAGATTTTGTAGTGTATTGTGATGCATCTCTTAGAGGGTATGGAGCTGTTTTGATGCAGCGAGAGAAAGTGATAGCTTATGCTTCTAGGCAATTAAGGAAGAATGAGGAGAATTATACTACTCATGATCTTGAGTTAGGAGCTGTAGTCTTTGCTCTTAGGTTGTGGAGACATTATCTGTATGGCACCAAGTGTACGGTATTCACCGATCACAAAAGCCTACAGTATATTCTCGACCAGAAGGAATTGAACATGAGGCAACAAAGATGGATAGAGTTGTTAAGTGATTATGATTGTGATATAAAATATCACCCAGGAAAAGCCAATGTTGTTGCCGATGCGTTAAGTAGGAAAGATAGAGAGCCTATCAGGGTGCGTTCTCTAGTCTTGACCGTGCACAATAATTTGCCTGAGCAAATTAGAAATGCGCAAATAGAAGCTTGTAAGAAGGAGAATTTTGTTAATGAAGGGTTCCGAGGAGAAGGAGATCCTTTAGAGGTTAGAGCTGATGGAGTGAAATGCTTAAGAGGTCGTATGTGGATACCTAAGTTTGGAGGCTTAAGAGACTTGATTATGTTAGAATCCCATAAATCTAAGTATTCCATTCATCCGGGATCTGATAAGATGTACCATGATTTGAAGAAGTTGTACTGGTGGCCGAATATGAAAGCTGACATAGCTATGTACGTTCTTCAATGCTTGACTTGTGCTAGAGTCAAAGCTGAACATTAAAATCCATCAGGACTACTTTAACAACCAAAGATTCCTGAATGGAAGTGGGAGCGAATTACGATGGACTTTATCACCAAGCTTCCTAGAACATCATCTGGAAACAACTCGATTTGGGTTATTGTCGACAGACTGACCAAATCAGCACACTTTATTCCGGTTAAAGAGCAGTTCTCACTGGAGAAGCTGACTCGTATATACCTTGATAATTTTGTATGCAAGCATGGAGTGCCTGTATCGATCATTTCAGATCGAGATCCTAGATTCGCATCGAATTTTTTGAAATCTCTCCAAAGATCTTTGGGAACGAATCTCGACATGAGCACTGCTTATCACCCCCAGACTGATGGGCAGAGTGAAAGGACGATACAAACACTAGAAGATATGTTAAGAGCTTGTGTGTTAGACTTTGGTAAGAATTGGGATAAACATCTGCCTTTAGCAGAGTTTTCGTATAACAATAGTTACCATTCTAGTATTAAGGCTGCACCGTTTGAAGCTTTGTATGATAGGAAGTGTAGATCTCCTGTATGTTGGAGTGAAGTTGGGGATACCCAGCTCACGGGACCGGAATTGATCCGGGAGACTACGGAGATGATAGTTCAGATTAAGAATAGGTTGTTGACTGCCCGTAGTAGACAGAAAGGTTACGCGGATGTGCGGCGGAAGCCAATGGAGTTTGAAGTGGGTGACCGAGTAATGTTGAAGGTATCGCCATGGAAAGGCGTTATAAGATTTGGAAAACGAGGGAAATTGAATCCCCGTTATATTGGACCCTTTAAGATTTTATCTAGAGTAGGTTCGGTGGCTTACAAACTAGAGTTACCCCCAGAACTTCATGGTGTTCACAACACATTCCATGTATCTAATCTGAAGAAATGTCTAGCAGTGAGTGATGAGAAAATTCCGTTAGGTAAGGTTCAAATAGATGGGAAGTTGCATTTTATCGAAGAGCCCGTATAAGTTATGGACCGTGAGGTAAAGCAACTGAAACAAAGTCGGATACCTATTGTCAAGATCCGATGGAACTCAAAGCATGGACCAGAGTTTACTTGGGAACGAGAGGATGAAATGTGGAAGAAATATCCGCACCTCTTCGATTTCAATAAGAAACGGACATCCAAATGAAATGGATCACGAGGACGTTGATCCCTTTTAGGAGGAAAAGCTGTGACAATCTAACATTTTCAGGTAGTGAAATATTTTCTCGTATAATATTTTGAAACTTATTTTTGTGTTGGTTGACGAACTCACAATTTACGGATTTAAATTTGGGCTTACGTGCATAATTTAGCGTCTTTTACGACTAAACCGGAAACCTTAGGATTACGTATTTACGTTTTTGAACTCCGTTTTTGATGAGACAATTTTTATTGGATTCGTTTTGTGACGTTGATTCATAATTTATAAAAACGTTTTTCGTAAAACGACCTGAGGGCACGCAAATCGAGAAAACTAGAATCGAGGAATACCCGTAAACTAGTGAGATGGGACAAAATACATTGTCCCACCCCACTAGCTAAGCTTGGACGACACACATGACACCACACCATAGATGTGGCATCATGTTAGCTAGTTTGTTACATGTGTAAGCTTAGCTTACTCTTTAAGCTTACTTCCACTACCACTAAACACAAAACCACTAGCAACTTCATTCCACCATTTCCATACATGCAAACCAACATCAAAACTCTCTCAATACTCCTCCCCTAGCCGTCCACTATCAAGCAACAAACATCCCTTTTGATCTTTTCTAGCCATGAAATACATGTTTACTAGCTCTATTAAGGAGTTATCTTGAAGCCTTGATCATTTGGTGGCCATATTAACAACATTGGAGGTGATTTGCTTGTGTCCTAGGGCTGATTTCTCAACATATGTTCTTGGTGTTTGATGGTCTTGGAGTTACTTGTTGTATTCATCAAGTTCTTGTCTTCCAAAAACAAGGAATACACTTGGTTGGTAAAGAAGATCATCCTCTCCATTTTTCTCTTGTTATTTTGTAAAGAACAAATATATTTTCTTTCATTTTGTATATGTATATGATTTATATATGATGATAAAAATGTTGTGTGGGAATCAAGTGTTGATAAATATGCTTAAAAAGGTTAATAACTATAAGAAATGAGGCTAAAATCTTGATTATTTAGTTGGCTGTATAAAAACAGTATATAACTAAAACATGAACTGATAAAATTGAATGGTATGATCCATTTACAGTAAGTACAAGATGTTATACACATGTGAGAGTTGGCCATGCAATGGAATCAATATAATGAGTGAGATATGATCAAAACAAGTTAGGTGTTCTAATCTGAATAAGCAGTTTTGTAGGGACTGTTGAGGTAAGATGAACTCAAAATGGGCAGTAGCTATAACTAAGTTAAATGTAGCACATAATATGAAGAACATGTCACCCTAAAATGAGCTTCTAATTTCTTATAGAACTCTAGATATGGCAAAAATGGTGAACATGAAGATAAAAATCAGATTTTAAGAATTAATATTTATTATTATTATATAAGCACTCACATTTTATTGTATAAAATGTAAAAATAAAAACCCACTAACTTATAAAACTTATTTATATAAATATATAAAAGGTTAATTAAATGGATAAATTATATAAATGGTGGTGAAATAATATTTATAAGTAATAAAAACTATAAACTCGATTTTTACGACTTTTTCGGCTATTACCGTAAAATTAACGTTTTTCGCCAAATAAAACTTAGACGATCAAACCCGTCTAATGTAAAGTTTTTAAAAGTCATATACTGATATATAAGTAACTAATACAAGTAAAAACCGATAAAACCCGAACTATAAGAAATACGGACATTTACGAGCTAACTAAACATATTGGACTAATAATTGGACTAAATAAGATAAATACTTGTAAAAAGAACTTATTGGGCTTAACCCATTTGGGCCCAACATGGAAAGTATATATACTGATAATATAGGTACAAAAGGGATTAAAACAAGTTAAAGGACTTATAATAGGCTTATTGGACTTAAAATAGGTAATTAGGTAAAACTAGCAAACTAGTAAAACGTTACCAAAACGTAAACACTAAAATGAGTAAACAAGGATGTATAAACCCACTTGATCATCATCATATGTACAAAATCATCATATGTATATTGTTATTTTGATAAAAGTCATTGGACAAAGTCTAAGACCGATTATTATTTATATAGGTTTCCGTGACCGAAGCACGCCCGTAGCCGATAATCCGCCTTTCATTAACAACGTGAGTTCATAGCCTTGCACTCTTTTAAATATTTTATAAAATGATTTGTAAACCCGCGAGGGAGATAACATGCTAGATTTTGATAAAAATAGAACACAAGTAGTCCCGATTGTATGCTTAATGATATGAACCCGAATGATGTTATGACCCTATAAATGAGACTAAAAGGATTACTAGTAGTTAGGTTATGTCACTTAAAGTCCCATTAGCATGAATTGTGAACTACCGGGATTTGGTAGACGCTTATGCATTTGATAGTACTATTTGGGGACTATCACCCCAGTTCGCGCCTTGACGGTTGATCCCCGTCGTACCACATTGATTGGTAAGCGAATTTATGTATGAGAAGATTCCATAGCGTGATTTTTGTGACGACGCGCTAACTTAGATGGGCAAATTGTTTGTCAGGTTCGCGGCCCGCTGTTTTCATAGTAAGGTAACAATGTCATGCGGCTAATAATAATCCTATACAACCTATATAATCCAAATAATAATGTATTCTATACATAATAACGACGCTATTAACGATGAATATATTACCTATCATGGTAATATAGAGACTATGGTCTCATGGACGGTTAAAGATGTATGCTTGATTTATATATTGCCTGACTAGCAATATGAGGACTTACTTCCGATATTATGCTTGTGTTCTGATTTTAAATGATTGTTTTATATAACGGTTTTCATTAAACTCTATGAATTCACTCGGCATTCGCTGATATGATTTTTGCATGTTTTTATCTCAGGTGCTTGAAGGTAATCCGGATGGAGATCGACTCTGATGGCCACATAATATTAAAAATGTTCATTCGATCTATGTTTTGTAAACTTAATGACATGTATAATTTGGGACCTGTTTTACGCTTTTAAACTTTTTATCGAATGAATGTATGTTAAACCTTGATGAACCATTTGTATGTGTTGTCTATGATTGGAGTTATTGTGCTATCCCGTAACACTCTGAAAGACCCTTCCGTTGTACCGATACGAAAATTGAGAGTGTTACAAAATCCATGCTAATATCAACCCAGGACTACAAAGGAACTGGCAAAGGAATATAAAGTCCTGCATTAGTAGCCGTCCCCTTTGAAACTTGACAAATACGACACCTCTTGACGTAACGATCCACTTCCTTCCTCATAGTAGGCCAAAAATAAGAAGCTTAAACAAACTGTAAAGTGCGATCACGACCAACATGTCCTTCACCATGCAACTCCTTAATAATTTGCAAGCGAAGACTTGAATCAGGAATACAAAGTTGATTCCCTTTGAATAGGAACCCATCATGTATAACAAAATATGTTTTCTCTCCGGATTGCAAATCCTGCAGAACAACTGAAAAGTATGGATCCACAGTCACCATGTCACGAATGACATCCAGTCCTGGAACATCAACCTGCATGGTTACAAGTAAACCATTTCTCCTGCTTAAGGCATCAGCAGCACGATTGGAAGCACCCGTTTTGTGTTTCACCACAAAAGTAAATTTCTCAAGAAAAGCCAACCAACGCCCATGCTTATGTGAAACCTTATCTTTAGTACGAATATGCCTTAAGGAATCATGGTCAGTGAACAAAACAAACTCCTTATGAAACAAATAATGGCGCCAATGCTTCACAGCTTGGACCACTGCATAAAACTCCAAGTCATAAGTAGAGTACCTCGACTTCGGACCTGTCAACTTCTCGCTAAAATAGGCAACAGGCCGCCCACCCTGACTAAGAACTCCACCAATTGCAACCTTAGAAGCATCAGTATGAAGCTCAAAAACTTTAGAAAAGTCGGGCAATACCAGGATTGGCGCTGTAGTAAGCTTTTCCTTAACAACCTGAAAAGCCATATCTGCTTCCTCCGTCCACACAAATGACTTACCCTTCATACAGTCTGTCAAAGGGACCATAATGGAACTGAAATTAGGGATAAACCGCCTAGAGAAATAAGCAAGACCATGGAAACTCCGAACTTCAATAATGGTAGTTGGAGTTTGCCACTCCTGAACAGCTGCTACCTTAGACTCATCCACCTGTATGCCATCACCAGAAACAACATACCCTAAAAACAAAACTTTAGGGGTCATGAACACACACTTCTTCGTGGCTGCATAAAAATTGTCCTTCTGAAGCAAGGTCAAGACCTGCCTCACATGATTGACATGCTCATTATAAGAAGCACTATAAATAAGAATGTCATCAAAATAAACAACCACAAACTTGCCAATAAAAGGCCTGAGCAGTTGATTCATCACACGCATAAATGTGCTTGGTGCATTTGATAAACCAAAAGGCATGACCAACCACTCATACAACTCTTCACGGGTCTTAAAAGCGGTCTTCCACTCATCACCAGGTCTAAGACGAATCTGGTAATACCCACTCTTCAAATCCAGCTTCGTGAAAATGGTAGCACCACTAATATGGTCAAGCAAATCATCAAGGCGAGGAATAGGAAACTTGTACCTCACAGTAATCTTGTTGATGGCTCGAATATCAACACACATACGGCATGTACCATCCTTCTTTGGAGTCAATAGGGCAGGAACATCACACGGGCTCATACTCTCACGAACATGACCCTTGGAAACCAGCTCCTCAACCTGCCTGCGCAACTCCTCATGTTCTCCCGGGCTTATCCTATAATGTGGCCTGTTAGGCAACTGTGACCCAGTCTCTAGATCAATATGATGTTATATGTCACGCAATGGTGGCAAACCATCAGGTAATTCATCAGGGAAAACATCAGAGAATTCCTCAAGTAAAGGGATCATGGCTTCAGGAACTTCACCGTTGTAGAAGTGTAAATCTTGCTTATGTTTTTAGAGAGAGAAAGAGATAGAGAGATGGTGGATTAAACACAATTCTAGAGAGAGAAACAAGAGTAAACTATGTGAAAAATGATTAACCACACCACCCTCTCCATCAAAGGAGAGGGTTTATATACCCAAGCCCTTGTCATGGGCTTGGGCTTACATTTGGGCCGGCCTACACATGTTGTAGGCTAGGCTTGTTCTTGTTTAATAAATAAAGAAAGTTAACTAAACTACGAGCTTTTACATGGACTATTAATGGAGTGGCCGATCCTTCTTAATACGTAAAACGTATTTCCAACAATCTCCCCCTAAGGGAGGTCACTCCAAACAAGGGCATTACCCAAGTTACAATAATTAAATAAACCTAGCATACTATGCTTGTCTTGAGCTCGTAGTCTTCGTCTTTCTTTTTCTTTTTCTTTTCTGGTGAACATGCTGATGTGATCTTTGATATCAATCTTTGAGCATTAATTTCTTGCCTTGATCTCGTGCATCCATCACTTGTGATCTTCGCCTCTTCGTGATCTCACGTCCCACATACTTATACCTTAGTAATTCTTGAAAGCTTCAGAGTTTGATACAGCGGAAGACTTAACTTTTAGGCTTTCTTGAATTAGATGAGGTATTAAGTGCATAAAGTATAAGCATGCGGGGACGACTTCTTCTCGGATTCCGCAACGCCACCGTCTTCAAATGCCGCAACATAAGTAGACACGAATGAAATGGCTTTGAACATTTCATTCTAAATCGGTAGCATTTTACCTCCGGTCGGTGAAGACCGTTGGACGACATTAGATATCGTACCCGTGACGGATAGTTTCAATTAAGTAACTTCCTGACAGGATTTCACGGGTAAACCCGTTCTCTTTATTCGACCGTCCAAAGCTGACTGCGAACATAAAGAGTGAATCATTTAGATAATAATATCCGCATGATTTGAAGCCGTCAATTCATGTTCCTAGAACAAGTGAAATTCAATTAAGAACCGCACCATCGTTGCTTTCCAGTTGTCACGAGCTTGATTCGTATAGAATCTTACAAGTTACCTACCAAGTGCTGTTTGAGGTTAACACTAGAAGGATTTCCACTCATCACTGTGAACTCTAAGGTATCACTCTGAGTGTTCTGGCAAGATCATTAAGATATTGCGTAGTGGCCTGGAACGTGTTTAAGTTCAGCTAAGAATTAAACCACTGTTGCTTTCCAGTTATCACAAGTTTGATTCATAAAGAATCGCCCAAGTTACCTACCATGAGCTTTTTGATATTCGCTCAAGAAGGATTTCCATCTTCATTGTAAATACTTTCGTATTACTCGGATGTTCAGGCAAGATCATGAAGATTCTGCGTAGGACTCTTAAAATCGTTCTTACTTTTCACAGTGTGTGAAGAAGCAAGGAAATATGAAAGTGTGTCCTAATGAGATATTTGATGATCTCAAATGGCTCTAGACTCGATCGTGCATTTTGGATTTTAGTGATCGGAGGCTGGAGAGGAGTGTCACCTTTTCAATACCAATTTATTCGGAGTGAATAAATCGATAGATAACGTGTTGTCTCTATGTGATTAAAACAAATACCTTTTGAGAGATATCTGAGTTAGCTGGGATGGGTTGTGCATTGCATCACTGGGTCCATGATGTCTGTCTTCAATATCAAGAATCATTAAGATGATCTCAATAGCATATGTATTGACCCGGTTTCTGCCTAAAGTTGTAAGGAGGGCTTCTTTCTTTACACCCTTTATCTTTACAATTCTTTTTCATTCTTCAACCCCTTCAATGCTTACCAATACGTCATAACTAGCACCTTGTTGTGATTGTTCCAGTGCTAACTTAAGTACTTGGTCGGCATTCAGCTACGTTCACAATCTTTCTCCAACTTTCCTAAGGACTACTATTTCTAGCTATGGAATGTCCTTGGGAAGATTCCTCCATTTCTGGAAGAATCATAGGACTTTACCTATCCTACCATCCTTATGTCACCACAATCTTCATCGTCGTGAAATAAATGGGTTTCGGGTAAGTATATGTCACCATGAAAATTTTGATATGCAAATCCGTTTTGCTCCCCCTTAACATATGCCACGATATTCGAAAACCTTTCGCATATGTCGGGATGAGCCAGCACCTTAAGTCAAACCATTTGTGATAATATCCCATATTAAATCACATTTTCTCCCTCATATTAAAAATATTAACCCAATCGATGTTTTTAATATCAATTGATTTAATGAAGTTTTAACAAAGGTTTTGGGAAGAAAAATGCAAGTCCATTTCATCTTCATGATATCAAATGTATTAGATATGATATCGATTTGTAACATGATCACATATTCACCATATTAAAAAAGAATTGACAAGGTTGGACCTGATAGATGAGAACATCATATAATAAGATCAAATGGTTCTTGTCAGCATATGTTGGTCGCCTCATCACGTCTGAAGTCATCTCTTGACACCACATGTACGATTGGTATTGTTGTCTTGACACCAGCTTGTGAACTTGGCACGTTCGGCATCGAAGATTCTGAATGCTTGACAATTGCTCCCCCTCAATTGTTGACCCGTGTTCTATTGAAAGAGCTGTAGTCGTCGGTTGAGTAGTTGCATCGTCGAGTATGTAGACACCAATTGTAGATAGCTATGGTTGTAGAGATGATAGCTTCATAAAAACAAGACTTCTCTTGTTTTAACAAATAAATGCACTGAAACGTACATATATTCGTGTTAGACCAAGTTATAAAGTAAACTTGATCCCTTAAAAGGTTTTAAAGTAAACCTTGCCCGAGAAAATTAATTCCCGTTGTGAGCCAAAGCTTTCATAAGAAATACTTGACTTTAATATGAAAACCGGGTTGCAGTCAGAAATAACTACAACCCATTTAGGCGTGTTTTATGAAGTATTTACAACTTTTGTACGAACTCTATTTATGGCACCGTGTCGATATTAATCAATATTTCTAAGGCCGTAAATATTATCGTACCAAAAGACATGCCTTTAAAAAATAAAGTAAAAAATATTTTTGGATTTTTCTAGATTTTTCAACTTTTATGGTTTTTATATGGTTTTATATTTTTGTATTTTGCTTTTGTGGATAAAAATATAAATAATATATACAGATGATCACCAAGGATACGGAGAATAGTTTTACCAAGACTATTCTTTCGCTTCATCTGCTAGTTCCTTTAGAGTCTCAGGCGAGAAGGTTCTCATTCCTAGCTTGTCGGCCAAAAATTCAATTCGAGCGCGATCTAAAGCCTTCGTGAAATATCCGCCAATTGATACTCAGATCGGACAAAGTAAAGCTCTATTACTCCATTTTCCACTTGCTCCTTGATGAAGTGGTAGCGAATGTCAATATGCTTCGACTGGGAGAATTGAACATTGTTGCAGCATAAGGCAATTGCACTCTTGTTGTCGCAGTACATCGGAATCTTGTTGAAACCTAGACCATAGTCGGTTAATTGCGATCTCATCCAAAGAATTTAAGCACAGCAACCGGACATAGCTATGTATTCTGCTTCCGTACTTTAAATTGCAGCGCTTTTCTGCCTTTTCGATGCCCAACTGATTAGTCGATCTCTTAGTAGTTGCAAAGTTATACTCGTGCTACGCCTTGTATCTTGACAACCCGCGTGATCCGCGTCTGCATATGCCATTAGTGCAATAGAAGAGTCCTTCGAATACCAAAGTCCCCGATTAATGGTTCCTTTAAGATATCGAAAGATCCTTTTAACAGTAGCTAACTGTAACTCAGTAAGACGAGTTTGATACCTAGCACACATACATATAGCAAATTGAAGATCAGGTCGACTAGCTGTGATATACAAAAGAGTACCGATCATTCCACGATAAAGTGTCGGATCAACAACAACTCCATGAGGATCTGCATCAAGCTTAGTTCGTTCCACCATTGGAGTATCCACGGGGTCGCAAGATTCCATCTTATACTTCTTAAGTGATTCAAGGGCATACTTGGATTGATTGATAAAGATGCCTCTGGGACTCTGAGATATCTTAAGACCTAAGAAGAATGATACCTTGCCCATCATTGACATCTTAAACTTGGAAGACATGAGTGTCCCAAACTCATCCGATAAGGTTTGGGTCGAGGCTGCAAATATAATATCATCAACATATATTTGTACCATAATCATATCTTTACCTCATTTCTGAATGAACAGCGTGGGATCCACCTTGCCTTTTGCGAAGCCTTGTGTAATGAGGAATTGTGACAATAGATCGTACCATGCGCGAGGAGCTTGCTTCAACCCATAGAGAGCCTTCTTAAGCTTATACACATGATTAGGATAATTAGGATTCACCAAACCATCCGGCTGTTGAACATAGACCTCTTCCTTGAGTTCACCATTAAGAAATGCCGTCTTCACATCCATCTGATAGACGATCATATTCATATGGGCTGCATAAGCGAGGAATAGTCGAATAGCTTCCAAACGGGCAACAGGTGCAAAGGATTCCATAAAGTCGATGCCTAATAATTGCTTGTATCCACAAGCTAATAGTCTAGCTTTGTTCTTCAATATACCGCCTAACTCATCGAGTTTCACCTTGTAAACCCATTTCAATGTGAGTAACTTCACTTGATCCGGGCATGGGACAAGTTCCCAAACTTCAAGACGTATTAATTCGTTAAGTTCTTCTTGCATAGCTTCTATCCAACAGGATTGAGTAAAAGCTTGTTGCCATGTCTTAGGTTCAACTTTAGTGAGAAAAGAATCAAAGTGACAAAACATTGCACTTTCTTGTAATTGACTTCGTGTGGATACCGGACGATTAGGGTCACCAATAATAGAATCTATAGGATGATCCTTTGTCCACTTGCTGTCATGTTCACGAATCCGTGGATTGGAGTAAACTGTAGTAGGAGTTTCCTCTGAGGTAGACGACCCGGCTTGATTAGGGCCGGGAATCGGTACACCAAAGAATGGAAGTTCACGCATTTAAGCGAATTCCAAATCGTGATCATCATCATCCTCTTCATCATCAATAGGCATGACGTGGGTAGTTGAAACATGTGTTGGTTGAGAATTACTATTTGATGGTATATCTTGACCAATTATAGGTGCAGATGTATCTGATTGTGCTTCGGTTGTTGGAGCGACAACTTCGGTTACCGGAGCTATTACCTCAGGTTTTGGAGCAACAATACTTGGTGGAGTAAAGAATTCATCAAAGAACGGTTGAAACAACGTATCCCATTCAGTCCTAGAAGGTGGTGTAAATGATGATGAAGTAGGGTTGTGTGGGACAAGACCAGAGCTAATGTTACTGGGTCCCATTTCATGAAGTGCGGGTTCAGAGCTGCTTTGCTCAGAAGCCATTGTTGTCAGCTCATCAAAATCAACATTCATAGTTTCGAGGATCTTGCGAGAGTTACGGTTGTAGATTTGGTATGCCTTCTTTGCGGGTGCGTAACCAATGAAAATACCAATATCAGCCTTAGGTTGAAGTTTTCCCAAATTGTCACCATCATTATTTGGATAGCAAAGAGAACCAAATACATGAAGATATGATAAATCTGGTACTTTTCCATGGAGAAGCTCATAAGGTGTTTTACCAAGGCGTTTAGGAATTAGTGACCGGTTTTGGGTGTACACTGCTGTACATACTACTTCTGCCCATAAAAACAATGGAGCCTTTGCGTAAATTAGCATCGTTCGAGCAGCTTCCATAAGTGTGTGATTTCGCCTTTCAACGACACCGTTTTGTTGTGGAGTGCGTGCAACTGATGTTTCATGAGATATGCCAACTTCTTCATAATAATCACGCAAGATTTGATTCACAAATTTGGTTCCATTATCTGTACGAATGCGTCGGACAGTAGTGTTGAGACGCACTTGAATCATCTTGAGAAATCCGATGATGAATTTAGGTGCCTCATTTTTTGCTTTAAGAAATTTCACCCATGTAAACCGAGATTAATCATCGACAATGACGAGGATGTACTTTTTGCCACTAAGACTTTCAACTCGCATTGGTCCACAAAGATCAATATGCAACAGATAAAGTTTCTCTTGGTTGGTGTCTTCCGTCTTGGGTTTGTAAGATTTCTTAGTGCTTTTCCCCATTGTACACGCGGAACACAAATGATCCTTGTGAAATGAAAGTTTAGGAAGACCACGAACAAGTTCGTTTTTCGCCAAATGATTAATAGCGTCAAAGTTAAGATGAGATAACCGTCGATGCCATAACCATGACTTAGTCTTTGATGCTTTGGAGAGAAGACATACGGGAGAAGTGGCCATCATGTCTTGTAGAGACAAAGTATACAAATTATTCCCTCGAGTACCTTTCAATAAATCAACCCCTTCCAAATTACGAATGAAGCAGGTATGCTCTCTGTTGGAAACTCACTTTATGTGACGACATTTAAGAATTCCCGTTAGTTAGCATAGTCACACACGCTTAGACTAGACTAGGTTCGATGTATAGTTTAAGGTGCGTGTGTGACTATATATACCCCTCCTTAGCATCCAAGGAGGGGTGTTGCTTGTCATTTGTTCATTTCTAATACATTTTCACTTTCTCATTCAACCTCTCTTCTCTCTCTCTAAACCAACAATGGCAGCCACCACCATATACCACCATGTTAGACCACCGGATCTATTTTAGCAAATCAACATTTGGCATCAGAGCCTCGGTTCCATCCTTGGATCGTGTTTATGTTTTCGATTTAGGTGGTCTAAACATTTTTTAGAGTCTCGTTCTATAATATTTTTGGTCCATTTTGTCACAATTTTTTGTCACGTCTTATTTTTGTCCAATCTGTCCAAACTGTCACAATGTTTTGTGGTATCCATTTATTAATCTGTTCTCATTCTCGGTTTCTTCAAATCTTTATCCATTTTTACACGTTTTTTGCTCCTTTCAACTATAAGATCTAATTTATTAGGAAAAGGACAAAATACTAAACAAAGTTTACAGATCCACCATTTTCGGTTCTTCAAACCCCTTTTCCGATTGGGTTTCCGACAGCTTTTCCGATTGGATATTCAGATTGGACATTCCGATTAGACTATTTATTTGGTCATTCCGATCGGTCATTCAGATTGAACATTCAGATTGGGATTCAGATGGGGATTCAGATTAAGCCATTCCGATGAGGTGTTTGTTTGATTCCGATGAGACCATATTCACAAAAACATTCCGATAAGACCATATTAACAATCATTCCGATGAAGACTTAAAAGACATTCCGATGGAAGCTTAAACATTCCGATGGGACATTTTTTTGACTTTCCGATGGCCATGTTTTTTAAAACTTGTGAACCAAATTTGTGACCATAACCAACAACCATCTCAACCGAGTCAACTCGGTAATTACCGAGTTGACTCAGTTCACTCACTGAGTTGACTCTACATCCAACCTTATATCACCACAACTCCATAATCAAAACCACAAAACTAACTTATTCCCATCGTCACCTAACCCATCTAAATCAGAACTTGACTCAAACAGTAACTAGAATATGATCTCATATTCAGTTTCGGTTTCGGTTACATCTTTTAAGATGAGTCAAGATCTTAGTTGATCCACCCAACTCGAAACAGCAATCATCATAGATCTATATTTATGGTAACACCACTTCTATATTCGAAATCAATATTTGATTCATAACAAGTTTGTTAAATCAATGTTTTATTTCGGTATCTCACACAAAAACCGACATGCAACACCTACCTGAAATCATCAAACTGACCTTGAAGCCAAACTCGTTTTTATCTCTTCATGGGTTTCGTCTATCCTTTGAAGATAGGTTCGATTCGTTAAGAAATAAGGAGTTCGATTGGCTAATTTCTTTAGACAGATTGGATGTTAGTGAGATCTAGTGTATTCGGTGGTGTTGCTATGTATGATTGGGATTGATTTTGTGTGATGGGAGTTTTTGGCTGATAAAGATGAGATGGGGTATTATTTGGAGATGATGAAGATTAATGGGGATGGAGGATATGAGGTGAAGATTGAGAGAGTATTTAGGGACGGAAGTTTCTAGTTTGGGGGGGTGAGGAGATATAGTTAGGTGAGAGGCGAATTTATCTAAGTTTAGGGTTGACTGTGTGGATATTTTAGGTTGGAATGTGTAATAACCTCACAATGTTGGACCGTTTTCTAAACATTTGGGCCAGCGAATTGGACCGGGTGTATTTTTTTTTTGATATGGGCCACGACTTGGGCCTTGGACTCGAGGTTTTTTAAACATGGCTATGGGCCGTATGTTTTAAAACTTAATATACACGAAATTTCATTTCAAAATTAATTATTTTGAATAAAATTTTGTGGATATTGTCGGGATTTAAATGTGACATCGTGTCGTGACAAAGTGACGTGACAAATGTGACGAGAATTTATTTGAGACGAGACCAAGAAAAATGGGCGATTTTTTAGTGACTACAGATTTCGTTTGATCGGGTATTAATTACGTGAAGTTGAAGACGGATTTTTTGAAGGCGTGTACTTATTTTATCTTTCGTAGATAACTTGCTCGTGCTTAATCTTAGAATGACGACTTGGTTATCTGGTTTCCGGGTTCGGGGTGGATGGTTGATGACTCGGATAACTATAACTTAAAGGCGTTACATTGTTGTACTCAGTGTCACGCGCTTAGTCGACGTGGATAATTTCAAGAGGTGTTGTGCTTATAGACTTCTTCAGTGATGCATTGAGTACTTAGAGATTTCTCCACCGTTCTTCATTCAACAATAGTGCAAGCTTAAGTCACAAGATCGAAGGATTCTTATTCAGTTTCACGTTTGATGTATCCGGTTCATTCTTTCAGTGGTCACTTCAAATTGCTTTCACATGGGTTGGTAAAGGTGGCCATGGAGAGTTTATGAGAAGAGATTTTCGATCAACAGCTGATTCTCACAAAATATATAATTCAGCTTATTTACTATTCTCACGAGATTTCAGGTTTATGTGCGTACGATTTGTTGATGGTTCCGAATTTCGAAACCATCAAGGGGGAAGAAGAAGATACATTGAACGCAAAACGAGTACACGTGATGAACTTCATACCTTCTTTTGATTTGAAGATATTCCGGGATGACATTTGTCATAGCCGCAGAGAAAATCAGTATTTTAACTCGTGGCGTTATCAATCTCTAAACGGTACACTACTGATTCGAGGTTTAATTGTTTGATTGTTGCAATTATTCATCATCATTATCCTATATGCATTCCCGGGACTTAATTGACTATGGTGCATCTCCGGAAGAAGACATGTGCATTTCCAGGACTTAATTGACTCTGGTCTTACGATGTCAGCTTCATGAATGGGATAAAGTGTCCACTTCAGTATTTGAGCTTCATAATTGGGATTGATTTACCTTCTTCAACTATGTGGGGGAAGAAGTGTCTTGATTCTTTCTGGTATGCATAACTTGAACTCTCAGGGGGAAGAAAAATTCAGAAGAATTATTCAAGCGTGAGAAGAAAAGTTGTTGATCTACTTGGTGTGCCCCAAACTTTCAATCCCTCTTAGCAACATTATCATGTTATATGATGGGATTTGCTTGTTAGATTCCGATGTGTGCTTAATCATTCTAAGCTTTATTGAAAGCTTTGAAGTTGCTTACGAGGATTGTCAGTTTAGGGGGAAGTTATTTTAAAGCTTCTACATCAAGTTTACGTGGCATGAATTAGGGGGAAGCTAATTCAGAAGCTTCTCCTTAACCAGAAGTGTACGGGTTACTTAGCTCGTGCCGTTACAGTATTTCTTCTACAAGTTACTTTAAAGATGAGTCATTTTGAAGACGAAGGCCTCAGAAGACTTCATCAGCATTGGACGCTTCATGAAAGCTCTTGTTCTTAATCATTTTGTACTTGTTAGGAAGAATATTGTAAGGAATTCTACACGTCGTCCCATGGGGGAAGATTGTTGGAAACTCACTTTATGTGACGACATTTAAGAATTCCCGTTAGTTAGCATAGTCACACACGCTTAGACTAGACTAGGTTCGATGTATAGTTTAAGGTGCGTGTGTGACTATATATACCCCTCCTTAGCTTCCAAGGAGGGGTGTTGCTTGTCATTTGTTCATTTCTAATACATTTTCACTTTCACATTCAACCTCTCTTCTCTCTCTCTAAACCAACAATGGCAGCCACCACCATATACCACCATGTTAGACCACCGGATCTATTTTAGCAAATCAACACTCTCGAAAAGCAACTTCTAGGTTTGCATCACAAAATTGTCCCACAGAAAATAAGTTGTGACCGAGACCTTCCACATAATACACTCTTGAAATTATAACATTCCCAATATGATATTCACCATAACCCATTATCTTTGCAATATGATCAATTGCAAATCTAACCGTACCAAGAAACTTGCTGACGAAATTTCTGAGCTGAGAGCGATCTCCGGTCATATGGTTGGAGCAACCAGAGTCCAAATACCAGAGAACAATTTGGACCACCTGTTTTCAATAACAACAGTAGACAATGCATTGGAAACTATTGGTTCCGGAGTGTTAGCAGATACAGATATAGAATTATCAGAATTGCTAATATTTTTTAGACCCTTAGATTTCCTGCGTTTTCTATTGTGAGTGTTAGCACTAACAGGTTTTACTGTTCCAACTTTCTTAGGTTTTGGATTATTCGCGGGCACTACAGTGGGAGTAGACCTATTTAAAGGGCACTTGGTTCCTACAGTAGTGTCAGTGTTCCTAGTTAAAGGACACGCTTGTGTTTTGGTAGCCTTAGTACTCCTAGTTAAAGGGCACGCTTTCTTCGCTTCAGTGGGAGTGATCCTAGTTAAAGGGCACATATTTCCTACTATAGTGAAAGTTCTACCAGTGGGGCGCCACATCCAACCAACTTAGGTTAACACTTTCCCAGTCGGTTTCCATTCTAATCCATTTTTCCGGGCATGCATCTCATTCACATGGTCAATAAGGCAAGAATCATGACGACTAGAAAACATACATTCATTGCAATTCTAACATTTTAAATTAGAATTCACAGTAGGCTTAGAAAGCTGCACAACCGCAGAGCCTTTAGGTTTAGCTACATGATTCTTTTTATTCAAAACAGAAATAACATTCCTAGGATGGGCTTCTACTTTCTTCTTCACTTGACTACTAGATGGGGGCAAGATCCTATCATTCTTCTTGTTTCATTTAAGCTTAGATCTTTGAGCCTTAGTAGTGGTGCTTACTCCTGTAGAAGGAAACACGGGAATATTAGAAGCTGGTTTTGATTCTGCCTTATCTTTAGTGACCACAATTTGAGATGGTTTAGTCCTAGGGCCCTTGTTAAGTGGTGTGACGGCTATAAGGTTTCTTTTGATTGCACTAGAGGACAATGCTGAGACAGTGGCTGCGTTATCCACAACATTCTTACCTTTTAGAGTACGAAGTGTTCCCTTTTACTCAGCCAAGACCAGATTCTTATCACAAATTTTTTCCCTCAAATCAGATATTTCCATCGACTTTCGATTCAGTTGTTCAATCAATGATTGAGTCTGTGCAGTGGTATCAACACATGTGGGCTTTACTGAATCAAAGAGTCGTGTATTTTTCTGTTTTAAGTTATCAATTTTGGACAAAATCTTGGAAACTCCATTATCTAGATCAAGTTTAAAATTCTTAGCGGCCTCAAGTACGTTCACACAGTTAAGCTCCTTAGATTTCTCTATTTCTATCGGCAAAGAGTTAGCAACTTTGTCACTTGGCTGACGCTGTTTTGATTGTAAATTCAATCGAAAATTCTTTTCAAAATTTGCATCATCGATATTAACACCTTCGAATGACGTTTCAAAGATTTCTTGAATAAATTGTTGCTTGCATTCAAGCGAAATACAATGTGTTTGAATCTCATCAAAACGTTTTGAAAGCGATGAATATGAATCTTGAAGCTTTAAAAATTCAGCGTCAGATTCGTGACAAGTACTATCTACCACAGTATCCACAGATTCAACATTATGCACAATAGAATCATTATCAACACTTGTATTTACACAGACAGAAACTATATCATGAGACATCACTTGATTCAGAAGCAGATCATTATGGCGTGAAACCCGTTCTATTTCAAGTAAATTGTTTTCATAAGCATCTTCCATTTCATTGAAAACACGTCTAACTTCTTCTATTTCCAAAAACAAATCTTGATCAATATTACGAAGACAAGCTTTAACATTGTTTACAAACGGAACAATTTCATCTCGAAACGCAGCTCTAGTGTGCTCAAAGTTCCATTCACCTTCCGTTATGGCCGTGGCCGTCGTACGTTCCAAAATGACCTTGTCAAAATCGGCTAAGTGTTGGTGAACCGTATTTAAGTTAACGGACGCCTTACTTACCGGTGGAATTAACTTCGTTAAATCCTTTTTGACGAGTGTAGGATACGTACTAGGAAGGTTTTCATTTGACAAACTTTGGGGCACAAGAACTGTTAATTCTGCTAATTCCTTTTGTAAGCGAATGCGTGTCTTTTTCGAAAATTGATCTTTGTTATGTTGATCATAATCAATTGTATGGAATTTTGAAAGAATTTTAGAATGAGTTTCATCCCCAAGTGATTGTGTCTCCTCAGTACTACGAACAAAAGGTGCTTCTTTAGGTTTTCCAATTATGGTCATATCATAAAGACCGGGAATATATTCCTGAGCTTGTTTTGCATAACCGGGATTAGGTGGTAAATCTTGAAGACGTTTTAAGTTCGAGTTCTTTAAATGATTTAGTTAAAAGATGAACCTTTTATGTGGAAGAGTATTGTTTTAAAAGCTGTTGTTCTTTGAATTTAAGAAGTTTGGTTGCATTAATTTCCGATTCAACCTTTTTAGACTCGAGAATTTCGAAATCCATTTTAAGTTTCTGAAAATCATTGACAACCGACTCTTTTTCTTTTAATTCATTGGAAAGATTAGCTTTTAATGATTCTATTTCTTTCAAGTGTTCAATCTTTTCAAAACGAAATTGGTCAAATTCAGAACATGTTATTTTCTTTTCTTGAGGGACCATTTCAAAAGTTTTTACCTTTTCTTTATGCAACGCAAGCTCAGCAGTTAGGGTGGAATTTGTATCTACGGATTGTCGGAGTGCCATATGCATTTGATCAATAATATGTTTAGGCACCATGACCAAATCATGTTGAGCATAAGATTCCATACCCGTCGTAGCATTTGGTTGAGGTTCACTCAAATGTGTAGGTTTGGGTACCACATCATTTGAATTACTAATTCCCGAATGTTGTTTGAGGTTGTCATTTTCATGCCCAACTTGATGTTGGTTATCATCAATATTATTAGATGTGGTTGGTACCTCACTGACGACATCAGAACCGTAGTGAGAGAGATTAGCAACGAGAGCAACTTGGGCAGAGTGAATGTCATCACAATCAGAATCATATGCTTCAAGGTCATCTGCTTGATAAGCTGCATTAGAAGTGGAAACGACTGCAATGCCTTCAGTATCTGCTGCCCCTGGGTCTGCAAGAAATGCCAACTCCTCTGAATCCAAAATCTTCCCCTTAGACTGAGCATCTACCAAATACATCTTCTCACGAAACCATGCATCATCCCTCCTCATTTTCGGCTGAGTGCATTCCCTAGCCATATGACCTTGTCCTCGGCAATTGTAGCAAGTCACAACCTTCTTAGGACCAATAGGACTCCCATTTCCACTAGCTTGAGAATTCATAGCTTGATTGTTCCCAGTCCTTGTAGGAGGTCCATATGAATTTTGCCTTCCCTGAATAGGTTGCACCGTCACTTGACCATCTTGAACAGTGGCTTGTTGTCGAGGATTTGATGAGGTGCGGAGCTGATTGTTTGTTGGTGGAAATCCTCTAGTTGCAACAAGTTTTGACAAGTAAGCGGTGAGATGGTTTAGTACATCAGCTGGCGTATCATTTGGAGTAAAGACCGGTGCTTGGATTGGTGGAAGTTCATTAGAGTAGAAGGCTTGTGCTGGTTGTGCTTCTATTGGAAAATATCCTTGCTGAGGAGTATAGCCCAATGGAGAAGTGTTGGCTGGTGATGGTAATGTCTGATATGGTGGTTGCTGTGGAAAAGATTGTTGATGAACACTTTGTTGATATGCTTGCTGTGGCATCATTAGTGGTTGAAAAGATTGTTGCTGTGGTTGCTGATAGTTGTG
This sequence comes from Glebionis coronaria, assembly GCA_025667525.1. Classification (NCBI taxonomy): domain Eukaryota; kingdom Viridiplantae; phylum Streptophyta; class Magnoliopsida; order Asterales; family Asteraceae; genus Glebionis; species Glebionis coronaria. Next base: position 215,299,321 of record CM046875.1, read on the forward strand.
TGGTGGTGGCTGCTGCAAGTATGATGGTTGCTGATAAGTATAAGCAATGTTTTGTTGAGAAGCATACATGGCAAGTGGATCATGAACTTGAGGTGTAGACAATCGAGCCTCGATCACATGGAATTCGTGTTGTTGAAGAAAAGCTTGAAGTTGATCCACATTGGTGTTATGCAAGTCCTTAGCCAATTTAACATCCATCACGTATTTTTTCCATTCTGGAGGAAGAGTGTTCAAATACTTGGTGTTCAATTGAAAGGTAGGAATTGCCATGCCAAAGATATTTAGCTCATTTAACAATAGGGTAAATCTCAGATAGTAGTCGTTGAGAGTCTCCCCTGGCACATAGGCAAACTTATCAAATGCATCATAAACCTTACACTCTCGTTCTTGTTTAGTTAAGGAGGTGCCTTGCATTAGAACCCGAATTCTATCCCATAACTCTTTGGCAACTTTATGTTTGCTGACGAGTTTGTAGACATCTGGAGGAAGGGCTTGGAGAATGATGTTTGTAGCATACTTATCGCATTTATCTTGAATCTTCATATCTCCAATCAATTCACCCGTTGTGCGAGGACGAGTGGTCGTACCTTCCGTCACTGTACCATAATCTAATGGTCCATTGAGCACCGATGCCCAAATAAGATGTCCGTTTTCCTTGTTCAACATATAAAGTTCCCTTCGGGAAGTCCAATCCTCGTACATAGACTTCTCTAACATTGGTGGACGATTATCCGTACCCGAGAGGATGGACTTATCCGTAAGAGATGTGTACTCCATTTCGATAAGTTAAGATTACAAACGATGATCGAACAATGAGAGAAAGTAAATGTGCTTGTTATCGTGTGTTGAAGTCGAGAAACTATGTTAAAATCCCCTAAAATTTTCTTCTTGAGAAACCAAAAATTCCACTGCAAAATTACACACGATGCTGAGATTTCCAAAGATTTCGGAATGCTGAGATTTCGCAATGATTAAAATTCGCAACTCCTTGTAGGATTTCGCAATTCACAAAAATTCGCAATAAACTGACAATTCCGCAATCACTATGCAAGATTTCGCAATGCTAATTCCGCAACTTACTTTGGATTCAATTCCGCAATTGCTGAGGCAAAACAATTTCGCAATCCCTGTTGCACTCAAATCCGCAATACCAATTGCGAAATTATGACAAGATTTCGCAATAATCTGAGTCCAAGATTCCGCAATATACAAATCCGCAATTAATCCAGGAATTCGCAATTTAGTGAAGATTTCGCAACTTTGCAAGGTGCAAGATTTCGCAATTTAACAAACCATTGCGAATTTATACCAAATATTGCGAAAAGTGGAGAAAAACAAGGGACTCGTATTGTACTTGAAAAAGACGAATCTTGATGCCAAAAATGAATCCAAACACTCAAAAATTTTGCGTTTTTGTGCGATCCAAGTAACCCAAATCACTAACACGTGAATGTAAATGATGTTGGTGAAGATCAAACCACAAAAAACACCAAAAAAATTTTGGACGAGGGATTAGGAGATCAAAAACACACGAATTTATGAACACAAACACAAGAACAATACACTCATCCCATGGCTCTTGATACCATTTGTAGAAGTGTAAATCTTGCTTATGTTTTTAGAGAGAGAAAGAGATAGAGAGATGGTGGATTAAACACAATTCTAGAGAGAGAAACAAGAGTAAACTATGTGAAAAATGATTAACCACACCACCCTCTCCATCAAAGGAGAGGGTTTATATACCCAAGCCCTTGGCATGGGCTTGGGCTTACATTTGGGCCGGCCTACACATGTTGTAGGCTAGGCTTGTTCTTGTTTAATAAATAAAGAAAGTTAACTAAACTACAAGCTATTACATGGACTATTAATGGAGTGACCGATCCTTCTTAATACGTAAAACTCATTTCCAACAACCGTCTTCAGAAACCTCCTTCCCTATTAATACAAAAACATCACCTCCCACCTCCAGCTCGTCTTCGAACTGCGAAAGAGTTAGTAAAGTACCAGTGGGTTTATTAACTACTTCCTTAGGTTTATTTGGCATCAAAGTAATCTTCACACCCCCAAACAGGAAACTATAAGTATTAGTTCTCCCATGGTGAGTTACATCACGGTCATACTCCCAAGGTCTACCCAACAATAAGTGACAAGCATCCATAGGTATCACATCACACCAAAGATTATCCTTATAAGTTTTTCCTATAGAAAATGGAACTTGGGCACGCTTGCAAACAGTTATCTCCCCACCCTTTTTAAGCCACTGTAACTTATAAGGTTTGGGACGATCTTCAGTTTTCAACCCTAATTTCTGGACTGCTCCTTCAGCTATCAAATTATCACAACTACCTGAATCGCATACAAAAGTGCAAACCTTACCCATAATGGTACAAGTTGACTGAAAGATGTTGTGTTTGAGCCAATCATCACCATCAGCTTTAGGTGTTAAGCAGGAGCGCCTTACCGCCAAATTCACCCCCACATCTCCAGACACATACTCCTCCTCATACTCAGGTTCTGCATCATAAACTGTGTCTCCCACGTAGTCATCATAAGCCACATCATCATCTTCCTCAGGTTCAATAAATAACTGCCTCTTCCCAGGCTTCTTACACTCCGACTGTCGGTGACCAGGTTCACCACAGTTAAATCACTTGAACCACCACTGTCGGTCGCTTTAGGAACTGGTCCAGTATTCTCACCATCTACTTTAGCCTGACTTGGGGAAAAACGGGATGCCGCATTACCCGAACCAGAAGCACCTATTATTTCAGGAGAAGAAGAACTCCCCACTCTTCGGTTCTGCTTCTCAAAAGTCAGTGCACGTTGATACGCTTCAGAAAGTGTCATCGGATCAAACATGTTAACATAATCCATGATCTGGACTCTTAAACCACCAATGTATCGAGAGACAAGCTGATCTTCTGTCTCTTGAACGTCATTCCTTGCAATTAGTTGGTAAAATTCGGTCGTGTACTCTTCAATAGACTTGGCCCCTTGTTTCAGATTCTGTAATCGCTGGTACATCATTCGCTGGTAGTTATGAGGAATAAAATTATCCCTCATGACTTTCTTCATCTTCTGCCAACTCGTGATCTTTGACTTCCCAACTCTGTTCCTCGTCAATTTCAATTGTTGCCACCACGCGGATGCCCGACCACGTAACTTGGTAGCGATCAACGAAACCCTTTTGTTTTCTGGAACTTCTTTGAATTCAAATACTTCTTCAACAGCAACAAGCCAATCAATAAACTCATCAGGCTTTAAAGTGTCCCCATTAAACTTGGGAATATTAACCCTCATTCCAGTCTCCCAACGCCTATCATTATTCCCACTGCGATCTCTCATCCGTCGCCCTACTGATTGTTCATCATCAGACAAACCAGCACCAAACGGGTTTTCTTTCATATCTGCATCTTCGTCCTCATGACGGTGATTACGAAGCCTCCTATTGCTCATCAAAGTGTTCATCTAGTCGGTCAATTGATCAAACATTTGATCGAACCGCTCCTCCATTCTTTCAATCATACACTGCTCAAATTCCTGTTCATTCACATCGTGAATAGGCCTAGTTCTCCTTGGAGGCATCTTGATCAGGAACTTTGGCTCTTGATACCAACTGATGTAGACTAAAAAACAAAGTAACAAAGATAGATAACTGAATCGGTTGATTCAAGAAGAATGCCAGAAACAATTCTGCTAATAATCGTTGATTCTGAAGAATGCCCGAAAATTAGGGTAAAACACGGCCACACAACGGCCAGTGGTTTAACTTTTATTAAACTGATAACTAACTTGCAAGGGTTACAGCAGATTCATTAAATAATGACTGCAAACAAAGAAAAACCCCAAAAATCCAACGGGCTAGACCGTAGCCCAATGACAAAGTCCAACTGAAAGTGAAAAAAACATAAATATGCAAAAAACTGATAGTAAAAGGCTTTTCGGGCATGGAAAATCCACAACCAGCTAAAAGATGGTTACAGCGTCGTCGGCCTCCTTTTTACGCAGGTTTTGACAGGTCACGGGCTGAAAACAGACTTAGGATGCAAAAGTTATGCCCATTTTACTAAACCCTTCTTCGTCACGCGATCTCGGGCCTCCAGAAACAAGTCAGCCCGTTCTTCAATACTTGGGCCTCCATCATTCCAATCCTTCTTGTCGTACTTTTTGTCGTACTTTTTGTTATCCTTCTTGTCGGACTTTTTGTTATCCTTCCCATCCTTCCAATCCTTTACCAGGTGTTTGAGTTTGCATGATTTAATCAGTAACTCTATATGCTTCTTGAGCTGGATGCACTCCTCCGTGCCGTGGCCCTTGTCATTGTGGAATTCGCAGAAGTGATTTCCTTGACGACGGTCAACTGGAGATGTCATTGGGGGAGGCCTTGGGAAGTTTGCCCCTTCCGTCAACAAGATATCTCGGTAAGTCATCTTTAGAGGGGTGAATTTGTCATCTGACCGACCTCCTTTATTCTTGCTCTTGTAATCCGAGCTCCTTCCGTCGCCTTGGGTGCTTTGACCCCCTGATTGCCTCTTGGGCTGGTCGTTTGATCGATAGTTATGATTTCCCTTTGTAGGGTACGCTGCAGCTACCGCGGTTTCTCCTTCTTCAAAGTTTCTAACCCTTTCCGTGAGGTCTTCGTACCTCTCCGGTCGTTTGTCATTGAGACGCCTAATTATCTCCTTGTCCGTTATGGCATGCATGTAGTCAAAAATTTTTAGGAGCTCGGGGCATGTTTTTGTGCGCGTGCACTCGTCATTGAAACGTTCCGTGAAGTCTTCCGTAGACTCTCCGGGCCGTTGTTTGACGGTTGCTAATGAGACCGAATCTCTATTATTCTTCTTTCGCTGAGTATAATTGTTTTTTAACGCAGTGCGCAGCTCGCCGAAGCTATCAATACTTCGGTGAGGGAGCCTTTCAAACCAATCACGGTCATTGCCAATCAAGGTCGAATTGAACGTTTGGCACCATATAGGCGTCGACCATCGTTCAATTTTCGCCTGCGTATCAAATATCTTTAGGTGATCATCCGGATCACCAGACCCATCATAGGTTTTAACGCACGCCGGCATACACGCGCTTTGATTGTGGTAAAATTACGACCTTTAGGAAAAGGAGCGTAAAAGCGGTAAGTATTAAGTGATGATTTAGGAAAATCAAGCACTAATGACCCTTATGATATGAAAGTTCGTTTCCCAAGGAGGTATATGTGTGTGAAAAACTTGTTAAATGTTTGAGATTAATAATTGGTTTAGAAGGGGATGAGAAAAGAAGATGACGAAGACGTGAAATTAATACTACGACGACAAAATGTAAAACCGTAAAAACTACAAAAATAAAAATTAATTCTAAAAATTACCAAAAATCTACCAAAAATCAAAATTAATAAACTAAGAGTTTACCAATGATCAAAACTTTTTCAAACCTTTTAAATAATTAAATATTCAATTTTTAAATGCTAATTAAAGCCCTAAAAATCAAATAAATTATCAAAAAGCCTAAATAAAGATTTTTCAATTGGTAAACCTCTAAAATGACCTAAAAAGATTAAAAACTATTTTTAGAAATTTTTAAACTAATAAAAACTATTTAAAATGATTTAAAAACTATTAAAACTTAAAATAATTATAAAAATTAATCTAAAGATGATAAAATTATTCCAAAAGTTGCAAAATTCCTATTTTAATGTATTTAAGCTAAGAAAAATGTAAAAAGTAGAAAAATGTGAAATTTGAGAAATAATAATAAAATAATATTAAAATAATATTAAAAATATAAAAATAATAAAAAATTCTAAAAACTTGAAACTAGTTTATTTTAACCTAAATAATCAGAAAATGAAAGTGAAATGACCAGAATACCCCTATTGGGCCCTCAAATGGGCCAAAACCAAAATTAGTCAACTTAAATGGGCTTTTTAGCCCAAAAAGTCAAAGCTGGCCCAATTAACTTGGAAAAGCCCAATCTGACTCAAAATTTAATTCTAAACACAAAACTCCAAAGGCCCAAAAGCTGAAAGTGAGCTTATCACAGCTTAATAAGCAAACAACTTATCCTTATTGGGCTTTTTCCCATTAAGCAATAAGCTAATGCCATAAGCTCTAATTTGACACACAACTTTCTTTTGGGATGCTTAAGAGATCTGTAAAAAGAAATTTTGAAAAAGCACACTCAATAAGCCAGAAATAAGCAAAGTTATATTTCACTAAAAGACAAAATAGTCGTTTTTGAGAAATAAGGCACCTCAGGACTTGATTCAACTTGCAAAATGTCACAAATGAACTCAATAAGCCAAAAGCATCAACAAAATCCCAATAATCAAAACAAATAAGCCAGAATAAGCCAATAAGCACTTATGAAAAAGTCAATTAAGTTGGTATTCTAGTCAAACCCTAAAGTCAACACACCAAATGCTCCAGTATGAACAAATGGGTCAAATAATGAGCACCTATTACAAAATCCAAGTTGTTGCTGGTTAAAATAAGCTATTATAGCTTATTGATAAGATGAAACCCAATTAACACTAGCAGTGGCAACTTTCAGTAGGAACTGGTTCCCACTGCTTTGACTATTTGACCAAGCTTTTTAGAGAGATTTAGTTGGATTCAATTGGAAACAAGGGCACCCTTGTGATCAGTGAATCACAAGGAGTCAATAGCAACAAGAAAATCCAAATTTGGTTCACACAATAAGCCAGAATCAATCAAACAGTCACCAGATATTGCTCAGATATGGAAAATAAGCAATTATGCACTAATAAGCAGATATAGCATGACTAAGCCAACCAAACTCAACAGGATGCATACACAAGCTATATAAACTATGAATAAGCACAAATAAACTTATATCAAACACTGAATCAAAGTAAATAAGCAGAATCAAGCACAAGAAGTTACTGATAAGAACATGAACAATATGCAGACAGTTTGCTGATCTATTTGACCAAAGATCCAAATTCAGGCACTCAAATCTCCTTCCCTGGTGTAGTTAACCTAGATTTCACACTTGTTAACCCTAGTTTATGATTAGATCTAGGTGTCCTCAAAATCCTAGCCAATTTTACCAAGTAACAAAGATTTTATACCCTTTTTATGAATCAAGGTGTTTCAAACCACAAATATTGCAGCAATATGACCAAGTATATCAGATAAGCATGTACCAACATATAGCAACACAAAACTAACACTCAAAACACCACAAATCCAAATCATGCAGTTGACCCAAACACCCCTTAAAAATCGGTTTTCACAATTTTTCAAAGGATCATCCAGATTCAAACCACAAATCAAACCACAAACACTTCAATATCATCAAACAACACCAGATTAACAATAATCAACCACAAAAACACAAGTTCACCAATAATCATGCAATAATCACAAAATTCAGAAAAATAAAGAGGAACTGAAAAGGGAAGAAGGTGCAAACCTCCAAGACCTACATCCAAGCCCTGGATTGTTTGTGCTTAGGTACTAGCAGAACAAGTACCAGCTTCTAATGCTGCTAAGATGAACAAACCAACAAGTGAGATCAAAATAAACAAGACTTTCTGATTTTTGAAGCACAAGCTTTATCACTTAAAACCTTGCCTAAAAAACTTTCAAACAAGAATATGGAACTCAGATTTTAGCTTATTAGACACCAAACTTTTATAAATAACAAACAAGAATTCAAAATTTTCAGAAATTCAAACTTTATTTCATAAAAAGGAATTACAAAGATTTAAAAGCTAAAATCTGGAACAAAGCTCTCTCACAGGTTGAGGAGTCTATTTATAGGCAAATGCCAAGGCTAGCACTATTCACAAACCCTAGAAGTGATTTTCCTATTCTATCCTTGAGCCTTCTAGACGTTTTCTTGGTGTGAGCTGTCCAAAGTGATCCTGGATGTTTATTTTAGCTTTGGAATGAAGCAAGGACTCTCAGCTGTTGATTTGGCCACGTCAGATAACTTGGAGGGCAAGTAGTCATGTGATTGGTTGAATGGGAATTGGGGGTGGGGTCCGTAGTGAGTGGGATTAAGGGTTTTAAGGTTGGGATGTGTTTCTGCACATGTGAATCAAGCGTGGGAGTGGGTAATTTAAATTAACCCCTTGATTTAAGTGGTGTAAAATCTGGGTGGTGAAAAGGTGAATAGTGGTGCTTTTGATCCGTTTTTGGTGGATTGGTTTTGTGTTTGGCGCAAAAACATTTGAATGTTTCAAATGTGGCAACTTAGGTCCTCAGTCTTTGGAAAATGGGTAAAACGTGTTTATCAGCCAACAAACTTCATTCCCTTTGTTAATAACTTTACCAACTTTGCACTTTTGGCACAAAACTTTTCAAAAAGGTTTTAAAGGGTTGTTTTTGCCATTTTTGGATAATTCAAGGACTGATCTTGGACATTCTTGATCTTCAAAGGTCTTCAATGTAACTTTGGCTTCATGAGGGACCATTTTTGACAAATTAGTTTTGATGAGGGACTAATTTTGCCAATTTTTTAAAGTTGAAGGACCATTTGTGTAATTTTGACAAACTTAAGGGACCAAACTTGTAATTATGATTTCACAAGGGTTTTAAGTGTCATTTCTTCATTCATTGAGGATCAATCTTGCATGTCTTCAAGTCTTCAAAGGTATTTGTTGGATAAATCATGAACTAGGGCCCGGTTCTTTGTACGGCTTCGTTTCTCGTGTCCGTTTTCCTTGTTTCTTGTGATCTTTTGTCTTTTTCACGATATCCATACCTAAAATACACAAGTAAACAAACACAAGCATATATATGGTATTTTATGACATTTTTATGCATTTAAAGCCCGAAAAGAACGATGAGATCATGTATAAATGCCATCTCATCACTCCCCCATACTAAGCCATTGTCGTACCCTCACGCAATGCTAGAATAAAGTATCTAAGCATCACCAAAGTTCAATTTTATTAACCTTTATTGAAGAGTAAAAGACTTGCAACATACTACGAAGATGTGTAAAGACATAATGTATGATTTTCATCACGAATGTGACTTTTAGGGTCAAAGAATAGAAACAAGTAAATGTCCCTTAGAGTAAACTTTATCATCCTTGATTGTCATACATTCAATGCTAAGTGCAAAAACGAGATCATTGTTGGTACAAGTCACAATGCTAACACTACTCATACGTCCAAATTGTGTAATACTTTTTCTCCCTGCAATCCTAGTTATTATAAAAGGAAATGAGTTACTAGCATTTTTTAACTATTTGTCATGGATCACAAGTGATTCATATTGACTTATTTGAGTAGTTATTAGTCCGAAAGCAAAGTAGCATGATTTAATCGATAGTTAGCCGAAGGACAAAATCTTTTAAAACGGCTTCTCGTGTATCTCCTTAAGTTCATATCTTGGCATAACTCGTTTCACGATTTGAGACCTTTCTCGGACCGATATTTGGCATGTACTTTAATATACAGATTTTACTAGGTTCAATTGTTGTTCTCGGTATCTTAACGAATTGATCTAGGTTCTCTATGTGACTCTATTGTTCTTTGGTGAAACAAATATTTTTGGTTGTTTTTTTTAAAATAAAAGTTCGAAACTTTAAAGTACAAGTGCAATTAAAGTAAATCTAAGTCTAATTAAAATAATGGGCAAGTATTTAAAAGCTTGACAAGAAATTAAAAAGGCACTTAAAAGTAAATGACACAAATTTAAATCTATCTAAGGCAATCTTAAAACGCAACTAAAACTTAAACTAAGGCAAGGCTAAAATAAAGCTAAGACAAATAATCTTAAAGTGCAATTAAATTATAAGGCGGGAAAAATAAAGCTTAAAAATAAAAGACAGAAATTTAAAAAGAAAGACTAAAAAGAACTGAAAGAAACCTTGATTCGGAAGTTCAAAACTTCCGAATGAACTGGATTGACTCGGAACTTTCAACTTCCGAATGAACACAATTGAGTCGGAACTCCTTGATTCGGAAGACTTCCGGATGAAGCCTTCTTATCCGGAACTTTGCCCTTGGTTCGGAACTTTCGAGTTGATCCGGAACTTTTGAGACTTCCGATTGAACTGCTTGACTCGGAACTTTTAAAGTTCCGAATGAGATTGCTGACTCGGAAGTTTTGGTGTTGATCCGGAACTTTGTTGTTGATCCGGAACTTTTTCATTCGGAAGTCTTCGTCCGGAACTTAGAATGTTCCGGATGAACAAGCTTGACTCGGAAGTTTTTGCTGGTCCGGAACTCTTCCGGATGAAGCCCTTGATCCTGAACTTTGAAGTTCTGAATGAAACAACTCCTTCCCTTGAGTCGGAAGTTTTCCTGGAAAGATCAGACACAGAAAAAAACTCCCCCGAAGAACAAGGGATCAAAATAACAAGAATCTAACCACAAATTAACCAAAATCAAACACACGATTAAACTAAACTAATAACAAAACATTCAATAATCATAAACTAACAATTTAAATCAACAAAACAAACAAATTTAACCACAATAATCAAAAACCCACTTGATCAAAATAAAGACATGAACATGAACACAAACATAAACATAGAAATCAAAGATCAAGAAAGGTAGATAGGAGATTAACAAGATAAAGTAAAGATTGACAAGAATTAAATGAAAACTTACTTGAAATTAAAGGAATTTAATGTGCAAGACAAGGTATTTAAATTGACAAGTATTTAAATGACATGAATTAAAGGTGCAAGGTAAGTAAATGGTGGAAGACTAATTGTCACACTTAGCCAACAACAAAGAAAATTAACTAGTCCTAATCTATATATAGGGGAGGATTAGGAAGCTTCCTCCCCTCCTTCCTTTTTTCTTAATTACAAGCTTAAGTCCTTCCTTCTTTAATCTTCATTAATTGCATGCTTAGTCCTTTTCTTCTAATCTTCTTTAAACTTGGACTTAAATGACTTTTGGCTCGGGATTTCTTTTGAACTCGTCTTTAATTTCTTCAATAGATTAGACTTGAGTTTCTCGGCTTTTGATAAACTTCCGTCTTTCGACTTTTTCTTCGATAAATCTTCAGAATTGGTCTTGGACTTCCGTTCTTTTTGCACTCTTGACTTCTTGACTTCGTCTTTCATCTTTTTCTTCAATAAAAGTCCGTAAATGCCCGTGAATGTCCGTGTTTTCCCCACTTTTCACCTTTTCGTCCTAAATCACAACAAAAACACAAACCACGCATAATTTTGACATAAAAGACATAAAATACATGTTTTAGCTCGGTTATTATTGTAATTAAGTGGTAGAAAAGATGGGTGTTTACACACCTATCAAATTCCCCTACACTTGACCATTGCAATGTCCTCATGCAATGCATTAGTTACAAAGCAAGTTTACACTTTTCATCATAATCAATCCATAGTGGCTGATGAGATGGCATTTATACATGATCTCATCGTTCTTTTCGGGCTTTAAATGCATTAAAATGTCATAAAAATACCATATATATGCTTGTGTTTGTTTACTTGTGTATTTTAGGTATGGATATCATGAAAAAGACAAAAGATCACAAGTTACAAGGAAAAACGGACACGAGAAACGAAGCCGTACAAAGAACCGGGCCCTAATCATGAAATTCTCAACAAATACCCTTGAAGACTTGAAGACAAACAAGATTGATCCTCATTCATTGAAGAAATGACACTTAAAACCCTTGTATATTAATAATTACAAGTTTGGTCCCTTAAGTTTGTCAAAATTACACAAAAGGTCCTTCAACTTTGAAGAAATGGCAAGTTTAGTCCCTCAACTATTCAACATTGTCAAATATGATCCTTCATCAAGCCAAAGATACATTGAAGACCTTTGAAGATCAAAAATGTCCAAGATCAGTCCTTCAAAAATGCAAAAGTTCCAAAATTAACCCTTGATACACTTTTTGGAAAGTTTGTGCCAAAAATGACAAGTTGTGAAACGTTGATACAAAGGAAATAGGCGCTGATGGGTTTTTAAACACAAAAGACAAGAGAAAGAAAAAAGAAGGGCTAATGTTGTGCATTTGAAACATTCAAACATAATATTGCGCCAAACACTTCCCCAATCCACCAAAAACGGATCAAAAAGGGTACTGTTTACCTTTTCACCACCCAGATTTTACACCACTTAAATCAAAGGGTAATTTTCAATTACCTTGACACACACTTAATTCACACGCCCAGAAACCCTTCCCAACCTTAAAACACTCATTCCCACTCACAATGGACCCCACCCCCAAATACCCGTCCACCAATCATGTGACAACTTAACCTCCAAGTCATCCTATGTGGCAAAATCAACAGCCAAGAACCTTAGCTTCATCCTAAAGCTAAAATGAACGTCCTTGATCACTTTGGACAGCTCACACCAAAGAATTATCTAGAAGACCTCAAGGGCACATTTGGGAATTCAGTTCTAGGGTTTATGAATAGTGTTAGCCAGGCATTTGCCTATAAAAAGAGACCTCAACATGTGAGAGTCCCTTTGTTCCAGTTTTAGGCTATTAATCTTTGTAATTCCTTTTTAAGTTAAATAAAATTTGAATTTCTGAAATTTGAAATCTCTTTTTGATTTAGTTAAAAGTTTGGTGTTTGAGTAGCCTAATTCTGAGTTCCATTTGATTGTTAAGGCCTACCTTAATCTTGTGGTTAAGGCACGTCTTGTTTCATAAGGTTTTTAAGGTTTGAAAACCTTGAAATCCTAGGTTCTGTTTTGGTTATTTTGTGTACTAACCCTTGACCATTTGCTATAAGCTCTTACAAGCTTGTTGACACCAAGCTTGTGAAGGGATTAGAGCCCTTGGTTGAGTTGTTTGCTGCTTGTGTTGAAGATATCAAGTCCTTGAGGTTCTACTTTGAACCATCAACCAAGGCACTTTGCATCTCCTTATTTGAAGTACCTTGGTCTTGTTCTAGTTGTTGAACAAGGTCCAAGGAGCATTGTTGGCCTTCCTAGGATGTTGTGGAAGGCAGGTATAAGCTCTTGTTAAGATTCCCCTAAAAATTTCATGTTTATGCCTGTTTTGGATTTTGTGCTTTGATTTTGAGTATTTGTGTTTGTGCTGGTGATTTATGTGTTTGATTGTGTTAGTTGCTGCCTAGTAAGTGTTTTTGATCATTAAAATCAGTAGGTTATTAGAAGAAATCACAAGTTTCTTTGATAAGTGATTGATTAAGGAGTGTTTGGGATTACTGCATAAGTTTGGATTGTGGTTTGTTAAGTGGTTGTTTGTTGTGAGCAAGTGTTGGTATCTGTTGTTTAGGTGCATATGTTCATCTGTTTGCAGGTTTTGAGGTTTTGAACATATTGATTCTTGAATTGGCTATAAAATCTTCATAACTTGGTAAAATTGGCTAGGATTTTGAGGACACCTAGATCTAAGCATAGGCTAGGGCTAACAAGTGCTAAATCTTAGTTAATCACACCAGGGTAGAAGGATTTGAGGCTTGAAATTGGATCAAGTGTCAAGTATATCAGCAAACTGTTTCTGCATATTGTTCATTGTTCATCAGTAACTTCTAGTGCTTTGATCTTGTTGATTTCTTTGATTCAGTGTTTGATTCTTGTTGCTTTGTGTTTATTGTTAGTTTATATAGCTTGTGTATGCATCTGGTTAAGTTTGGTTGGCTTATTCTGCTTAAATCTGCTTATTAAGTGCTTAACTGCTTATTTGCATATCTGGAGCATATCTGGTAACTGTTTGGCTTATGGTGGCAACCATTTTGTGATTTTATTGTTGCTATTGACTCCTTGTGATTCATTGATCACAAGGGTGCCTTTGTTTCCAATTGAATCAAACCAGAACTCTCAAATAAGCTTGGTCAATTAGTCAAAGCAGTGGGAACTCCTTTCCCCTGCTAGTTACCACTGATAGTGCAAATTTGGTGTCAGCTTATCAATAGCCTATAATAGCTTATTCCAACCTGCAACAACTTTGTTTTTGTAATAGGTGCTCATATTTTGACCCATTTGTTCTTACTGGAGCATTTGGGTGGTTGACTTTTAGGTTTGACTAGAAAACCAACTCATTTGACTTTTTCATAAGTTCATTTGTGCTTATTCTGGCTTATTGGTTGTGCTTATTGGATTTTTGTTGATTGATATTGCTTATTGAGTCCATTTGAAAGCTTTTGCAAGTTGAATCAAGTCCTGAGGTGCATTATTTCTCAAAACGACTATTTTGTCGTTTTGTGGATTTTTGCTTTTCTATTTTCTGGCTTATTGAGTGTGCTTATTGGAAATTTATTTTGACAGATCTCTTAAGCATTCTAAAAGAGGGTTGTGTGTCAAATTAGAGCTTATGGCATTAGCTTATGGCTTAATGGGCTGAAAAGCCCAATAAGAATAAGCTTTGTGTTCAATAAGCTGTGATAAGCTCACTTTCAGCTTTTGGGCCTTTAGAGTTTTGTTCTTAGAATTAAATTTTAAGTCAAATAGGGCTTTTCCAAGTCAATTGGTCCAAGTTTGACTTTTTGGGCCCAAAAGCCCATTTGTGTTGACTGAATTTGGATTTGGCCCATTTGAGGGCCCATTAGGGGTATTTTGGTAATTTCACTTTGATTTTCTGATTATTTAGGTTAAAATAAACTAGTTTGCAAGTTTTTAGAATTTTTTATAATTTTTGGATTTTTAATATTATTTTATTATTATTTTATTATTATTTATAAAATTTCACATTTTCCAACTTTTTACATTTTTTTAGGTTTAATACATTAAAATAGGAATGTAGCAACTTTTAGAATAATTTTATCTCTTTTAGATTAATTTTTATAATTATTTTAAGTTTTAATAGTTTTTAAATCATTTTAAATAGTTTTTATTAGTTTTAAAATTTCTAAAAATAGTTTTTAATCTTTTTAGGTCATTTTAGAGGTTTACCAATTGAAAAATCTTTATTTGGGCTTTTTGATAATTTATTTGATTTTTAGGGCTTTAATTAGCATTTAAAAATTGAATATTTAATTATTTAAAAGGTTTGAAAAAGTTTTGATCATTGGTAAACTCTTAGTTTATTATTTTTGATTTTTGGTGAATTTTTGGTAATTTTTAGAATTTATTTTTATTTTTGTGGTTTTTAAGGTTCTATGTTTTAACTTTCTAGTAGTAATTTTTTGTTAATTTTTATTTTTACGTCTTCGTCATCTTCTTTTCTAATCCCCTTCTAACCAATCATTAATCACAAACATTTAACAAGTTTTTCACACACATATACCTCCTTGGGAAACGAACTTGGAATCCATTAGGGTCATTAACACTTGATTTTTCCTAAAGTCATTTGTTCAATACTTACCGCTCATATACGCTCTTTTGTTTTCCTAAACAAGAGGTGTATTTTTCCTACAATCATTTTGGCGCCGCTGCCAGGGAGGTGTGTCGTGATTAATTTGCATTGTTGTTTTTAATATTAACCAAATAGTATTTGTATTAGTAGAACTCTACTAATACGCATTATCGGTTTTCTTGGTTTTTCTTGTACAAATATTATTACTATATTGTATTAAGTATCACAATAAATTTACAATATCTCCAAAAGTGTGAAAACACAACCTTAATTGGGATTTCATCACTCAATTATTGTATTCGAATCTCAAACAAAAAGAAAAAGGCAAAAATAGATAAATACTTTCGTGAAGCTCGATTTTGAAAGATACAAACTATAAGGTGGGTATAAGGCGGGTATTATAAAATATACGCTAAGGAAAAAGGCTCTTAAGTGCTTCGCGCCGCCTCGTTTCCCCGCTTGCTTGAGAGTATTTTGAGATTGAAGGCTAATCGAGGGTTTTGCCGCCCAAAGTATTATTACGTATAATATATTTGCTTGGTTTTCTTTGTGATTAAAACCGCTTGAACAATTTGGTTTTCACCAAAGTTCTAAAGTCATTCGAAGGCGTTCACTCCACGTGATCGTTTTCATTCCTTTGAGGCTTCTTTAATCAAGAGTTTGATTTGAGGAGAGATTTTTTAGATTGTTGTCTACGAAGATACACCAAAATCCAAAAAAATTAAATATCATCACAAACACAAAAAAAAAATTGAAAATTCACGAAACACCCAAAAAGAATCTTCTTTGCTCACCTCCCATTCTTCGTGAAGTTTATGATCACTCGTAATCAAGCAAAACGAGCTCGTAAACGACTTCAAAAGCAAGCCAATCAAGAGACGTTGATTGTTGAAGAACCTCCAATTGTTGAACCTATTGTAGAACAAGAAGTCGTCATGGCTAATCGTACTATGATGGAGTTGCTACAAGCACCCACCGAGGGTTTTGGAGAGGCTATTGTGATTCCCGCCATCCTTGCGGAGAATTTCGAAATTAAGACGGGTTTAATGTCAATGTTGCAAGCAAATAAGTTTAGAGGTCATGAGAAAGACAACCCGCATTACCATATTAGGAATTTTAACCGTCTCACCGCCACTAGCAAATTTAAGGATGTTCCACATGACGCCATCAAGATGATGTTGTTTCCATACTCGTTGGATGGACCCGCAAAAATTTGGCTCGAGAAAGAACCGCCAAATTCAATTTTGACATGGGCCGATCTCGTTTCTAAGTTTGTGACCAAGTTTTTTCCACCATCTAAAACAACACACTTGAAAAATGAGATTTCACGATTTGTGCAAAGAAATAATGAAAGTTTTTCAATGGCATGGGAACGATTTAAAGAAATGTTACATGAATGTCCACACCATGATTTTACGGAATTGCATCAAGTGGATACTTTTTATAATGGGCTTAATGATCATGAACGAGATTATTTGAATGCCGCCGCGGGTGGTAATTTTTTGTGCAAAACGACAAATGAGGCTTTACAAATCATTCAGAATCGATCTAAGATTTATAACCCTCGTAACACACCGAGTGTTGCCAATATGGGTTCGTCATCTTCGTCACAATCGTCTCGTAGCATTAATGCCTTACATGATGAAGCTAATGAGGAAAATCGGTTTTTTGATAGATTTGCTAATCTTATGTCCCATTGGAAGGCTCAAGAAGCTTCCAATTCCGCTTCGGTTAAAGCGGTTGCTAAGAGTTGTTTATCTTGTGGGGGAGCTCATGATCTTTCCGAGTGCATTACCGCGGATGGTAACACTTCGAGTGCTTATGTAGCAACGGGAACTTACAACCAAAACGGCCAAGGTTCCCGCCAAAATCAAGCTCCACCAAATCAAAATGTTAACAATTATCGAAACAACAACCAAGGTAATTACCAAGGCAACACACGCAACTACAACAAGGGGAATTATCAAAGTGGGAATGGACAAATTTCTAATCAAAATCAAAACCGTGATTTTCAAAACACTACACAAGGTTTTCAAAATGCTCACACTAAAAATTTGCAAGGAGAATTTTTGGATTATGCAAAAGCAAATGATGCTAAATTTGATAACATGCAACGTGAGATGATTAGCTTAAGATCCGAGTTGAAAAACGAGCTAAAAAATGAACTTGCTAATGAACTTAAAACTCATGCAAACAAAATGGAAAGAAATGTCCAACGTCTTCAACAAAATCAACAAAAGATGGAATTAGGACAACATGAGATTAAGCAAGAGTTATTAAAAGCGGATGCTAGGCAATCAAAATTTGAGGACCGAATGGCTAAGATGTTTGAAGCGATCATGTGTAAACCCTCTTCCTCGGGTGGTCTTCCTAGTGATACCATTGCAAACCCGAAGGGAGAAATGAAGGTTATTACTACACGAAGTGGTAAAACTTTCAAGGAACCAATCTCTCGTGCAAGTACTTCTACGGAGAAGGAAATCGAGAAAGAACCCGAGGTGATGGTCGAAAAGGAGCACATTACAATCCCACGAAGTACCGCTCATACCACACCTACGGTTGAACCAATACCAATTGTGGAACCCGAGTTTCCAAGGCCGTTGCCTAATGACCAACCCACACCACCTTTACCCTACCCTTCAAGACGAAACAAAGAGAAAATGCAAGAACGTAACAAACAACAAATCGAGCTTTTTATAAAAATGTTTCAACAAGTGCATTTTGATGTGAGTTTAGCCGACACGTTGTTATATATGCCTCGTTTCGCTTCCACTTTTAAAAGTATAATGAGCGATAAGGAAAAGCTTTCAAAGCTTGCTAATTGTTCTTCGGTTTATCTTAACCGCATACCGGAAAAAGTTGGTGATCCCGGAAAATTTCTCATTCCTTGTGACATACAAGATATGAAAGAATGCCTCGCCTTGGCCGATCTTGGTGCGAGCATTAATTTGATGCCATTTTCCATTTGGAAATCGCTTTCGCTTCCGGCTCTCATTCCTTCGAACATGTCCATCGAGATGGCCGATCATTCTACGATTATGGCATGTGGAGTAGCCGAAGATGTTTTCGTGAAAGTGGGGAAGTTCTACTATCCCGTTGATTTTATAGTAGTTGACATCCCCACGGATCCTCAAGTTCCTCTAATTTTAGGTCGATCATTTTTAGATACTTCGAGATCGCTTATCGATGTTCATGCAAGAACTATCACTTTGAGATTCAACGAAGAGGAACTTGTTATAAACGCTACTCAAAACTCGAAACCTTCTCATGTTTATGCAATCGCTACCATCAATCACATTGACATCGTTGATGTGGTTTGCGATGAGTTTTCACAAGAAGTGTTAGGTTTTTCCGATAGCTCGTCAAGTGGCAATCCCACTATTTTGGATCCGATTCTTGCTAATTCCACACCAAATCTCACTCCATTCCAAGGAGGCGATTTCACTTCAAATGAAATCGACAATGAAGATGAGGTGTTGATTAGTGATGATACTTCTATTCCACCATTTCTTTCGCCGATGGAAGTTATGAGTGTTGAACCAAAATATTCAATCGAGGAACCACCTATCCTTGAATTGAAAGATCTTCCTTCTCACCTTGAATACGCATTCTTGGAAGGTGATGACAAGTTGCCGGTTATTATTGCAAAAGGTCTTGCTAATAATGAAAAAACCGAGCTCTTGAAAGTTCTTAAGGCTCATAAAGGGGCAATTGCGTGGAAAATATCCGACATTAAGGGTATTGACCCAAAATTTTGTACTCACAAGATTTTAATGGAGGAGGACTACAAACCCGCAATTCAAAGTCAAAGAAGGGTGAATCCAAAAATTCACGATGTCATTAAAAAGGAGGTTCTTAAACTCCTTGACGCGGGAATGATTTATCCCATATCCGATAGCCCATGGGTGAGCCCAATCCATTGTGTCCCTAAAAAGGGAGGAATGACCGTTGTGCCCAATGAAAACAACGAGTTAATTCCCACTCGTGTTGTGACCGGTTGGAGGGTGTGTATTGACTACCGAATGTTAAATGACGCCAATCGTAAAGACCACTTTCCTTTGCCCTTCATGGATCAAATGTTGGAGCGACTTGCGGGAAATGAATTCTATTGCTTTTTAGATGGTTTTTCCGGTTACTTTCAAATCCCTATCGACCCTCGTGATCAAGAGAAGACTACGTTTACGTGTCCTTATGGAACGTTCGCTTATCGTAGGATGCCTTTCGGACTTTGTAATGCACCCGATACGTTTCAACGGTGTATGATGGCGATTTTTCACGATATGATCGAGAAGTCGATGGAAGTGTTTATGGATGACTTCTCGGTGTTTGGTAATTCGTTCACGTCATGTTTATCTAATCTCGAACAAATGTTAAAACGTTGTGAAGAAACCAATCTTGTGCTTAATTGGGAGAAATGTCATTTTATGTGTAAACAAGGAATCGTCTTAGGACATAAGGTGTCGAAGGCGGGGATTGAGGTCGATAAAGCTAAGGTAGACGTCATCGCCAAGTTACCTCATCCCAAAACCGTTAAGGGAGTTAGGAGTTTCCTAGGCCACGCGGGCTTTTATTGTCGTTTCATCAAGGACTTTTCGAAAATCTCTCGTCCTATGACACACCTTCTCGAGAAGGATGCTCCTTTTAACTTCAATGAGGATTGTGCTAAGGCTTTCGAAACTCTAAAAAGGAAACTTACCGAAGCTCCCATTCTTGTTGCTCCTAATTGGGAATTACCCTTTGAAATCATGTGAGATGCAAGTGATTATGCTATAGGGGCCGTCTTAGGGCAATGTTATGACAAGCATTTTCGTCCTATCCACTATGCTAGTAAGACGATGACCGAGGCTCAATAAAAGTACACCACAACGGAAAAGGAATTCCTTGCCGTGGTCTATGATTTCGAGAAATTCCGACCTTATCTCGTCTTGACTAAAAGCATTGTGTATACCGACCATTCGGCTATCAAGTATCTCTTAGCTAAGCAAGATGCTAAGCCGAGATTGCTTCGTTGGATGCTCCTCCTCCAAGAATTTGATGTCACCGTGCTTGACAAAAAGGGAGCCGAGAATCTAGCGGCCGATCATCTCTCTCGTCTAGAAGATCCTCACAAAGATGTTTTCGAGAACAAGGAAATCACCGAAACATTTCCTCTTGAGACTCTCGGTGTAGTGAATTCTAAAGACACAACCCCATGGTTTGCCGACATTGCAAATTACCATGCGGGCAATTTCATAATCAAGGGTATGACGACACAACAAAAACGAAAATTCTTTCGTGACGTCAAGGTCTATTTTTGGGACGACCCTTATCTCTTTCGGATTTGTGCGGATCAACTCGTTCGACGTTGTGTGTTTGGTGCCGAAGCTTCTAAAATCCTTAGAGCTTGTCACGAAGGACCCACGGGTGGTCACCACGGTGCTAATCTCACGGCTAAGAAAGTGTTCGATGCCGGTTTCTTTTGGCCTTCTATCTATCGTGATGCACACGCACTTGTAAAGTCGTGTGATTCGTGCCAACGTCAAGGAAAATCGTCTCAACGTGATGAAATGCCGCAAAACATAATTCAAGTGTGTGAGATTTTCGACATATGGGGAATAGACTTTATGGGGCCGTTCCCATCGTCTCATGGCAACAAATATATCCTCGTCGCGGTAGACTACCTTTCTAAGTGGGTGGAAGCTAAGGCTTTGCCTACTAATGATGCTCGTGTGGTAGTGAAGTTTTTGAAGCAACTATTCTCTCGGTTCGGAACCCCTCGTGCTATTATAAGTGATCGTGGAACCCATTTTTGTAATGACCAATTCGAAAAGGTTCTAAAGAAATATGGAGTTACTCATCGTATATCTACGGCTTATCACCCGCAAACGAGTGGGCAAGTCGAGGTTTCGAACCGAGCTTTGAAGAGGATTTTAGAGAGGTCAATTGGAGAAAACCGTGCTTCATGGTCCGACAAACTTGATGATGCTTTATGGGCCTTTAGGACCGCTTATAAGACACCTATCGGTTGCACTCCTTATAAGTTAATCTATGGGAAGAATTGTCATTTGCCCATTGAGTTGGAGCATAAGGCATATTGGGCCCTTAAGCATGCAAATTTTGACTTGAAGACCGCGGGAGATCACCGGAAAATATAATTGAATGAATTGGATGAATTAAGAGATAATGCTTATGAAAATTCATTAATTTTTAAAGAAAAGACTAAAAAGTTTCATGATTCAAAGATTAAAAACCGGGTTTTTAACGTTGGTGATCAAGTGTTGCTTTTTAACTCTCGTCTTAAGATATTTTCCGGGAAATTGAAATCTCGTTGGTCGGGTCCGTTCACCATTACACAAGTGTTTCCATATGGGACCATTGAGCTAGCTCAAGATGATGGTCCTAATTTCAAGGTGAATGGACATAGGCTTAAGCACTACTTTGGTGGGGAAATTCCTTCAATGGTTGCCCTCGACCAAGTCACCTTCCCCAATGATAATTAGCATTGAGGGGATCGAGTCGAGCTCATGACTCGGTAATCAAAAACGAGGTGCCTCGTGGGGGAGATCCCATGCTTATCCTTTATGCTCACTATTCACTAATAAGGTGATTTGTACCCTTTCAACTTGTTGTCTCGTGGTTGTATGTGATTGTGTTATCTAGATCATCATCATCATCTACGATTGAAGACTCTCGTGTTCGTTTACGTGAGCCTCCATCGTTCGTTTGAAGAAGTTTTTCATGAATCCATGACATATCCTTTATTGTTCTAACAATTATCTTTTAGCATACTTAATAAACGGCTTTAGATATATTGTTGATCACCCTTTCCATGCTAGATCCTAAGCATTCGACTCTTCGTCTCTAGTATGGGGGTGCTCCACCTTTAGACTCGAAACATTGAGGACAATGTTTACTTTTAGTATGGGGGGTGAATAGGTACTTGCTTTGCTACGCCCTCACGTTTTCCAACTTTCAATGTTTTGTTTTGCTAATAAGGCTAAAAATGGCCAAATTTTAAAATTTTTCTTAGTTTTTTCATAAGTGTTTTTAAGACACGAATGTATATTTTCCGATGGGTAGAATAAGAGTTAATTTTTGACTTGATGGGCATTTGGAGCCATTAACATTCCTTAACCCGCTCAATTCAAGTTTTGCTAGACTTTTATATAGGGAGCTTTAAAACGCGAAAGTCTTAATTCATTCGGGTTAAGAACAAGAACTTTTCGCAAGTTCCTATAATTGATTCTAGAAAGTCACTTATCAAGGGAACTTTAAAACGCATTCTCTAAACTTGAAAAAGTCCAAGAAAGTGCAAGATCCTATAGGTGGCTTGAAAACCCAAAACTTTGATTTGATATAGTCTTAATGAAAGCTAATCCAAATTTGGCTTAATTTTGACTTGCATGGCTAAGTATTCACGAGGCTCTTTAATTAGAGGTCTTTATATAGTGAAGAACGAGAAATGATAGAGTTAGACAAGTGATCATGCTAAACGTAGAACATGAAAATGATCTTTCAAAAACTCATATGTTTTTAATTGTGGCTTTTTCTTCCCATAAGATCAATGCATTAGGAATAAATCATAATTGCAATAAGTAAGGTCGTACGATTTGAAAGGTTACTTAGCCTCTAGCGCAAGATCGTTTAAAAGTTGCTCGGGGTTGAATAGAGTTCATAGCCAAGGCATAACTTATTGAAGCGGGACGCGAAGATTGGCGATTATCCAAAAAGGCCCTAACAAGGCATGAGGAGCTCTATTTTTGCTAAAGATCCAAAGATGATGTGAAGTATCATTATTCCTAAATCAATATGAAGGATCGAGACACACGACGAGAAGCAATTACTCCCCTAAAGATCATGGAGAAAGTCTATCCAAAAAGACCCTAACAAGGTATGAGGATAAATATATCCAAGTCCGAAAAGGAGGCGGATCGTTGTATATCAAAATCTAAAGTAAAGATTGAAGAAAAATGATGAAGTCGTGGTCCAAATATGAAGAATCTCTCAAAAACGTCAAGTGAAGAAATTCCAAATATATGAAGAGAAGACCATAATTTCAAGAAAGTCTTCCCAAGATTTGAAGTATGAAGTACATGCCAAATATCGGTCCGAGAAAGGTCTCAAATCGTGAAACGAGTTATGCCAAGATATGAACTTAAGGAGATACACGAAGCCGTTTTAAAAGATTTTGTCCTTCGGCTAACTATTGATCAAATCGTGCTACTTTGCTTTCGGACTAATAACTACTCAAATAAGTCAATATGAATCACTTGTGATCCATGACAAATAGATAAAAAATGCTAGTAACCCATTTCCTTTTATAATAACTAGGACTGCGGGGAGAAAAATATTACACAATTTGGACGTATGAGAAGTGTTAGCATTGTGACTTGTACCAACAATGATCTTGTTTTTGCACTTAGCATGGAATGTATGACAATCAAGGATGACGAAGTTTACTTTAAGGGACATTTACTTGTTTTTATTCTTTGACCCTAAAAGTCACTTTATGTGATGAAAATCATGCATTATGTCTTTACACATCATCGTAGTATGTTGCAAGTCTTTTTACTCTTCAATAAAGGTTAATAAAATTGAACTTTGGTGATGCTTAGATACTTTATTCTAGCATTGCGTGAGGGCACGGCAATGGCTTAGTATGGGGGAGTGATGAGATGGCATTTATACATGATCTCATCGTTCTTTTCGGGCTTTAAATGCATAAAAATGTCATAAAAATACCATATATATGCTTGTGTTTGTTTACTTGTGTATTTTAGGTATGGATATCGTGAAAAAGACAAAATATCACAAGTTACAAGGAAAAACGGACACGAGAAACGAAGCCGTACAAAGAACCGGGCCCTAATCATGAAATTCTCAACAAATACCCTTGAAGACTTGAAGACAAACAAGATTGATCCTCATTCATTGAAGAAATGACACTTAAAACCCTTGTATATTAATAATTACAAGTTTGGTCCCTTAAGTTTGTCAAAATTACACATAAGGTCCTTCAACTTTGAAGAAATGGCAAGTTTAGTCCCTCAACTATTCAACATTGTCAAATATGATCCCTCATCAAGCCAAAGATACATTGAAGACCTTTGAAGATCAAAAATGTCCAAGATCAGTCCTTCAAATATGCAAAAGTTCCAAAATTAACCCTTGATACACTTTTTGGAAAGTTTATGCCAAAAATGACAAGTTGTGAAACGTTGATACAAAGGAAATGGGCGCTGATGGGTTTTTAAACACAAAAGACAAGAGAAAGAAAAAAGAAGGGCTAATGTTGTGCATTTGAAACATTCAAACATAATATTGCGCCAAACACTTCCCCAATCCACCAAAAACGGATCAAAAAGGGTACTGTTTACCTTTTCACCACCCAGATTTTACACCACTTAAATCAAAGGGTAATTTTCAATTACCTTGACACACACTTAATTCACACGCCCAGAAACCCTTCCCAACCTTAAAACACTCATTCCCACTCACAAAGGACCCCACCCCCAAATACCCGTCCACCAATCATGTGACAACTTAACCTCCAAGTCATCCTATGTGGCAAAATCAACAGCCAAGAACCTTAGCTTCATCCTAAAGCTAAAATGAACGTCCTTGATCACTTTGGACAGCTCACACCAAAGAATTATCTAGAAGACCTCAAGGGCACATTTGGGAATTCAGTTCTGGGGTTTATGAATAGTGTTAGCCAGGCATTTGCCTATAAAAGGAGACCTCAACATGTGAGAGTCCCTTTGTTCCAATTTTAGGATATTAATCTTTGTAATTCCTTTTTAAGTTAAATAAAATTTGAATTTCTGAAATTTGAAATCTCTTTTTGATTTAGTTAAAAGTTTGGTGTTTGAGTAGCCTAATTCTGAGTTCCATTTGATTGTTAAGGCCTACCTTAATCTTGTGGTTAAGGCACGTCTTGTTTCATAAGGTTTTTAAGGTTTGAAAACCTTGAAATCCTAGGTTCTGTTTTGGTTATTTTGTGTACTAACCCTTGACCATTTGCTATAAGCTCTTACAAGCTTGTTGACACCAAGCTTGTGAAGGGATTAGAGCCCTTGGTTGAGTTGTTTGCTGCTTGTGTTGAAGATATCAAGTCCTTGAGGTTCTACTTTGAACCATCAACCAAGGCACTTTGCATCTCCTTATTTGAAGTACCTTGGTCTTGTTCTAGTTGTTGAACAAGGTCCAAGGAGCATTGCTGGCCTTCCTAGGATGTTGTGGAAGGCAGGTATAAGCTCTTGTTAAGATTCCCCTAAAAATTTCATGTTTATGCCTGTTTTGGATTTTGTGCTTTGATTTTGAGTATTTGTGTTTGTGCTGGTGATTTATGTGTTTGATTGTGTTAGTTGCTGCCTAGTAAGTGTTTTTGATCATTAAAATCAGTAGGTTATTAGAAGAAATCACAAGTTTCTTTGATAAGTGATTGATTAAGGAGTGTTTGGGATTACTGCATAAGTTTGGATTGTGGTTTGTTAAGTGGTTGTTTGTTGTGAGCAAGTGTTGGTATCTGTTGTTTAGGTGCATATGTTCATCTGTTTGCAGGTTTTGAGGTTTTGAACACATTGATTCTTGAATTGGCTATAAAATCTTCATAACTTGGTAAAATTGGCTAGGATTTTGAGGACACCTAGATCTAAGCATAGGCTAGGGCTAACAAGTGCTAAATCTTAGTTAATCACACCAGGGTAGAAGGATTTGAGGCTTGAAATTGGATCAAGTGTCAAGTATATCAGCAAACTGTTTCTGCATATTGTTCATTGTTCATCAGTAACTTCTAGTGCTTTGATCTTGTTGATTTCTTTGATTCAGTGTTTGATTCTTGTTGCTTTGTGTTTATTGTTAGTTTATATAGCTTGTGTATGCATCTGGTTAAGTTTGGTTGGCTTATTCTGCTTAAATCTGCTTATTAAGTGCTTAACTGCTTATTTGCATATCTGGAGCATATCTGGTAACTGTTTGGCTTATTGTGGCTTATTGTGTGAACCATTTTGTGATTTTATTGTTGCTATTGACTCCTTGTGATTCACTGATCACAAGGGTGCCTTTGTTTCCAATTGAATCAAACCAGAACTCTCAAATAAGCTTGGTCAATTAGTCAAAGCAGTGGGAACTCCTTTCCCCTGCTAGTTACCACTGATAGTGCAAATTTGGTGTCAGCTTATCAATAAGCTATAATAGCTTATTCTAACCTGCAACAACTTTGTTTTTGTAATAGGTGCTCATATTTTGACCCATTTGTTCTTACTGGAGCATTTGGGTGGTTGACTTTTAGGTTTGACTAGAAAACCAACTCATTTGACTTTTTCATAAGTTCATTTGTGCTTATTCTGGCTTATTGGTTGTGCTTATTGGATTTTTGTTGATTGATATTGCTTATTGAGTCCATTTGAAAGCTTTTGCAAGTTGAATCAAGTCCTGAGGTGCATTATTTCTCAAAAACGACTATTTTGTCGTTTTGTGGATTTTTGCTTTTCTATTTTCTGGCTTATTGAGTGTGCTTATTGGAAATTTCTTTTGACAGATCTCTTAAGCATCCTAAAAGAGGGTTGTGTGTCAAATTAGAGCTTATGGCATTAGCTTATGGCTTAATGGGCTGAAAAGCCCAATAAGAATAAGCTTTCTGTTCAATAAGCTATGATAAGCTCACTTTCAGCTTTTGGGCCTTTAGAGTTTTGTTCTTAGGATTAAATTTTAAGTCAGATAGGGCTTTTCCAAGTCAATTGGGCCAAGTTTGACTTTTTGGGCCCAAAAGCCCATTTGTGTTGACTGAATTTGGATTTGGCCCATTTGAGGGCCCATTAGGGGTATTTTGGTAATTTCACTTTGATTTTCTAACTATTTAGGTTAAAATAAACTAGTTTGCAATTTTTTAGAATTTTTTATAATTTTTGGATTTCTAATATTATTTTATTATTATTTTATTATTATTTTATTATTATTTATAAAATTTCACATTTTCCAACTTTTTACATTTTTCTTAGGTTTAATACATTAAAATAGGAATTTAGCAACTTTTAGAATAATTTTATCTCTTTTAGATTAATTTTTATAATTATTTTAAGTTTTAATAGTTTTTAAATCATTTTAAATAGTTTTTATTAGTTTTAATATTTCTAAAAATAGTTTTTAATCTTTTTAGGTCATTCTAGAGGTTTACCAATTGAAAAATCTTTATTTGGGCTTTTTGATAATTTATTTGATTTTTAGGGCTTTAATTAGCATTTAAAAATTGAATATTTAATTATTTAAAAGGTTTGAAAAAGTTTTGAATATTGGTAAACTCTTAGTTTATTATTTTTGATTTTTGTTGAATTTTTGGTAATTTTTAGAATTTATTTTTATTTTTGTGGTTTTTAAGGTTCTACGTTTTAACTTTCTAGTAGTGATTTTTTGTTAATTTTTATTTTTACGTCTTCGTCATCTTCTTTTCTAATCCCCTTCTAACCAATCATTAATCACAAACATTTAACAAGTTTTTCACACACATATACCTCCTTGGGAAACGAACTTGGAATCCATTAGGGTCATTAACACTTGATTTTTCCTAAAGTCATTTGTTCAATACTTACCGCTCATATACGCTCTTTTGTTTTCCTAAACAAGAGGTGTATTTTTCCTACAATCAGTGGCCTTTATCAAAGAGATAAAAATTATAAACATTCAAAATAAAGAAATCAAAAGCATACCTTGGGTTTTGGAAATGTCATGAATAATCATCATTCTCAAGTTTTCACTTTCTCCAAACCAAGCTTAAAAACGAGATCATTGCTATTATAAGTTAGTAAACTAACACGAACTCATGTGGGCCAATTATTCACTTAGACTCCCTTATTCCTAGGGGTATCTCTTATATTTTATTGTTGTCTTGAATGATCACGAAGATGCATTTTTGACTTATTTCGATAGTTATTAAGTCTAAAAATAAAGTGAACGATTTAATCAATAGTTAGCTAAAGGACAAAATCTTTTGAAACTGCTTCTCGGGACCTCATAAAGTTCATATCTTGGCATAACTCGCTTCGCGATTTGAGACCTTTCTCGGACCGATATTTGGCAGCGACTTCATACTTCAAATCTTGAGAGACGTTCATGAAATTATGGTCTTCTCTTCATAATGGAATTTCTTCACTTGAAGTTTTGAGAGATTCATACTTGGACCACGACTTCTTCATTTTTCTCCAATCTTTATTTTGGATTTTGATATACAACGATCCGCCTCCTTTTATGACTTGGATCTATTTATCCTCATACCTTGCTAGGGTCTTTTCGGATACACTTCTCCATGACTTTTGGGGAGTATTTGCTTTTCGTCGTGTGTCTCGATCCTTCATATTGATTTTCGATAAATGATTCTTCACATCACTTTGGATCTTTAGCAACAAAATATAGCCCTCATGCCTTGTTAGGGCCTTTTCGGACTCGCCAATCTTCGCATCCCGCTTCAATAAGTTATGCCTTGGCTATGAACTCTAATCCATACCGAGCAACTTTTAAACGATCTTGGGCTAGAAGCTAAGTAACTTTTCAAATCGTACAACCTTATTTATTAACAGATAAATTATTAGCAAGCGATGGGAGAATAGGATCATAATTAACTCACATAAATTCACGAAAGAATACCAAACTTATAATTGGCTCTATCATCTCTCGTGCTCCACAGTTTAAAATCTCAAGGAATGAGACTCGTGGATACTTAGCCTATTAAATCAAAGTTTTGGGTTTTCGAGTCGCCTATAGTATCTTGCAAATTCTTAGACTTTTTTCAAGTTTAGAAATCGCGTTTTAAAGTTCCCTTGATAAACGACTCTCTAGGATCAATTATAGGAACTTGCGAAAAGTTCTTGTTCTTAACCCGTGAGAGTTAAGACTTTCGCGTTTTATAGCTCCCTATATAAAAGCCTAGCAAAACTTGACTTAAACACGTTAAGGATACTGGCTAGAGTAACTTAGATAAGTAAACTCGGGTTAAGTCAAAAGATTCACAACGTTTAAAAATTAAAACCACTTTATTAAACATTTATTCTAATAAGGAAAGAAAATAACTATACAAAAGGAAAACTAATAGGCCAAAATAGATCAAAAATTTTGAAAAATGTCGAAAAATTGATTTTCCGGTTAAAATGAAGACAAATACAAGGAAAAGGCCACTTAACTTTGATAGAAGTCCCCCCTACACTTAAGATAAACATTGTCCTCAATGTTTAAGCATGTGGGAGTAAAATCACCTACACTTAGGACATTGTGCACGTTTGTTTAAATTTCGCTAAGGGAAAGACAACTAAAGAGATTCCTATTTTAATATTGAGAGAATATAAAATAGTGAATCGAAAAGAGTTTAGGATAGAACCGGGAAAATGGAACACGGAATCACGGGTCGTCAAGAATCATCAAGAGTGGATCATTGAAGCTCGAATCCCTGATTAAGAAGTGAGGAGAGGAAATAGCAAACAAAAGGGTCTCCCCCTACACTTATGATAAAGAAAGCGAAAAGATAGATGCATGAGTTGCCTCCCAAGAAGCGCTTGATTTTTGTTAACCGAGTCATGAGCCTGACTCGACCTTGATCATCATAGGAAGAAGCATGAAACATATCCACCAGGATCAAAGACATAGTTTTCGTCCATCAAATAACACAAGCTTAAGGCGAACAAGGCAAGCCAAAGAAGAGTAGGCAAGGTTCCCTTAAGCAGTGATGGAGCACGGTGGAAGCAAGGTTGAAGTGGTGCAAGCAGATTTCCATAAGTTCCAAAGATATTTCCTTTTATTTCATCAGGTGGATACTGAGATGGCTGCAGAATATCTATACCGGGGTCGAACACCTTTTCCTTTAGGGGAAAATAGCACTCAGGCTCAGCAGAGTGTGAAGAAGATCCGCGAAGAAGCACAACCTCGTCCTCAGAAGGGGGACAAAGAGGTGTTAACTCATACGTGCTGCGGATTTCGGTGTCGACCGGTTTCTTCTCCTTTGAAAGAATGTTCTTCAAATCCAAAGTAGGATCAAGAGGATAATCTTCAAAGTCATAAGGAGGAGCATCACTCTCATGAGGGAAGTAAGTGTTGAGAAACGTAGAGAAGTCTTCCTCAAATGAGTAATCGTCCAAAGTAGGATCGAGTGATGGCAGAGGATCTTCATCATGTGAAGAATCGCTCGAAAGAGTATCAGCCTCATCGAAATCATCATACGTGGGCAGGTCGGGATACTCAGAAGTAAGGTCCTCATAATCATCCGAATCTGAGCTAGAATCGTCATCATAAGCATCAAAGATCGGTGGCGAATCATAAATGGGAGAAGGTTCCAAAGTGGACCGAGAATCATCCACATCATCGTCAAAGAGTGGATTATCGATGGAAGAATCGAATAGAGGATTGTCATAGACGGTAAAGTCATCGAGCACATTAATCATATTCACTGATTCTCGTCCATAGTATTTGCTTGAAAGCTTCCCCATTTTGAAAATTTGTGAGTCATTCCTGACTCTTAAGATTAACTCACCTTCGGCAACATCCACTAAAGCACGTCCGGTTCTCAAGAATGGCCGACCAAGTATTAAAGGAATACGAGGGTCCATTTCATAATCAACTACGACAAAATCGACCAGGAACGTAAATGCCCTAACTTTAATGAACACGTCTTCGGCTATACCAACAGGGTAAGCGAGAGTGCGATTTGCAAGTTCGAGAGTCATCTTTGTTCGAGTGAGGTCAGGTAATGATAGTGTTTTCCAAACACTCAAAGGCATAAGATTAATACTAGCCCCGAGATCAGCAAGGGCAGTAAATTCTTCAGTTTTGTTGAACACGCAAGGCAACACAAAACGACCGGGATCTCCAAGCTTTTCCGGAAGTTCTTTAAGAATAACTGCAGAGCAGTTTTCATTTAAGCGTGTGTTGGTGAGTTCAATCAGCTTCTCCTTCTTGTTAAGCAATTTCTTAAATGCTTTAACAAATTTGGGCATGTGGACAAGTGCTTCAAGAAAACTAATGCTGAAGGACATTTGAGAAATCATCTTGATATAGTTTGTCACTTGAGAGTCCTCCTTTGTTAGATCGTTGGTTTTGCCTAAGCGAGAAGGGTATGGAATATTGGGTTTATAGGTGGAAGGTGAAGGTGTAGTCGGTAAAGGTTGAGATGTTGAAGGGTCCTTCCTAGAGACATCGTCATGACGAGGCGGAGACGGTAATGGTGCACTGATACTAGGTGTAGGAGGAGTAGGGATACATGGTGGTGAAGGAGGTGTAGATGATGGGGGTGGGATTGGTGGTCCTACGATGGTGACTCCACTACGAGTAGTAATAGCACTCACATTAGCTCGCGGATTAGTGACTGTGTTTGAAGGTAGAGAACTTGAAGTAGAAGGTTGAGTGGAGGGCAAGAAACTAGCCAACATATTCTTTAATTCATTTGTTTGAGTGCTGAAGGAGGATTGAATATTATCGCGAACTTCGGATCTTATCTCATGTCCTTGCTTCGTGATATCTCCTTTCAAATTGATTATTTGGCTCTGTAGATTCTTGATTTTCTCACCTTGTGTTCTCATGATGGCTTCAACATCAGGGTTAATGGGTGGGGTTTGTTGAGCGGGTGGGTGATAAGGATTAGAAGCTCTTGGTGGGATTTGGCTGCTTCTATTTTAGTTGTCTGAGGGGTTTTGGTTTTGAGGAGAAAAACCGGGTGAAAGGTAATTATTGGATCGGTAACTCAGCAGATTTCTATCCCCTTGTTGTCTAGCTTGGTAATTTTCCGGTGAATAATTACCATAAGCTGCATACATATTTTCCGGATTTCCTTGTGTAGAAGGACAATCGGTGTATGAGTGAGGACCGCCGCATGTTTCACAAGGATTAGCAACCGCTTTCACTTGTTGTTGTTGTTGGTTTGAAGCAAGAAGCGTAATACTTTTGCTCATTTCAGTCATCATGCGGGTGAGTTCGGTCATATCAGGGTTTGCTGAGGTGGAAGAAACATTGACTCTCGGGTTGTTCCTTGAAGAAGCAGAGGAATCCCAGTTTTTATGATGAGTAGTCATGTTCTCAATAAGCTCTCTACACTCCTCGGGTGTCCTTTTCATGAATGTGCCACCGACGGCTGCATTAATCGTATCACGATCTCGAAAAGTCAATCCGTTGTAGAAAGTGTCAATCAATGTGACGGGAAGCATGTTGTGGTTTGGACATCTATCGATCAAGACATTATATCTCTCCCAAGCATCAAAAAGAGATTCATCAGGGTCTTGCATGAAACCGCTGATTTGATTGCGAAGGCTTGTGACCATGGATGGTGGAAAGTAGCGCGACAAAAAGCGTTGAGTCATGTCATCCCAAGTGTGAATAGAATTCTTTGGGAGACGATCAAACCATTTCTCGGCATGATGTGATAGAGTATGTGGAAAGATTTGTAGGCGAAGTACATCCATTGTGGCACCAGGCAACTTCATGCTTTGGGTGATTGTAATGAACTTGTCGAGGTGTTTGTTGGCATCATCATCAGGCAATCCATGGAATGGGTTAGTTTTCACTTGCTGAATCATGTGGTGCTTCAACGAAAAGTCAGGAGCGTTGATTTGCATCGGCGCAATCGGTCCTCCTCGTCCAAACATTGTAGGTTGACAAAGTTCCTCCATTGTCCGAAGATCGGGCTGTGGAAGAACATTGTTGTTATTATTAAGGTGCGGTGGAATATTATTGTTGTTAACACCTGACATACTTAAATCTTCTTGAGTCTCGGGCTCTTGATAATTAGAAGATCTAGTACGCATACACCTGAAAATGTAAAAGAAAAAAAAACCAAACACAAAGGCAATATATATACACAATAAATATAAAATCTTTTTGGATTTTTGAAATTTTTAATTTTTATGGATTTTTATCAATTTATAATTTTTTATGGTTTTTGAATTTTTTATGCAAGAAAAATAACGCTCACAAGTGAACGGATCCCAAAAAAAGCAACGCGTCTTTCACAGAAAACCGTTAATCTTTACGAAAAGAGCCGGCAGCGGCGCCATTTTAATATACAGATTTTACTAGGTTCAATTGTTGTTCTCGGTATCTTAACGAATTGATCTAGGTTCTCTATGTGACTCTATTGTTCTTTGGTGAAACAAATATTTTTGGTTGTTTTTTTTAAAATAAAAGTTCGAAACTCTAAAGTACAAGTGTAATTAAAGTAAATCTAAGTCTAATTAAAATAATGGGCAAGTATTTAAAAGCTTGACAAGAAATTAAAAAGGCACTTAAAAGTAAATGACACAAATTTAAATCTATCTAAGGCAATCTTAAAACGCAACTAAAACTTAAACTAAGGCAAGGCTAAAATAAAGCTAAGACAAATAATCTTAAAGTGCAAGTAAATTAAAAGGCGGGAAAAATAAAGCTTAAAAATAAAAGACAGAAATTTAAAAAGAAAGACTAAAAAGAACTGAAAGAAACCTTGATTCGGAAGTTCAAAACTTCCGAATGAACTGGCTTGACTCGGAACTTTCAACTTCCGAATGAACACAATTGAGTCGGAACTCCTTGATTCGGAAGACTTCCGGATGAAGCCTTCTTGATCCGGAACTTTGCCCTTGGTTCGGAACTTTCGAGTTGATCCGGAACTTTTGAGACTTCCGATTGAACTGCTTGACTCGGAACTTTTAAAGTTCCGAATGAGATTGCTGACTCGGAAGTTTTGGTGTTGATCCGGAACTTTGATGTTGATCCGGAAATTTTTCGTTCGGAAGTCTTCGTCCGGAACTTAGAATGTTCCGGATGAACAAGCTTGACTTGGAAGTTTTCGCTGGTCCGGAACTCTTCCGGATGAAGCCCTTGATCCTGAACTTTGAAGTTCCGAATGAAACAACTCCTTCCCTTGAGTCGGAAGTTTTCTTGGAAAGATCAGACACAGAAACAAACTCCCCCGAAGAACAAGGGATCAAAATAACAAGAATCTAACCACAAATTAACCAAAATCAAACACACGATTAAACTAAACTAATAACAAAACATTCAATAATCATAAACTAACAATTTAAATCAACAAAACAAACAAATTTAACCACAATAATCAAAAACCCACTTGATCAAAATAAAGACATGAACATGAACACAAACATAAACATAGAAATCAAAGATCAAGAAAGGTAGATAGGAGATTAACAAGATAAATTAAAGATTGACAAGAATTAAATGAAAACTTACTTGAAATTAAAGAAATTTAATGTGCAAGACAAGGTATTTAAATTGACAAGTATTTAAATGACATGAATTAAAGGTGCAAGGTAAGTAAATGGTGGAAGACTAATTGTCACACTTAGCCAACAACAAAGAAAATTAACTAGTCCTAATCTATATATAGGGGAGGATTAGGAAGCTTCCTCCCCTCCTTCCTTTTTTCTTAATTACAAGCTTAAGTCCTTCCTTCTTTAATCTTCATTAATTGCATGCTTAGTCCTTTTCTTCTAATCTTCTTTAAACTTGGACTTAAATGACTTTTGGCTCGGGATTTCTTTTGAACTCGTCTTTAAATTCTTCAATAGATTAGACTTGAGTTTCTCGGCTTTTGATAAACTTCCGTCTTTCGACTTTTTCTTCGATAAATCTTCAGAATTGGTCTTGGACTTCCGTTCTTTTTGCACTCTTGACTTCTTGACTTCGTCTTTCATCTTTTTCTTCAATAAAAGTCCGTAAATGCCCGTGAATGTCCGTGTTTTCCCCACTTTTCACCTTTTCGTCCTAAATCACAACAAAAACACAAACCACGCATAATTCTGACATAAAAGACATAAAATACACGTTTTGGCTCGGTTATTATTGTAATTAAGTGGTAGAAAAGATGGGTGTTTACACACCTATCATACTTCATACTTTAAATCTTGGGAAGACGTTCTTGAAATTATGGTCCTCTCTTCATATATTTGGAATTTCTTCACTTGACGTTTTTGAGAGATTCTTCATATTTGGACCACGACTTCATCATTTTTCTTCAATCTTTACTTTGGATTTTGATATACAACGATCCGCCTCCTTTTCGGACTTGGATATATTTATCCTCATACCTTGTAAGGGTCTTTTCGGATAGACTTTCTCCATGATCTTTAGGGGAGTAATTGCTTTTCGTCGTGTGTCTCGATCCTTCATATTGATTTAGGAATAATGATACTTCACATCATCTTGGATCTTTAGCAAAAATAGAGCTCCTCATGCCTTGTTAGGGCCTTTTTGGATCATATCCAATCTTCGCGTCCCGTTTCAATAAGTTATGCCTTGGCTATGAACTCTATTCAACCCCGAGCAACTTTTAAACGATCTTGCGCTAGAGGCTAAGTAACCTTTCAAATCGTACGACCTTACTTATTGCAATTATTATTATTCCTAATGCATTGATCTTATGGGAAGAAAAAGCCACAACTAAAAACATATGAGTTTTTGAAAGAACATTTTCATGTTCTACGTTTAGCATGATCACTTGTCTAACTCTATCATCTCTCGTTCTTCACTATATAAAGACCTCTAATTAAAGAGACTCGTGAATACTTAGCCATGCAAGTCAAAATTAAGCCAAATTTGGATTAGCTTTCATTAAGACTATATCAAATCAAAGTTTTGGGTTTTTAAGCCACCTATAGGATCTTGCACTTTCTTGGACTTTTTCAAGTTTAGAGAATGCACTTTATAGTTCCCTTGATAAGTGACTTTCTAGGATCAATTATAGGAACTTGTGAAAAGTTCTTGTTCTTATCCCGAATGATTTCGCGTTTTAAAGCTCCCTATATAAAAGTCTAGCAAAACTTGAATTGAGCGGGTTAAGGAATGTAAATGGCTCCAAATGCCCATTATGTCAAAAATTAGCTCTTATTCTAGCCATCGGAAAATATACATTTTTGTCTTAAAAACACTTATGAAAACTAAGAAAAATTTTAAAATTTCGCCATTTTTAGCCTTATTAGCAACAAAAACAAAACCTTGAAAGTTGGAAAGCGTGAGGGCGTATCAAAGCAAGTACCTATTCACCCCCATACTAAAAGTAAACATTGTCCTCAATGTTTCGAGTCTAAAGGTGGAGCACCCCCATAATAGAGACGAAGAGTCGAATGCTTAGGATCTAGCATGGAAAGGGTGATTAACAATATATCTAAAGCCGTTTATTAAGTATGCTAAAAGATAATTGTTAGAACAATAAAGGATATGTCATTGGATTCGTGAAAAACTTCTTCAAGCAAACGATGGAGGCTCACGTAAACGAACACGAGTCTTCAATGGTAGATGATGATGATGATCTAGATAACACAATCACAAACAACCACGAGACAACGAGTTTGAAGGGTAAAAGTCCCCTTATTAGTGAATAGTAAGCATAAAAGATAAGCATGGGATCTCCCCCACGAGGCACCTCGTTTCTGATTACCGAGTCATGAGCTCGACTCGATCCCCTCAATGCTAATTATCATTGGGGAAGGTGACTTGGTCGAGGGCAACCATTGAAGGAATTTCCCCACCAAAGTAGTGCTTAAGCCTATGTCCATTCACCTTGAAGTTAGGACCATCATCTTGATCTAGCTCGATGGTCCCATAAGGAAACACTTGTGTAATGGTGAATGGACCCGACCAACGAGATTTCAATTTCCCGGAAAATATCTTAAGTCGAGAGTTAAAAAGTAACACTTGATCACCAACGTTAAAAACCCGGTTTTTAATCTTTGAATCATGAAACTTTTTAGTCTTTTCTTTAAAAATTAATGAATTTTCATAAGCATTGTCTCTTAATTCATCTAATTCATTCAATTGTATTTTCCGGTGATCTCCCGCGGTCTTCAAGTCAAAGTTTGCATGCTTAAGGGCCCAATATGCCTTGTGCTCCAATTCAATGGGCAAATGACAATTCTTCCCATAGACTAACTTATAAGGAGTGCAACCGATAGGTGTTTTATAAGCGGTCCTAAAGGCCCATAAAACGTCATCGAGTTTGTCGGACCATGAAGCACGGTTTTCTCCAATCGACCTTTCTAAAATCCTCTTCAAAGCTCGGTTGGAAACCTCGTCTTGCCCACTCGTTTGCGGGTGATAAGCCGTAGAAAGACGATGAGTAACTCCATATTTATTTAATACCTTCTCGAATTGGTCATTACAAAAATGGGTTCCACGATCGCTTATAATAGCACGAGGGGTTCTGAACCGAGAGAATAATTGCTTCAAAAACTTCACTACCACACGAGCATCATTAGTAGGTAAAGCCTTAGCTTCCACCCACTTAGAAAGGTAGTCCACCGCGACGAGGATATATTTGTTTCCATGAGACGATGGGAACGGACCCATAAAGTCTATTCCCCATATGTCGAAAATCTCACACACTTGAATTATGTTTTGCGGCATTTCATCACGTTGAGACGATTTTCCTTGACGTTAGCACGAATCACACGACTTCACAAGCGTGTGTGCATCACGATAGATAGAAGGCCAAAAGAAGCCGGCATCGAACACTTTCTTAGTCGTGAGATTAGCACCGTGGTGACCACCCGTGGGTCCCTCGTGACAAGCTCTAAGGATATTATAAGCTTCCACCAAACACACAACGTCGAACGAGTTGATCCGCACAAACCCGAAAGAGATAAGGGTCGTCCCAAAAATAGAACTTGACGTCACGAAAGAATTTTCGTTTTTGTTGTGTCGTCATACCCTTGATTATGAAATTGCCCGCTTGGTAATTTGCAATGTCGGTAAACCATGGGGTGGTGTCTTTAGAATTCACTACACCGAGAGTCTCGAGAGGAAATGTTTCGGTGATTTCCTTGTTCTAAAAAACATCTTTGTGAGGATCTTCTAGACGAGAGAGATGATCGGCCGCTAGATTCTCGGCTCCTTTTTTGTCAAGTACGGTGACATCAAATTCTTGGAGGAGGAGCATCCAACGAAGCAATCTCGGCTTAGCATCTTGCTTAGCTAAGAGATACTTGATAGCCGAATGGTCGGTATACATGATGCTTTTAGTTAAAACGAGATAAGGTCGGAATTTCTCAAAAGCATAGACCACGGCAAGGAATTCCTTTTCCGTTGTGGTGTACTTTAATTGAGCCTCGGTCATCGTCTTACTAGCATAGTGGATAGGACTGAAATGCTTGTCATAACGTTTCCCTAAGACGGCCCCTATAGCATAATCACTTGCATCGCACATGATTTCAAAGGGTAATTCCCAATTAGGAGCAACAAGAATGGGAGCTTCGGTAAGTTTCCTTTTGAGAGTTTCGAAAGCTCTAACACAATCCTCATTGAAGTTAAAAGGAGCATCCTTCTCGAGTAGGTGTGTCATAGGTCGAGAGATTTTCGAAAAGTCCTTGATGAAACGTCGATAAAAGCCCGTGTGGCCTAGGAAACTCCTAACTCCCTTAACGGTTTTGGGATGAGGTAACTTGGCGATGACGTCTACCTTAGCTTTATCGACCTCAATCACCGCTTTTGACACCTTATGTCCTAAGACGATTCCTTGTTTACACATAAAATGACATTTTTCCCAATTAAGCACAAGATTGGTTTCTTCACAACGTTTTAACATTTTCTCGAGATTAGATAAACACGACGTGAACGAATTGCCAAACACTGAGAAGTCATCCATAAACACTTCCATCGACTTCTCGACCATATCGTGAAAAATCGCCATCATACACCGTTGAAACGTACCCGGTGCATTACAAAGTCCGAAAGGCATCCTACGATAAGCGAACGTTCCATAAGGAAACGTAAAAGTAGTCTTCTCTTGATCACGAGGGTCGATAGGGATTTGAAAGTAACCGGAAAAACCGTCTAAAAAGCAATAGAATTCATTTCCCGCGAGTCGCTCCAACATTTGATCCATGAAGGGCAAAGGAAAGTGGTCTTTACGAGTGGCATCATTTAACTTTCGGTAGTCAATACACACCCTCCAACCGGTCACAACACGAGTGGGAATTAACTCGTTGTTTTCATTAGGCACAACGGTCATTCCTCCCTTTTTAGGGACACAATGGATTGGGCTCACCCATGGGCTATCGGAGATAGGATAAATCATTCCCGCGTCAAGGAGTTTAAGGACCTCCTTTTTAATGACATCGTGAATTTTGGGATTCACCCTTCTTTGACTTTGAATTGCGGGTTTGTAGTCCTCCTCCATTAAAATTTTGTGAGTACAAAATTTTGGGTCAATACCCTTAATGTCGGAAATTTTCCACGCAATTGCCCCTTTATGAGCTTTAAGAACTTTCAAGAGCTCGGTTTTTTCATCATTAGCAAGACCTCTTGCAATAATAACCGGCAACTTGTCATCACTTTCTAAGAATGCATATTCAAGGTGAGAAGGAAGATCTTTCAATTCAAGGATAGGTGGTCCCTCGATTGAAGATTTTGGTTCAATACTCATAACTTCCATCGGCGGAAGAAATGGTGAATAGAAGTATCATCACTAATCAACACCTCATCTTTATTGTCGATTTCATTTGAAGTGAAATCGCCTCCTTGGAATGGAGTGAGATTTGGTGTTGAATTAGCAAGAATCGGATCCAAAATAGTGGGATTGCCACTTGACGAGCTATCAGAAAAACCTAACACTTCTTGTGAAAACTCATCGCAAACCACATCAACGATGTCAATGTGATTGATGGTAGCGATTGCATAAACATGAGAAGG
The DNA here is from genome assembly GCA_025667525.1 of Glebionis coronaria. NCBI lineage: Eukaryota > Viridiplantae > Streptophyta > Magnoliopsida > Asterales > Asteraceae > Glebionis > Glebionis coronaria. Next base: position 215,339,181 of record CM046875.1, read on the forward strand.
TTTCGAGTTTTGAGTAGCGTTTATAACAAGTTCCTCTTCGTTGAATCTCAAAGTGATAGTTCTTGCATGAACGTCGATAAGCGATCTCGAGGTATCTAAAAATGAACGACCTAAAAATAGAGGAACTTGAGGATCCGCGGGGATGTCAACTACTATAAAATCAACGGGATAGTAAAACTTCCCCACTTTCACGAAAACATCTTCGGCTACTCCACATGCTAAAATCGTAGAATGATCAGCCATCTCGATAGACATGTTCGAAGGAATAAGAGCCGGAAGCGAAAGCGATTTCCAAATGGGAAATGGCATCAAATTAATGCTCGCACCATGATCGGCCAAGGCGAGGCATTCTTTCATATCTTGTATGTCACAAGGAATGAGAAACTTTCCGGGGTCACCAACTTTTTCCGGTATGCAGTTAAGATAAACCGAAGAACAATTAGCAAGCTTTGAAAGCTTTTCCTTATCTCTCATCATACTTTTAAAAGTGGAAGCGAAAAGAGGCATATACAACAACGCGTCGGCTAAACTCACATCAAAATGCACTTGTTGAAACATTTTTATAGGAAGCTCGATTTGTTGTTTGTTACGTTCTTGTTGCATTTCTCTGTGTTTCGTCTTGAAGGGTAAGGTAAGGGTGGTGTGGGTTGGACATTAGGCAACGGCCTTGGAATCTCGGGTTCCACAATTGGTATTGGTTCAACCGTAGGTGTGGTATGAGTGGTACTTCGTGGGATTGTAATGTGCTCCTTTTCGACCATCACCTCGGGTTCTTTCTCGATTTCCTTCTCCGTAGAAGTACTTGGACGAGAGATTGGTTCTTTGAAAGTTTTACCACTTCGTGTAGTAATAACCTTCATTTCTCCCTTCGGGTTTGCAATGGTATCACTAGGAAGACCACCCGAGGAAGAGGGTTTACACATGATTGCTTCAAACATTTTAGCCATTTGGTCCTCAAATTTTGATTGCCTAGCATCCGCTTTTAACAACTCTTGCTTAATCTCATGTTGTTCTAATTCCATCTTTTGTTGGTTTTGTTGAAGACGTTGGACATTTCCTTCCATTTTATTTGCATGAGTTTTAAGTTCATTAGCAAGTTCATTTTTAAGCTCGTTTTTCAACTCGGATCTTAAGCTAATCATCTCACGTTGCATGTTATCAAATTTAGCATCATTCGCTTTAGCATAATCCAAAAATTCTCCTTGAAGATTTTTAGTGTGAGCATTTTGAAAACCTTGTGTTTTGAAAATCACGGTTTTGGTTTTGATTAGTGACTTGTCCATTCCCACTTTGATAATTCCCTTTGTTGTAGTTACGTGAATTGCCTTGGTAATTACCACCTTGGTTGTTATTTCGATAGTTATTAGCATTTTGATTTGGTGGAGCTTGATTTGGGCGGGAACCTTGACCGTTTTGGTTGTAAGTTCTCGTTGCTACATAAGCACTCGAAGTGTTACCATCCGCGGTAATGCACTCGGAAAGATCATGAGCTCCACCACAAGACAAACAACTCTTAGAAACCGCTTTAACCGAAGCAGAATTTGAAGCTTCTTGAGCTTTCCAATGGGACATAAGATTAGCAAATCTACCGAAAAACCGATTTTCCTCATTAGCTTCATCATGTAAGGCATTAATGCTACGAGACGATGACGACGATGACGAACCCAAATTGGAAACACTCGGTGTGTTACGAGGGCTATAAACCTTAGATCTATTCTCGATAATTTGTAAAGCCTCATCGGTCGTTTTGCACAAAAAATTACCACCCGCGGCGGCATTTAAGTAATCTCGTTCATGATCATTAAGCCCATTATAAAAAGTATCAATTTGATGCAATTCAGAAAAATCATGGTGTGGACATTCATGTAACATTTCTTTAAAGCGTTCCCATGCCATTGAAAAACTTTCATTATTTCTTTGCACAAATCGTGAAATCTCATTTTTCAAATGTGTTGTTTTAGATGGTGGAAAAAACTTGTTCACAAACTTAGAAACGAGATCACCCCATGTCAAAATCGAATTTGGCGGTTCTTTCTCAAGCCAAATTTTAGCGGGTCCATCTAACGAGTATGGAAACAACATCATCTTAATGGCGTCATGCGGAACATCCTTAAACTTGCTAGTTGTGGTGAGACGATTAAAATTCCTAATGTGATAGTGCGGGTTGTCTTTCTCATGACCTCTAAACTTATTTGCTTGCAACATCGACATTAAACCCGTCTTAATCTCGAAATTCTCCGCAAGGATAGCGGGAATCACAATGGCCTCTCCAAAACCCTCGGTGGGTGCTTGTAGCAACTCCATCATAGTACGATTAGCCATGACGACTTCTTGTTCTACAATAGGTTCAACAATTGGAGGTTGTTCTTCAATCAACGTCTCTTGATTGGCTTGCTTTTGAAGACGTTTACGAGCTCGTTTTGCTTGATTACGAGTGATCATAAACTTCACGATGAATGGGAGGTGAGCAAAGAAGATTCTTTTTTAGTGTTTTGTGAATTTTCAATTTTTTTGTGTTTTTGATTGTTTTTAACTTTTTTTGGATTTTGGTGTATCTTCGTAGACAACAATCTACCAAATCTCTCCTCGAATCAAACTCTTGATTAAAGAAGTCTCAAAGGAATGAAAACGATCACGTGGAGTGAACGCCTTCGAATGACTTTAGAACTTTGGTGAAAACCAAATTGTTCAAGAGGGTTTAATCACAAAGAAACCAAGCAAATATATTATACGTAATAATACTTTGGGCCGCAAAACCCTCGATTAGCCTTCAATCTCAAAATACTCACAAGCAAGCGGGGAAACGAGGCGGCGCGAAGCACTTAAGAGCCTTTTTCCTTAGGGTATATTTTATAATACCCGCCTTATACCCACCTTATAGTTTGTATTTTCAAAATCGAGCTTCACGAAATATTTATCTATTTTTTCCTTTTTCTTTTTGTTTGAGATTCGAATACAATAATTAGGAGATCAAATCCCAATTAAGGTTGTGTTTTCACACTTTTGGAGATATTGTATATTGATTGTGATACTTAATACAATATAGTAATAATAATTTCACAAGAAAAACCAAGAAAACCGATAATACGTATTAGTAGATTTCTACTAATACAAATACTATTTATGGTTAATATTAAAAACAACAAGACAAATTAATCACGACACACCTCCCCGGCAGCGGCGCCAAAATGATTGTGGTAAAATTACGACCTTTAGGAAAAGGAGCGTAAAAGCGGTAAGTATTAAGTGATGATTTAGGAAAATCAAGCACTAATGACCCTTATGATATGAAAGTTCGTTTCCCAAGGAGGTATATGTGTGTGAAAAACTTGTTAAATGTTTGAGATTAATAATTGGTTTAGAAGGGGATGAGAAAAGAAGATGACGAAGACGTGAAATTAATACTACGACGACAAAACGTAAAACCGTAAAAACTACAAAAATAAAAATTAATTCTAAAAATTACCAAAAATTTACCAAAGATCAAAATAAATAAACTAAGAGTTTACCAATGATCAAACAACTTTTTCAAACCTTTTAAATAATTAAATATTCAATTTTTAAATGCTAATTAAAGCCCTAAAAATCAAATAAATTATCAAAAAGCCTAAATAAAGATTTTTCAATTGGTAAACCTCTAAAATGACCTAAAAAGATTAAAAACTATTTTTAGAAATTTTTAAACTAATAAAAACTATTTAAAATGATTTAAAAACTATTAAAACTTAAAATAATTATAAAAATTAATCTAAAGATGATAAAATTATTCTAAAACTTGAAAAATTCCTATTTTAATGTATTTAAGCTAAGAAAAATGTAAAAAGTTGAAAAATGTGAAATTTGAAAAATAATAATAAAATAATATTAAAATAATATTAAAAATCTAAAAATTATAAAAAATTCTAAAAACTTGCAAACTAGTTTATTTTAACCTAAATAATCAGAAAATGAAAGTGAAATGACCAGAATACCCCTATTGGGCCCTCAAATGGGCCAAAACCAAAATTAGTCAACTTAAATGGGCTTTTTAGCCCAAAAAGTCAAACCTGGCCTAATTAACTAGGAAAAGCCCAATCTGACTCAAAATTTAATTCTAAACACAAAACTCTAAAGGCTCAAAAGCTGAAAGTGAGCTTATCACAGCTTAATAAGCAAACAGCTTATCCTTATTGGGCTTTTTAGCCCATTAAGCAATAAGCTAATGCCATAAGCTCTAATTTGACACACAACCTTCTTTTTGGATGCTTAAGAGATTTGTAAAAAAAAATTTCGAAAAAGCACACTCAATAAGCCAGAAATAAGCAGAGTTATATTTCACTAAAAGACAAAATAGTCGTTTTTGAGAAATAAGGCACCTCAGGACTTGATTCAACTTGCAAAATGTCACAAATGAACTCAATAAGCCAAAACAATCAACAAAATCCCAATAAGCAAAACCAATAAGCCAGAATAAGCCAATAAGCACTTATGAAAAAGTCAATTAAGTTGGTTTTCTAGTCAAACCCTAAAGTCAACACACCAAATGCTCCAGTATGAACAAATGGGTCAAATAATGAGCACCTATTACAAAATCCAAGTTGTTGCTGGTTAAAATAAGCTATTATAGCTTATTGATAAGCTGAAACCCAATTAACACTAGCAGTGGCAACTTTTAGTAGGAACTGGTTCCCACTGCTTTGACTATTTGACCAAGCTTTTTAGAGAGATTTAGTTGGACTCAATTGGAAACAAGGGCACCCTTGTGATCAGTGAATCACAAGGAGTCAATAGCAACAAGAAACTCCAAATTTGGTTCACACAATAAGCCAGAATCAATCAAACAGTCACCAGATATTGCTCAAATATGGAAAATAAGTAGTTATGCACTAGTAAGCAGATATAGCATGAATAAGCCAACCAAACTCAACAGGATGCATACACAAGCTATATAAACTATGAATAAGCATAAATAAACTTATATCAAACACTGAATCAAAGTAAATAAGCAGAATCAAGCATGTACCAACAGATAGCAACACAAAACTAACACTCAAAACACCACAAATCCAAATCATGCAGTTGACCCAAACACCCCTTAAAAACCTGTTTTCACAATTTTTCAAAGGATCATCCAGATTCAAACCACAAATCAAACCACAAACACTTCAATATCATCAAACAACACCAGATTAACAATAATCAACCACAAAAACACAAGTTCACCAATAATCATACAATAATCACAAAATTCAGAAAAATAAAGAGGAAATGAAAAGGGAAGAAGGTGCAAACCTCCAAGACCTACATCCAGGCCCTGGATTGTTTGTGCTTAGGTACTAGCAGAACAAGTACCAGCTTCCAATGCTGCTAAGATGAACAAACCAACAAGTGAGATCAAAATAAACAAGACTTCCTGATTTTTGAAGCACAAGCTTTATCACTTAAAACCTTGCCTCAAAAACCTTCAAACAAGAATATGGAACTCAGATTTTATCTTATTAGACACCAAACTTTTATAAATAACAGACAAGAATTCAAAATTTTCAGAAATTCAAACTTTATTTCATAAAAAGGAATTACAAAGATTTAAAAGCTAAAATCTGGAACAAAGCTCTCTCACAGGTTGAGGAGTCTATTTATAGGCAAATGCCAAGGCTAGCACTATTCACAAACCCTAGAAGTGATTTTCCTATTCTATCCTTGAGCCTTCTAGACGTTTTCTTGGTGTGAGTTGTCCAAAGTGATCCTGGATGTTTATTTTAGCTTTGGAATGAAGCAAGGACTCTCAGCTATTGATTTGGCCACGTCAGATAACTTGGAGGGTAACTAGTCATGTGATTGGTTGAATGGGAATTGGGGGTGGGGTCCGTAGTGAGTGGGATTAAGGGTTTTAAGGTTGGGATGTGTTTCTGCACATGTGAATCAAGCGTGGGAGTGGGTAATTTAAATTAACCCCTTGATTTAAGTGGTGTAAAATCTGGGTGGTGAAAAGGTGAATAGTGGTGCTTTTGATCCGTTTTTGGTGGATTGGTTTTGTGTTTGGCGCAAAAACATTTGAATGTTTCAAATGTGGCAACTTAGGTCCTCAGTCTTTGGAAAATGGGTAAAACGTGTTTATCAGCCAACAAACTTCATTCCCTTTGTTAATAACTTTACCAACTTTGCACTTTTGGCACAAAACTTTTCAAAAAGGTTTTAAAGGGTTGTTTTTGCCATTTTTTGGATAATTCAAGGACTGATCTTGGACATTATTGATCTTCAAAGGTCTTCAATGTAAGTTTGGCTTCATGAGGGACCATTGTTGACAAATTAGTTTTGATGAGGGACTAATTTTGCCAATTCTTCAAAGTTGAAGGACCATTTGTGTAATTTTGACAAACTTAAGGGACCAAACTTGTACATATGATTTCACAAGGGTTTTAAGTGTCATTTCTTCATTCATTGAGAATCAATCTTGCATGTCTTCAAGTCTTCAAGGGTATTTGTTGGATAAATCATGAACTAGGGCCCGGTTCTTTGTATGGCTTCGTTTCTCGTGTCCGTTTTTCCTTGTTTCTTGTGATCTTTTGTCTTTTTCATGATATCCATACCTAAAATACACAAGTAAACAAACACAAGCATATATATGGTATTTTATGACATTTTTATGCATTTAAAGCCCGAAAAGAACGATGAGATCATGTATAAATGCCATCTCATCACGCTTCTTTTCCTCAGAGTAGTTTCGTATGCGGAGAGTGAAGGAATCTTCTCTATCGCCGCACCATGGACGGGAGAGATCCTCCTCTTCTTTCCGATAGTAGGGATCATCATAGTACCCCTCAGCGTTCGATGATGGTGGGGGAGTATACCTAGGTCGGCGACGCTTGGGAGGATGGTCATCCGAATCCGACCCCGAAGGGCCGTGAGGAGGGGGCGGTGCCCCACTTCTCGGCAGATGAACACTTCTGTGAGAAGAGCTAGGAGCTTTCTTCCCACCATTCACCCTATCCCACACGCTGGTGCGGCGATTGTTCATGGGTGTTTCCAACACCGGGCGTTCGGTAGAGCCGTGGGACCTATCCCCTTCCTCACGGGCTTGCAGTAATTGCTGCATGATGCGATCCCCTATGAGCTCGAATACATTCCGAGGTTGGGGGTTTTCCTCAAGGGGAGTTCGTTCCTTTGGGCGCGCCCTCCTTCTCCTCTTTTGAGTTCGAGGGGAGGTGCCAGGCGCAGTACTGCCAGTGTTAAGCCTAGATTGGAGGTTCCTTCCTAGGTTTAGCCTTTAGGCGATACCCGGGACGATCCTATCAAAGTTCTACGTGAGAGCACGCTCGAGGTCTTCGTCATCAAGTGATTCCACTTCTAATTATGTCTCGACTGGTGGCCTCTACGGCTCCTTGTTAGGGGCCTTTGGCGCACTCCCCGGATCAGGATTATCCACGGTGATGGTTGGTGGCGGGGTATTGTCAGACGTGCCTGCCCCACCAAAAGACTGAAAGACGTTTCGATTATTCAGTCCGCCTGTTTGGCTGTCGGGGGACTGGGTAGAGATGAATATCCCATCCCCCGTGGACTTTCGGTTCTCCTGATTCGTGTTCCTCGGATTCCCTTGTGGATGTCCCTTCGTCATTAGAAGAGATCGAGATTAAGATTTTAGCTTAGTGTTTGGGTCTCCCGGATGGCACCAACTTGTTGATACAAAAGTTGGATGATCCATGCTAGACCCGAATTAGGCCTAATTCGGGTAGGCTGGGCTCCGGCTCTTGCACCAAGTGAATAACTTTCTGAGATCCTGCACACTAAATCAACACGTGTTAGACTTACCGTGGGAGCGTATCCCACGGTTAGACTCCAGCGTGAGATTAAGTAATCGGTTAGGGTTATGAATCGGCTGTAGGTTGAGAGTATAGAGAATGTAATTCCTTTGTGGAACCCTTGGGGGTTCCTTATATAGGCAGTGAAACCCTAATGGGCTGTCACTGTTACTTCGGCCCCAAGAATAAGATAATCTCCATAATTAACTTGATTGTTATCTTCTAATTATGGTGAGTGTATATCTTATTCTTTAAGGCAAACCCCCATCCTGATAGGATTGTGATTCTGTCTAACCCTGTTCCGGCCGTGCCGAGTCGTGGGCCGCACCCATCTTATGCGGCCACTATTCATTCAAGCCCATAAGCTTAAATGACATTAATCTAACCCATTCGTGATGAGCCGGATGCGGGTAGTACCCGTGGGCCGGGTTCATGGCCCGGTTGGGGACTATACGTCATCAGATGCCAAATGTTATTCCCATATCAATCCATAACACAAGATTTAGAGTAGAAAGAGAAGAAAGTTAGAGAGGGAAACTAGAGAGAGAAAGTAGAGAGAGTGGTGGAAGGTTACACTTTTACTAGGTGAAAAGAAATGAACCAAAATCCTCTTCCACACATGGAAGAGGGTTAATATACCCTTGGCATTTAGGCCGTGAGTTTAGTTTCCTTGGGCCGGGCTTGGCTTTGCTTGGGCTTAGAGCCCCTAACATATACAATATTATCTTAAAGTCCATGTAAAACCCGCATGATTTTACCATGAATAGTACCCTTAAGATCGTACGTACTAGATTAAAAATTTCCTATTATAGCATGATTACGATTACGTGTTAGGATTTTACCTATTACGTACGTGTTAGAACACGATAAGTATTTACTACGCACGAGCACGCAATAATTATTTGACAATAATTAATCACGAACATGCGATCATGAAATCATGAACGTAATTAAATCACGAACTATTATTAATTACGTATATATATATTTATTACGAGCGTAAATAAATATATTAGGTCACGATAAATTACTTAACGAGAACACATTAAACGCGAACACAAATAATCACGAACGAGTAACTAAACATCGAGACACGGAAAACGGTACGGGTACCCCATGTGGGGCCCCTACCCGCGGCAACAAGGGAGAAACGGGCCAAGCCCATTTCAATTTTCACTAAAAGGGGGTTAAGGGAAAAACACTACTCATTTTTCACTTTACAGAGGATTTTCACAAAAACCTAAAAAGTTCTTCCTCCTCCTTCTTTTTCTTTTTTTGGCCGCCACCCTCAAACACACCAAAGGGGTGTTGTTTGATCTTTGATCTTGGAATTGTTGCTAGTGTTCGTGTTTGTTCATCATTGTTTAGATCCACGCATTTGGTAATTCTTTTAACCCTTTTCTTTTGATTTAATCTTTTAAATAATTAAGAACATGATATGTTTTTCTTAAAAACCTGATTAAATCATAGATCTAACATGAAATTGGTTTTGGTATAAATCAAAAGGGATGTTTAAGGGGTGTTTGTTCTTGGCCGCCGCCTAAACCGAACCCGAGAGGGTCTCGGTTTGGCTATTTGACCACCACCGAGACCATATGGTCCCGGTTGGTTGGTGTGGGTCCCACGGCAGCAACAAGACAAGGGTAACCCCGAACTGGTTCGGGGTATGGTGTCGATTTCATGTCCGGTTCATGATTCTTAGTCAAGATTTGGTTGACGGTGTATGTTAAGATTATTTTTTCTTTTATAATCTGATGTTAAAATTAAATTAACGAACATGACATGATTAATTTAATAACCTGACTTAGGTTATATTAATTATTAAAATCATGAAATTATTAACCTAAGTATTTTACATTTTTAAGACTTATAATTAATTAATTATTTAAAAACCATGGTTATAATTAATTAATTTACATGACTTAGGTTATATTATTAATAAATAATAATACATGTTTTAACCTAAGTATTTAACTTTATTTAATTAAAAACATGTTATACTTTAATTAAATATTTTAACCTATAGTTTATTTTAATTACATGAAATAATTAATAAACTATACATTATATCATATGACTTAGAAAATAATCATGAAAACACTTAGGCTTATATACTTAGCTTATTTAACCAGCTTATTTCTAATTATGGAAACTTTCTATTTTAGAAACTTAATTAAATAAGGCAGCTAATCTATTTATGGAAACTTTCTATTTTTAGAAACTTATTTATTTCAGGCAGCTAATCTATTTATGGAAACTTATTTAGTTAAGGCAGCTGATCTATTTATGAAAACTTTCTATTTTTAGAAACTTATCTATTTTAAGCAGTAATTCTATTTTTGGAAACTTTCTATTTTTGGAAACTTTCTATTTTTGGAAAATTTCTATTTTTGGAAACTTCTATTTTTGGAAACTTTCTATTTTTAGTAACTTTCTATTTTTTGGAAACTTTCTATTTTAGGAAACCTGCTATTTTTGGAAAATTACCTATTATTACACAGTAAGTATAATAATACATGAAATACTAGAAATACTTAATCAGAGTAAACAGAATATAAGATAAACACAGTTTAAGGCTTTAAACAGTAAAACATGATAAGAACATATAAAATAAGCTAAGACATGACATAAAACCAGCTACGTATTTAGTAAGCCAATACTTATTCATGTATGTATTTATGTAGCATTAGTGATTCGGAAGTAGGATTCCTCTCAGTTCATCTTCTTCGTTCACTGGACATAAGGTACGGATTCCCGTCCTTTCAGTATGGACATTCTTTCCTTATTAGGATTCCCCGTATGCAGCCAAATGTTTTCCCGTAGTATAAGTATGTGTTTGAATTGCTTATGTTTAATTTAGAATACCTATAGCCATATACATGCATGACCAGTTTCACCTAGTTATGGAGGTACCATAACCATAACATTAGAGGCACTGATGTTATGACTTCACCACGGTGGAGTGATTGCTCGTGGCGTCCCTTCAGCTTTTGGCCATTTATATTATATTTATCATGTGGGGCGTATGGGTTCATCCTAGTTACATGTTTTTAGTCAGGATTTCATGGTGAATGTGGTGTGTGCCTTGCATCCTTCACAAGGAGTTGACCCCTCCTACCCAAAAAACTAGTATATTAAATTAGAGGCAGCCCCTCTAATTTGCATGATGAGGTCACCCCTCCAAGTATTCATGCACGGTGGATTTTCATGACCTATATTGGCTAATGGTAAAATATGATAAACAGTTTTTACAAGATAAACATAAGGCTTTTAAACTATAAAACCAGTTTTATCAAGACTTAATCAGATTACTCGAGACTTAGTTCTTCCGCTGTTATATGTTATATGCTTATCCTATTCATGCTTTATTGTACATCCGTGCACTGAGCGTATTGCTCAGCCGTTTTCCTTTCCTATGTTCCCAAAACGGCAGGTACTCAGGGACGCTCGTAGACTTTAAGAGTACGTGCATATGGACTTGAAGCTTTCTAGCCTTTCTTTACTTTATGCATTACTTTTCTTTTGATACACTTGATATGGACATTGTTTAGTCCTTTCCTTTACTATACTATGTTTGTGTGTGATGAGCTTTACATTTGGACTACCGATGTTTGATTCCGGTATTTTCCTTTTATGGTCATGTAACGTTTAGACATTTTTCCTTGTATGCTTTGATGACACGCCATAATTACGTGTGACATTTCCATTATCAAAATGGGGTGTTACAATTATGGTATCAGAGCCTGGTTTCGACCTGCAGGCTCTCAGATATGACCTGTGATTAGTGGGTAGTCACTACGGTTTTCCTAGAACTGACAGTTTTTTTCATGCATTCACCCTTTTTTAAGCATACATATATATGTCATTGTCGCATATTTATGACTAAGTAATGGTTGGTACAGGACTGACCCTATTTAGTCGCATGTGTTTTATCGAAACTTTTAAATTTGGGACCGACCCAGAGGCGTCCCCTCTCCATGTCTTTTGTTTTGGGTGAACTGACCATAGGCGTTCACTCTCGAGCATACAAAAGTTTTCATAAAACTGCATCATGCATTCAGACACAAAGATTTTCTTGCATAAAAATTTTCTCTTGAAATTTTGGTATAAAATTTTTGTCATGTATATATATTTTATGTTTTGATCTGTTTAATCATATGTTTTATGTTATACTGTCAGATGGTTCTCACACGCGAACAGGAACAGCTCAATGTTGCAATTCAAGCTGATATGCAAGCTTTGCTTCCTCAACTGAGGAATGACATCAGGGATGAAGTTCAAGCTGCCAACAATCAGCAGCATAATCAGGCACCTCCTCCTCCTCCAGTGACATTAGCAGTATGGCTGGAGAGATTCAACAAGCTCCGCCCTCGAGCTTTTGAGAAGACAGATAGCCCCAGTGATGCTGAAAGCTGGTTGGCTCACATCGAGAAGATTTTCAATGCTATGGGTTGCGACCCCGCATACAAGGCGAGGTTGGCATGCTATCGGTTCGAAGGCGATGTGCTAAATTGGTGGTTAGCCTTGATGCAGTCTGAGGGTGGTGACGAGTGGGTTGCTGGTTTGACTTGGGCTCAGTTCAAGGACAGGGTGATGGAGCAGTTCTTTCCCAAGGATGAACAGGACAAGCTCAAGAGAGAGTACCATGGGATCCGACAGAGAGTTGGGGAGAATAGCAACGAGTTTATGCAGCGCTTTCTTCGCTTAGTTGGTTTCCTTGGTGCGATTGCAGGTACTCCTGAAGAGCAGGCACACCACTTTAGGTGGGCTCTTCGCACATCGGTCGAAAACAACCTGGTGTGTGCTACGTTCAACACTGTAGCACAAGTGGCCGATGCAGCACGTAAGTTGGAGATGCTGCAAGAGAGAGATGAGTTCGGGGAAGCTGAGAGACCCGACAAGAGGTAAACATCGTATTCAAGCGGTGATCAATCCGTAAACTTTCCATATATGTCAATTATTCATCTCTTTAAATGTATCTTCCAGGCAGAAAACTGGGGACCGGTCTCAGCCGGCTACTCAGCAGCAGCCTCATCAGCCCAAGGGAAACGGTCAGACTAACGACCGTTCTGCTACGGATAGGCGTGGCGGTAATGATAAGTACCGTAACAACGCTGGACACTCCAACAGCAGCAGGTCCTAATACTTACGCATTTCCTTATGATTTCATGTTATAACTCATATTCTGACACATTAGCAAAACTTCTACCAGGAACCATGGAAACGGTAGGGATCAGAACTAGAGAGGTTCACAGTCTAGCCGTCCAGCTATCACTGGTATTCAATCTTATGATTTTCCGCATTGTCCTTTGTACCCTATTATCATGTCTTATCTAAAATGTTTTATCAGGTTCCCAGCCAGCCAGAGCACCTGCTGGAGGATTTACCTATCCTCTTTGCTCTACTTGCCACCGTAGGCACCCAGGGCCATGTCGTCGTAATACTGACGCGTGCTTCAAGTATGGTCTTCCTGGCCATATCATGAAGGATTGCCGTAAGGGAGAGATGGAGGGTACATCGAGACATGCTTATTCCAAGCCGCCTCCTACTACCGGGTGTGTCTACACGACATCTCGAGACCAGGCCAACAAGTCTACAGGTACCATCACTGGAATCTTGTATATGTATGGTCAAGCTGCATGTGTTCTTTTCGATACGGGTGCTATGCACTCGGTTATTTCTAATGCTTATGCTAAGAACATTAGGATGCTCCCCATGCCACTAGAAAATAGGCTTACTATTTCCACGCCTTTGAGGGACTCTGTATTAATCACTCATGTATACAAGATTCTTCCCCTAGAATTTGACGATAAGGTTCGACCTGTTGACGCACTTCCGCTGGACATGAATGACTTCGACATGATTTTGGGCATAGATTGGCTATCCAAGCATCATGATACCATAGATTGCCATTCATATCGAGTTATCTTCAGTGATGTTAATGCACCAGAGTACATTCATAACGGGTTTATACCCGGACGGTCTGTACAAGTCATATCTACCCTACAAGCGCGTGCACTACTGTCACATGGCTGCGAGGGTTATCTAGCTACGGTTCACGACATGGATGTTGAAACCCCATCAATTCAAGATCAACCTATAGTGTCATAATTCTGAGATGTTTTTCCAGCAGAACTTCCGGGCATACCACCTGCACGAGAAGTGGAATTCAGTATCGAGCTTATTCCAGGAGCTGAACCAATCTCTGAAATGTGTATAGTTGAAGTTCGTTTTTCTCAGTTCTTAACAAATTGAAAGTCCTAACAAGATCGAGTTTTTAATTGTTTTTGGTTGGTAAAGTATTTGGATATTCTATAGCTAATTCAAACAAAGCCTTGCTAAAATGAAAAATACAGTCTACTTATACGTAAAACAAAGTGCGCAAACCAAGTTTTTATTCAATTAAAATGCTAAAATGTAATTCTACAAAATATAAGGACTGAAAATGTAAATTCAATGAAAATTAAATGTTAAAAATACAAAGTCAACAAGTCTAGGGACTATTCATGCAAAATCAGTAAACTAAATGGACTCAAAGTGAAAATTTATCAAACTAAGTAACTAATTCTTAACTAATTTGAAAACTAACTAACCACTTTTTAACAACTCTGAAAATACAAGGACTTAATCTTTGCAAACCCTAATTAGTTGAAAGATTAGCTTGAATTAGAAACTGTTTACAACTAAAAGGACTAAAAAGCAATTTTCTAAACTTTTTAACCAAAAACGGGTTAAGAGACAACATAAGCTCGTTTGAGCTCGTTTCTTGACCAAATAAGCTCAAACCACTTTCAAAAGACTTAAAATCAAAATTAAGCTAGACCTGTCAAAGGAATTAAGCTGAAACTGGCTAAAACTCTAATAAGCAACTTCTAATAAGCTCAAAATAAGCTAACTGATAAGCTACTCATGCACTACTTGATTTTATTAAAGAAACTTGTTAAACAACTCAAAAGAAGAATGGGAAATCTAGTTTCAAAGAAAATGGTCCAGTAATAAGCTCTAAAATTGAAAATAAGCTAAAATGAGCTTAAGTTGACTTTTGTTGACCAGATTTTTCAAAAAGCTCAAATTCTCAAAACCTACTCAGGAACACTTTCTAAATGGAAATATGAAAGAAAATCAGCAAGTTTCTGAAGTGGAAATGGAGATATGAGAAATCAGTCCATGTTTTTATCACAGGAAATGCTCTTATGCTTATTAAAGTGCTTATTTCTCACTCAAAACTAGATACTGTATAATTTCCTTCTATAAGCTAAAAGTTCATATGTTGAGTGAAAGATAAGAACTGGTTTCAAAGGATGTCATCCAAAATTAAAGAAATGCTAAGCAATTGAAAATCACTACTTTCTGAAAATTTTCTAAACAAGAACTGACCCAAAGTTTTTTGTGTACCAATTACCTTTTTGACTAAATCCTTGACTAGAAAATGACTGAAATCTTTATGCTATGACTAGTTGACTTGAAATGAACCAAAATTTGCCAAAATCTAACACTTAACAACAACTATCAAGCTATTCCCAAACACTACTTATCTGATCTTGAAAAAACTTTTATGAAGAAATTTAAAGCAATTGGTTAAACTGAGTGAAAAGCAATATCAGAACAAGTTTTATGGCTAGAGTGAAATGCAAAGTAACCACAAGCAAACAATTTAAAAAACTAAGACTCAAAATGACTTGTAAAGCTAAAATGACTGATTAATGCTGAAAACAGGACAAGAACAAGACTAATAAGCAAGTATTAAGCTACAATAAGGCTACTCAAACACTGAAATCAGATCAAAAACAAGCTAAACACACTTTATCATGCAGACAATCAAGGATTAACTAGGATTAAACAGGCAAGCAACAATTCAGTGGAACTAAAACTCAGAAATTGAAACCTTCTAGCTTAGGCCTCCATTGGGGAGTAGAGAAGCGCTGAGCTTTTTAGCTAGTGCTAACCACCACCTTAGCACTAGAAACAACCAAACATCTACAAATCAACAGCTACAATCACTATAATCTCCATTTATGAACTTGAAACCTTCAAAATCAACTAGAAACTTGGACTGGAATGAACTGAACAGGAAGAACAGCTACAAGTCTTCTCAATTAGCTAATCATGATCAAATGGTGATCATAACTAACTAGAACAGCAACTAAGTAACAAGATGCAATGTAGGAACAGTAGAATAGCAATGAAGAATTTGGAGGGAAAATGGAAATTTTATATTATGGATGAAAAGTGGTTACAAGATTAGTTATAACTACCTAACAGACTCTCAAAAGGTTGTCAAGCTTTTGAGAGTTGTTAACTACAACTATGAACTGAATTAAGAGAGAGAGCTAAATTCTAGTGTGTGTGTTTCACACTAGCTACATTACAAGAAATGAGAACTATTCTAGGGTATTTATAGAATGGAAATGTGAAGTAGTTGGGGATTATGACGTGTCAGAACCAATCAAAAACTTCCACGTGGACAATTCTGCTTAATTGAGTTTTTTAGGTGAAGAACACTTTTGGGGATTTTTGATTGAGTTGATTTCTTATTAATTGAGTTGTATGGTTGTATTCCTCTCTCAAAAACGATCACTTTTGATGTTTATATCATCTTCTGAAACGCATCCTAGCTCAAACCCGCTCCTGGCAAATTTGTTGAAGAAGATGAACACGTGGCAGATTCTTATCGGGTAAGAGATTGTCACACGGATCGTTATCCAAGTTGGATAAAAGGATTATTGCATGGCGTTGTTTGATTGGTGGAGAACTGGTGAGTGCGCTGCACTGTTGGGATACGGGCATTAAATGCCAAATGAAGTTAGTGGCCATCTGGCGCTATTTTGGCAATCCATGTTTATTGTTTCCTTGCTTCCCATTGGTTGAGAGTATTTCACACGGATCAAGCACATATAACTTCCAACAAATGGCAGAATTAACCCCCCAACTTTGGCAGTTTGAACTTTTGAGCTATAATCTTTATTTCTTTGACAATTTCAGTCCTTCAACTTGCATTTCTAAACATTTAAGCCCTTTGACTTGATTGACTTGAGAGTTGACCAGATTTGACTTTGATCTTGACTTTGAAAAAATTACACTTTTGGTCCTTCATCTTTGGCAGATTGTCAAGATAGGTCCTTGCACTTCAAAGTTTTGTTACTTTTGATCCTTCTTTGTCTTTTTCATCCAATTAACTTGATTTTTCCTTTGTTTGTTTGAAAATGCATCCTTCTTACCTATTTACACACAAACACAAAACATACCACATAATTCCGCTTTATAGCACAAAGTTTAGGTATTTTTCTTGTGTTTTAGGGTGATTTGTTGATAAATTGATATGAGTTTTTGCTCATATCAAATCCCCTACACTTGAACATTGTTATGCCCTCATGCAATGCTATATTTTAAAGCACAAGTTTACATTTTCCTCCTAATTAATCCACCTTGGCCATTATGGAATGCATCTACACTACTCTACACTATATGATGCATGATTTTGATTTTTAACAATGCAATGAACAAAATACAATTCTATCTATATCTTTTTGGTTTTTCTTGAAATGGTTTGATGGAAATAACTCATAAAGAATTCAATGACTTGGATTAGGGCTTGGGTACCATGGACACTTATCACCCTCAAGTTTCACTTTCCCCATACCAAGCTTAAAAATGGGATCATTGTATTCACAAGTAAAAAGTGCATCAACTTATTCATGACAATTAAATGTGGAACCGGTTATTATTTGAGCAAATTGCTTATGGGCAAATTTGTCATTTATTTCAAGTGTGAAGTATAAAAAATGCAAAATCCAAAAATAAGGAAGCACGGTTTTAATCCTAAGTAATCCTCTCATCCATTACTTGAAAAATCGCTCACAATTAATATAAGTCCGTTTCAAGAGTAATAAGTCATTCGTTTTATGTGTAAAATCCTCATGTCATGCTTTCATAAGTAGCTACACACTCGCTAAGGAAAGAAAAATAATACTCACGCAATAATTTACATCCGCCATCTTTTTGAGACTTTGGATCTTCAACCCCGCAACCCGTCAAGGTAATATTGGATTGGAGCAATCTATTGAATCCCCGCAACCCGTCAAGGTAATATTGGAACTCAATAGTCACTATAATTAACACCACACTGCCCCTCTTGGGAGTCTTGTATATATTTTGTTTTTCTTTTCTTTTTTTTCTAGCCACTCATTTTTTTCATAAGCCGCTCTTATTTTTCTTTATTCCTCACTAAGAAAGTTTAAAAGAATAAAAGGAAAAACACCCGCTAAATATTAAGCATGACATAAGTCTTGTACACATAAAACGTTCTAACTTAGAATCTTAAGACGTACTTATATCAACCATGAATGATTAGACAAAAATGCATAAGAGATTACAAACCAATTAAAACCGTTCTTGATTATTTATTAACATATATACATGCGAAGAAAATAGAGGTAAAGAAGAGAAGGGTTTAGCCACAATTAATTATCATGAAGTTTATCTAGCCCTTTTATACTTGCTTCAACTCTATCATTTCCCATTCTCCACCAATTTAAAATCTCAAATAATGAGATTGGTGGATGCTTAGCGTAATAGACCAATGAAGGACTACATGGTTAAGGATACTAGCTAGAGAATGCTTGATAAGCAAACTCTGGTTGAGTCAAAATATCCATGGCGGGCCTAATATGTCAAAGAAGTCTAGATTTGTTAAACCATGTTCTTATTATATATTTTTTTTTATATTTTTGATGAAAAATAAAAGAAAAGATATATACAATGCAAATATGTTATGCAAATAAAAAATGATTGATGCAAAAATTATGAATGCATATTTTTGGTGGCCAAAGTAGATAAAAAATTTGAAAAATGTTTGAAAAATTAATTTTCTGAGTTATCATGAAGGACAATGACAAGTTCTAGGTAAGGTCACTTCGATAGAAGACCCCCCTACACTTAAGCTAAACATTGTCCTCAATGTTTAAGAGCATGGAAGTATAAAAACTTCCCCTACACTTATGACAATGAATAGACTTTGCTTAACCCAAATTAAGGAAAGGTCAACTATTGGTGAATTCATGTTTAAGCACAAGGTGTCAATGAAAGATCACAATAGTAACGAAGTGAATCAGATACAAGGGCCTCCTCCATAAGCTCCAAAGCATGAAATGAGTGAGCAACCCTACAAACAACATGAAGACAAAAGAAGGTCTCCCCTACACTTATCTCCAATTTTATACCCTTATTGCTAACCTACAACACTCTAAACCTAGTTATACGATGCTTGAGTTAATGAGTCTCTAGCTCGACTCGTCCCTCAATGAATTAATTCATGGGGAAAATGGGGATCTCTTGGACCATTTCAACGGAAATGTCCTCCATAAAATAATGTTTCACACGGTGACCATTCACTTTAAAGTTGGGACCATCGGGTTGTGATAACTCAATAGTTCCATATGGAAACACTTGAGCAATAGTGAATGGACCGGACCATCTCGACTTAAGCTTACCCGCAAAAAGTTTCAACCTTGAGTTAAAAAGGAGAACCGGCTCTCCAACTTTAAACTCACGGTTCTTGATCTTAGCATCATGCAATTTCTTAGTCTTTTCCTTGTAAAGCAAAGATTTTTCATAGGCATTGCCTCTCAATTCATCCATCTCATTAAGTTGATCTTTCCTATGTGAATCGGCTTGGTTTAAATCAAAGTTAGCCTACTTGAGAGCCCAAGATGCCTTATGTTCTAACTCGAATGGGAGGTGGCACGCTTTACCATAGACAAGCCTATAAGGAGTACAACCAATTGGTGTCTTAAAAGCCGTCCTAAAAGCCCACAAAGCATCATCAAGCTTATCTGACCAAGAAGCTCGATGCTCTCCCACCGTTCTCTCTAAAATTCTCTTTAAACCACGATTTGTGACCTTGGTTTGACCATTGGTTTGAGGGTGATACGCGGTAGAAAGTCTATGATTAACTCCATATTTCTTCATAACTCTCGTGAATTGATCATTACAAAAATGCGTACCACGATCACTTATGATGGCCCGAGGTACACCAAATCTAGCAAACAATTGCTTTAAGAACTTCACAACAACTCTAGCATCATTAGTAGGTAAGGCTTTAGCCTCCACCCATTTAGACACATAATCCACCGCCACAAGTATATACTTGTTTCCCTTAGAAGATGGAAAAGGTCCCATGAAATCTATGCCCCATACATCAAAAATCTCACACTCTTGATTAAATTTTTGTGGCATCTCATCACGTTGCGTAATTTTTCCTTGTCTTTGACACACATCACAAAATTTCACCATTTCTTGGGCATCTTTGTAAATGGAAGGCCAATAGTAACCCGAATCAAAGACTTTCTTGGTGGTATAGTTGGGCCCAAAATGTCCACCCGTAGGTCCTTTATGACATGCTTCTAAGATCTTAAATGCCTCGGGTCCATCTACACACCGTCTAATGATTTGGTCCGCACATTGCCTAAAAAGATAAGGATCATCCCAAAAGTAATACTTAACTTCCTTAAGAAATTTCTTCTTTTGTTGGTAAGTAAGACCCTCAATAAGCACATTCCCCACAAGATAGTTTGCTATATCCGCAAACCAAGGAGTGGCATTCTCTTGGGAAGAGATAGACATGAGCTCCTCTAATGGAAAAGATTCATTGATTTCTTGATTTGGAAAATATCCTTGAAAAGGATGCTCAAGTCTACTCAAGTGATCCGCCACTAAATTCTCGGCCCCTTTCTTATCATGAATTTCTATCTTAAACTCTTGAAGCAACAAAACCCATCTCAAAAGCCTAGGCTTAGCATCTTGTTTTGTCATGAGATACTTGAGAGCGGAATGATCCGTATACACTATGGTTTTGGATAGCATAAGGTATGGTCTAAATTTCTCAAAAGCATAGACTATAGCAAGCAACTCTTTTTCCGTGGTAGTATAATGAAGTTGTGCACCGGTCATGGTTTTACTCGCATAGTGTATAGGTTGAAAATGCTTATTCACTCTTTGACCTAAGACGGCCCCCACCGCATAATCACTAGCGTCACACATAAGCTCAAAAGGTAATTCCCAATTTGGAGAAACCAAAACGGGAGCCTTTGTCAATTTCTCCTTAAGAGTCTCAAAAGATTCCAAACAATCTTGGTTAAAAATGGAAGGACCCTCTTTTTCTAAGAGGTGAGTCATCGGTCTAGCTATCTTAGAAAAATCTTGTATAAAGCGCCTATAAAACCCCGCATGACCTAAGAAACTCCTCACACCTTTAACCGAAGTGGGTGGGGGAAGCTTAGCAATCACATCAATTTTAGCTCGATCCACTTCTAATCCCTTGTTGGATATTTTGTGTCCTAAAACAATTCCCTCTTTCACCATAAAGTGACATTTCTCTGAATTAAGCACTAAACGTGTTTCCTCACAACGCTTAAGCATCCTTTCTAAATTGGTGAGACATGAGGTAAATGAATTTCCAAAGACGGAAAAATCATCCATAAAAACCTCCATAGTTTGCTCTATCATATCATGGAAAATCGCCATCATGCACCTTTGAAATGTCCTCGGTGCATTACATAAGCCAAAAGGCATCCTCTTGTAAGCAAATGTACCGTAGGGACAAGTGAATGTGGTCTTTTCTTGATCCTTAGGGTCAATAGGTATTTGGAAATAACCCGAAAAGCCATCAAGAAAGCAATAGTACTCATTTCCCGCTAAGCGTTCAAGCATTTGGTCCATAAAAGGTAATGGGAAATGGTCTTTCCTAGTAGCCTCATTGAGCTTCCTATAGTCAATACAAACTCTCCAACCGGTAACAAGTCTTGTAGGAATAAGCTCATTGTTCTCATTAGGCACAACGGTGATTCCACCCTTTTTTGGAACACAATGTACCGGGCTAACCCATGGAGAGTCGGAAATGGGGTAAATCATGCCCGCATCAAGGAGTTTGATCACTTCCTTCTTAATGACCTCATGGATTTTTGGGTTAACTCTTCGTTGACTTTGAATGGCGGGTTTGTAATCATCCTCCATAAGGATTTTGTGCGTACAAAAATGTGGATCAATTCCCCTTATGTCGGATATTTTCCATGCTAAGGCTTTCTTGTGTTTCTTAAGGACGTCAATGAGTTGCTCCTTCTCATCCTCTTTCAACTCTTAAGCAATGATCACGGGTAATTGGTCTTTGCCCTCTAAGAAAGCATACTCTAAGTGGGATGGAAGGTCCTTAAGTTCGCTAGGAGGTGGACTCTCTATGGAAGGTTTTACTATGGAAGGATTCTCATTGGCAACTTCTTGTGGAGTATGAGAAGGAATAGGGTCCTCATTGAGCAACTTTTGGATAGTAAGAATATCTTCTTCCCAATTAATAGGAGAATCATCATCACCAAGAAAGTTAAACTCAAATTCCTCCAAGAGGAAATCACTCTCTCCAAAAGGTGTTAAGGAAGGAGCAATTGAGGCCACGGTTTCAACATGGGGCATTTCATCACTAGTACTCTTGCAAGCATCATGAAAGTGTTCATCACACACCTCATCTAGCACATCAACTATGTTAATAGTCTCACACGGTCTAGACTCCTTAACCTCTTTCCTATCACAAACTTTCCCTAACTTAAACACCACTTTCTCATCCTCTACTCTCATAATTAGTTCTCCCTCCGCCACATCTATCAAAGTACGACCCGTTCTAAAAAACGGTCTACCAACAATCAAAGGAACTCTAGGATCCATGTCATAATCAACCACTACAAAGTCGGCCGGAAATGTAAACTTATCCACACCTACAAACACATCCTCCGTGAATACCTATGGGGTAAGCTATGGTTCGGTTGGATAACTCAAGGGTCATCCTAGTGGGAGTGAGCTCGGGAAGAGAGAGTTTTTTCCAAACCGATAAAGGCATGAGGTTTATGCTTGCCCCTAGATCCGCCAAAGCCATGCAATTTTCTACACCGGGAAAATTACAAGGTATCAAGAAACGCCCCGGATCTCCAAGTTTTGTTGGTAAGGTTTTAAGTAGCACGACGGAACAATTTTCATTAAGGAATGTGTTGGGCAAATCAACCAATTTTTCCTTGTTTGAGAGTAAATCCTTGAACATCTTAGCAAACTTTGGCATATAAGCAAGAGCTTCCGCAAAGGATATGTTGATGTTGAGTTGCTTAAACATCCTTAAGAAATTTGAGACTTGGATGTCATCCTTGTTCTTTAACTTGTCCTTTTTCAACCTTGAAAGATATGGAAGAGTTGGTTTTGGTGTAGGTGGAGTAGGTGTTGTAGTGGAAGATTTGTCTTTGATAGCTTCTTCATTGGAAGTTGTGGAAGGTAGAGGAGAAGTAGGAATAGGTTGAGAAGGCGTGTTTGATTGAATGGGAGCATTTTGAGGTGGTGAAGTAGATGTAGAAGGCTTGTCACATGTATGAACAAAAGTGGGTGGAACAATAGGAGGCTTAGGAGAGGAAGGATCCTTTGTTGTCTTTCCACTTCTTGTTGTAATAGCATTAACATTTGCTCTTGGATTTGTTTGTGTGTTAGATGGAAAGCCCCTTGTGGCCTTTGATTGAAAAGCATCATAAACTTCTTATTTGATTCTTCATGCATTTCTCTCATTCTTTTCTCATTAGCTTCATGCATTTCTCTCATTCTTTTCTCATTAGCTTGGAACCTCCTTTAATTCTCTTGATTCATTTTGTGAAGAAGCTCAATTGTGTTATAATCTTGTGGCACATTTCCTTGAAAACCTTGGGGTTGGAAAGGTGGAGGTTGATTTCTAAAACCCTTGATTGTTACCTTGAAAGGTATTTCCTTGATTGTTAAAGGTATTTGGTGGTCTATAGTTATTCCCTTGGTAAGGTGGTCTTTGACCTTGATTCCTTTGTAACACTTGAGGAGGATTTTGTTGAATTTGGGTGGGTGGTTGGGGTGGGAATCCCGGTGGAGTAAGGTAATTTTGAGATTTGTAAGAAAGGTTATTGGGATTGATATTTGGCTTGAAGTGTTCACGATGTTCCTCTTGGTAAGCATAACATTCCCCTTGATAACCTTGCACCTTATCACATTGTTCATAGGAATGGGGACCTCCACAAGTCGCATAAGAAAGAGTAATGGCATGCACATCATTTATGGAATGATTTCCCATAGAAAGCTTCATCAAGTCATTCATCATTGTTTCTTGCATCTTTTGAGAATTTTGCATGAATGTTTGACTTTCTTATTGAGCTTGAGTAAATGCTTGCATGCATGAAATGAGTTGAGTCTCCAATGGTTTAGAACTTCCTTCTTGAATGACATGGACTCTTTCATCAAATTGTGTGTTGGTTTGAACCATTGCTTTGGTCTCAATAATATCCCAAGCCTCTTGAATGGATTTAAGAAGAATATTCCCTCCCGCGGAAGGATTAAGTGAGTCTTGGTGATGAGGTTTAAGGCCATTGTAGAAAGTATTGATTTGGTGAACTTCATCCAATCCATGGTTAGGGCATCTCCTCAATAACTCTCAAAACTCCTACCAAGCATCACTAAAGGTTTGACTAGGTTTTAGTTGAAAGCCTATAATTAAGTTCCTCAAAGTCGTGGTCTTAGATGGGGGAAAGAACTTGTTCAAGAACTTAGTAGTGAAACCATCCCATGTGGTGATACTATCGGGTGGTTGTGTGTCTAACCAATGCTTAGCCGGACCCTCTAGTGAAAATTGCACCAATATCAACTTAATGGCATCATGGGGAACTCCATTATACTTAATGGTATTGCAAAGAGCAAGGAATCTCTTAAGGTGATCATGAGGATTATCATTCTTGTTTCCATAGAAAGGTGTGTTTGAAACCAAGTTAATCATAGCCGTTTTTAGCTCAAATGAATTTGCGGGAATGTCAGGAATCTTGATAGCATCGGCATATCCGTGAAGATTGGATTGCAAATGTTACATCAAAGAACGAGTATCAACTCTGGCCATGGCTTCTTGTTGTGGATGAATCAAAGCACGATTCTCGTGATCAGCTTGATGGACGGTGGTGTTCCTACTCTTTCTCTTTTTCTACCTTTTCGGAGGAAGGGGTTGTACACCAATCGGTATTTGTGCACGCCCGCGAGTGAGCATGCAACTCAATACGAGGAATGAGAGAGAAGCTCTCGTGTGACTTTGAAGAAAAAAGGATTATCCCCTTCGAGTTTCAATATGAAATATCCACAAGAAAATAATAATATACGTATGTACTACTTGGGTGCAAGACCCCCAATGAAGCCTTCCTTCTTAGAATACTCACAAGTGAACGGGGGGTTAGGTGGCGCGAAGCACTTAAGTACCTATTGACCCTTAGATGGCATTTTATAGCACATCGCCTTTCTAGTCACTTAATTGCTTGTATTCTTCGAATTGTTGCTTATTGGAAGTATTTATCTATTCTTGCTTTATTTTGTTTGATCGATACACGTGTCAAGGACCGGAACGCCCCTCAACACGGTGTATTGCCTTGGCAATACTTATGGAGAATATGTGAATTGGTTGTTCTTATACGTATACGTATTTACTTATAATAATATATGGAAAATATTTTTGTATTTATGAGTTTTTAAGAGAAAATACTATATGTACATAAAAACCGAGAGAATCCCATAATATATATTTTTGGGTGCAATCTCTTAGGAAAAAGATTGCTTTGTGGGTTTTTAAATTTGTTTGGTAAATTCTTTAGGAAAAGAATTGATTTTTGTGATTTTTTAGTTTTTATATATTTTTATATTTTTGATTTTTTTTTATCTTTTTGATTTATAATACGTAAAAATAACGTTCACAAAGTGAACGGATCCCAAAAGCCAATGAAAACCGTCAATCGATAGTCTCTCGTAAAGTCAAAGACCCGGCAGCGGCGCCATTTGAAATGTGTATAGTTGAAGTTCGTTTTTCTCAGTTCTTAACAAATTGAAAGTCCTAACAAGATCGAGTTTTTAGTTGTTTTTGGTTGGTAAATTATTTGGATATTCTATAGCTAATTCAAACAAAGCCTTGCTAAAATGAAAAATACAGTCTACTTATACGTAAAACAAAGTGCACAAACCAAGTTTTTATTCAATTAAAATGCTAAAATGTAAATCTACAAAATATAAGGACTGAAAATGTAAATTCAATGAAAATTAAATGCTAAAAATACAAAGTCAACAAGTCTAGGGACTATTCATGCAAAATCAGTAAACTAAATGACTCAAAGTGAAAATTTATCAAACTAAGTAACTAATTTGAAAACTAATTTGAAAACTAACTAACCACTTTTTAACAACTCTGAAAATACAAGGACTTAATCTTTGCAAACCCTAATTAGTTGAAAGATTAGCTTGAATTAGAAACTGTTTACAACTAAAAGGACTAAAAAGAAATTTTCTAAACTTTTTAACCAAAAACGGGTTAAGAGACAAAATAAGCTCGTTTGAGATCGTTTTTTGACCAAATAAGCTCAAACCACTTTCAAAAGACTTAAAATCAAAATTAAGCTAGACCTGTCAAAGGAATTAAGCTGAAATTGGCTAAAACTCTAATAAGCAACTTCTAATAAGCTCAAAATAAGCTAACTGATAAGCTACTCATGCACTACTTGATTTTATTAAGAAACTTGTTAAAGAACTCAAAAGAAGAATGGGAATCCAATTTCAAAGAAAATGGTCCAGTAATAAGCTCTAAAATTGAAAATAAGCTAAAATGAGCTTAAGTTGACTTTTGTTGACCAGATTTTTCAAAAAGCTCAAATTCTCAAAACCTACTCAGGAACACTTTCTAAATGGAAATATGAAAGAAAATCAGCAAGTTTCTGAAGTGGAAATGGAGATATGAGAAATCAATCCATGTTTTTATCACAGGGAATTGCAATTGCTCTTATGCTTATTAAAGTGCTTATTTCTCACTCAAAACTAGATACTGTATAATTTCCTTCTATAAGCTAAAAGTTCATATGTTGAGTGAAAGATGAGAACTGGTTTCAAAGGATTTCATCCAAAATTAAAGAAATGCTAAGCAATTGAAAAATCACTACTTTCTGAAAATTTTCTAAACAAGAACTGACCCAAACTTTTTTGTGTACCAATTACCTTTTTGACTAAATCCTTGACTAGAAAATGACTGAAATCTTTATGCTATGACTAGTTGACTTGAAATGAACCAAAATTTGCCAAAATCTAACACTTAACAACAACTATCAAGCTATTCCCAAACACTACTTATCTGATCTTGAAAAAACTTTTATGAAGAAATTTAAAGCAATTGGTTAAACTGAGTGAAAAGCAATATCAGAACAAGTTT
The DNA here is from genome assembly GCA_025667525.1 of Glebionis coronaria. NCBI lineage: Eukaryota > Viridiplantae > Streptophyta > Magnoliopsida > Asterales > Asteraceae > Glebionis > Glebionis coronaria. Next base: position 215,366,223 of record CM046875.1, read on the forward strand.
TATGGCTAGAATTAAATGCAAAGTAACCACAAGCAAACAGCTTAAAAAACTAAGACTCAAAATGACTTGTAAAGCTAAAATGACTGATTAATCCTGAAAACAGGACAAGAACAAGACTAATAAGCAAGTATTAAGCTACAATAAGGCTACTCAAACACTGAAATCAGATCAAAAACAAGCTAAACACACTTTATCATGCAGACAATCAAGGATTAACTAGGAATTGAACAGGAAAGCAACAATTCAGTGGAACTAAAACTCAGAAATTGAAACCTTCTAGCTTAGGCCTCCATTGGGTAGTAGAGAAGCGCTGAGCTTTCTAGCTAGTGCTAACCACCACCTTAGCACTAGAAACAACAAAACATCTACAAATCAACAGCTACAATCACCATAATCTCCATTTATGAACTTGAAACCTTCAAAATCAACTAGAAACTTGGACTGGAATGGACTGAACAGGAACAACAGCTACAAGTCTTCTCAATTAGCTAATCATGATCAAATGGTGATCATAACTAACTAGAACAGCAACTAAGTAAAAAGATGCAATGTAGGAATAGTAGAATAGCAATGAAGAATTTGGAGGGAAAATGGAAATTTTATTGATTATGGATGAAAAGTGGTTACAAGATTAGTTATAACTACCTAACAGACTCTCAAAAGGTTGTCAAGCTTTTGAGAGTTGTTAATTACAACTATGAACTAAATTAAAAGAGAGAGCTAAATTCTAGTGTGTGTGTTTTCACACTAGCTACATTACAAGAAATGAGAACTATTCTAGGGTATTTATAGAATGGAAATGTGAAGTAGTTGGGGATTGTGACGTGTCAGAACCAATCAAAAACTTCCACGTGGACAATTCTACTTAATTGAGTTTTTCAGGTGAAGAACACTTTTGGGGATTTTTGATTGAGTTGATTTCTTGTTAATTGAGTTGTATGGTTGTATTCCTCTCTCAAAAACGATCACTTTTGATGTTTATATCATCTTCTGAAACGCATCCTAGCTCAAACCCGCTCCTGGCAAATTTGTTGAAGAAGATGAACACGTGGCAGATTCTTATTGGGTAAGAGATTGTTACGTGGATCGTTATCCAAGTTGGATAAAAGGATTATTGCATGGCGTTGTTTGATTGGTGGAGAACTGGTGAGTGCGCTGCACTGTTGGGATATGGGCATTCAATGCCAAATGAAGTTAGTGGCCAGCTGGCGCTATTTTGGCAATCCATGTTTATTGTTTCCTTGCTTCCCATTGGTTGAGAGCATTTCACACGGATCAAGCACATATAACTTCCAACAAATGGCAGAATTAACCCCCAAACTTTGGCAGTTTGAACTTTTGAGCTATAATCTTTATTTCTTTGACAATTTCAGTCCTTCAACTTGCATTTTTAAACATTTAAGCCCTTTGACTTGATTGACTTGAGAGTTGACCAGATTTGACTTTGATCTTGACTGTGACAAATTTACACTGTTGGTCCTTCATCTTTTGCAGATTGTCAAGATAGGTCCTTGCACTTCAAAGTCTTGTCACTTTTGATCCTTCTTTGTCTTTTTCATCCAATTAACTTGATTTTTCCTTTGTTTGTTTGAAAATGCATCCTTCTTACCTATTTGCACACAAACACAAAACATACCACATAATTCCGCTTTATAGCACAAAGTTTAGGTATTTTTCTTGTGTTTTAGGGTGATTTGTTGATAAATTGATATGAGTTTTTTCTCATATCAATTACCCCACGCATGACTTGGAACTTGCAGCAGTGGTGTTTGCATTGAAGATATGGAGGCACTACTTATATGGAGAATCATGTGACATTTTCACGGACCACAAGAGCTTGAAGTATATCTTCACTCAACGTGAATTGAACATGAGGCAGAGGAGATGGTTAGAGCTGTTGAAGGATTATGACATTAATCTACAGTATCATCCCGGAAAGGCAAATGTAGTAGCAGATGCTCTTAGCAGGAAGTCCGGAACGATCAACGGCATTAAAATCGAAGAGGAAATCATAAGAGACTTGGAGCGACTTGACATCGAGATCATGGTACGTGGACATCACGGTTACTGGGCTAATCTTAGAGTAGAACCCGAGTTACTCTCTAAGATCAAGGAAGCTCAGAAGGATGACGGAGAAATCTGGGCGATAGTACAAAATTTGGAGAAATAGACAGAATTCAGAGTAGATGCAGATGGTATCGTATGGCAGGGCACGAGACTTTGTGTTCCTGAATACCAAGAACTCCGGGAAGCCTTGTTAGCTGAAGCTCATAGCTCCCCATTCTCTATACATCCTGGTTCGACTAAGATGTACCATGACATCAAGCAGTACTTTTGGTGGAGTGGTATGAAACATGATGTGGCCACTTACGTCTCCAAATATCTTACCTGCCAACAGGTTAAGATCGAGCATCAGCGATCTGGCGGTCTCCTTCAACCGTTAGATATTCCAGAGTGGAAGTAGGACAAAATCACCATGGATTTTGTTACTGGTCTTCCGCCTACTAAGAGGAAGCACGATGCAATTTGGGTTATCGTTGATCGACTTACCAAATCAGCTCATTTCTTACCGATCCGCAAGGAAGATCCGGTAAGTAAACTCGCTGATACGTACAGAAGAGAGATCATGAGACTCCACGGTGCACCATCCAGCATCGTCTCAGACAGAGATCCTCGTTTCACTTCGCGCTTTTGGAAGAGTCTATAGAAAGCTTGGGGTACACAACTTAAGCTTAGCACGGCCTTTCACCCTCACACAGACGGACAGTCGGAGCGAACAATTCAGACATTAGAAGATATGTTGAGGTCATGTGTGTTGGAATAGACGGGTGATTGGGACGATTATATCTGTTTGGTGGAGTTTGCATACAACAACAGCTGGCACGCAAGTATCAAGTGTGATCCTTTCGAGATGTTGTATGGCAGAAAGTGTCGCGCCCCAATCTGCTGGGATCAGGTTGGCAAGCGAACACTTGAAGGACCGGAAATCATAGAGATGACCAATGAAAAGATCGTTGTAGCTAAGCAGAAACTTCAGGAAGCACGGTCACGTCAGAAGAGTTACGCCGATAAGCATCGTAGGGACATACATTTTAATGTAGGAGATCACGTCTTCCTTAAGGTTTCGCCAGCACGTGGTGTTAGACGCTTCGGGATTAAAGGGAAGCTCAGTCCTCGTTTCATCGGACCGTTTGATATCATTGAACGAGTCGGTGAAGTATCTTACTGATTGGCGTTACCTCCGTAGCTTTCGCATGTGCACAATGTGTTTCATGTGTCCTTACTCAAAGGGTACCAGTATCATCCCCTTCACATGGTTCAGTATCCACTAGAACAGATACGTGAAGATCTCACTTTTATAGAAGAACCCGAACGAGTTCTTGACAGACAAGAACGAGTCATGAGAAGGAAGACGATTCCATTCGTCAAAATCCTATGGAGGGATCATACCGAGTGGGAAGCCACTTGGGAAACAGAGAAGTCTATCCGGGCTTCTTACCCTCATTTCATATTTTGAATTCGAGTATGTTCTTCTTTTCCAGGTTACTTTATCTATAATTCGGGGACGCGTTATTCTTTTTAGGGGGGAAGAGTTGTAAAACCCGCATGCTTTTACCATGAATAGTACCCTTAAGATCGTACGTACTAGATTAAAACTTTCCTATTATAGCATGATTACGATTACGTGTTAGGATTTTATGTATTACGTACGTGTTAGAACACGATAAGTATTTACTACGCACGAGCACGCAATAATTATTTGACAATAATTAATCACGAGCATGCGATCATGAAATCATGAACGTAATTAAATCACGAACTATTATTAATTACGTATATATATATTTATTACGAGCGTAAATAAATATATTAGGTCACGATAAATTACTTAACGAGAACACATTAAACGCGAACACAAATAATCACGAACGAGTAACTAAACATCGAGACACGGAAAACGGTACGGGTACCCCATGTGGGGCCCCTACCCGCGGCAACAAGGGAGAAATGGGCCAAGCCCATTTCAATTTTCACTAAAAGGGGGTTAAGGGAAAAACACTACTCATTTTTCACTTTACAGAGGATTTTCACAAAAACCTAAAAAGTTCTTCCTCCTCCTTCTTTTTCTTTTTTGGCCGCCACCCTCAAACACACCAAAGGGGTGTTGTTTGATCTTTGATCTTGGAATTGTTGCTAGTGTTCGTGTTTGTTCATCATTGTTTAGATCCACGCATTCGGTAATTCTTTTAACCCTTTTCTTTTGATTTAATCTTTTAAATAATTAAGAACATGATATGTTTTTCTTAAAAACCTAATTAAATCATAGATCTAACATGAAATTGGTTTTGGTATAAATCAAAAGGGATGTTTAAGGGGTGTTTGTTCTTGGCCGCCGCCTAAACCGAACCCGAGAGGGTCTCGGTTTGGCTATTTGACCACCACCGAGACCATATGGTCCCGGTTGGTTGGTGTGGGTCCCACGGCAGCAACAAGACAAGGGTAACCCCGAACTGGTTCGGGGTATGGTGTCGATTTCATGTCCGGTGCATGGTTCTTAGTCAAAATCCGGTTCACGGTGTATGTTAAGATTATTTTTTCTTTTATAATCTTATGTTAAAATTAAATTAATGAACATGACATGATTAATTTAATAACATGACTTAGGTTATATTAATTATTAAAATCATGAAATTATTAACCTAAGTATTTTATATTTTTAAGACATATAATTAATTAATTATTTAAAAACCATGGTTATAATTAATTAATTTACATGACTTAGGTTATATTATTAATAAATAATAATACATGTTTTAACCTAAGTATTTAACTTTATTTAATTAAAAACATGTTATACTTTAATTAAATATTTTAACCTATAGTTTATTTTTATTACATGAAATAATTAATAAACTATACATTATATCATATGACTTAGAAAATAATCATGAAAACACTTAGGCTTATATACTTAGCTTATTTAACCAGCTTATTTCTAATTATGGAAACTTTCTATTTTTAGAAACTTAATTAAATAAGGCAGCTAATCTATTTATGGAAACTTTCTTTTTTTAGAAACTTATTTATTTCAAGCAGCTAATATATTTATGGAAACTTATTTACTTAAGGCAGCTGATCTATTTATGAAAACTTTCTCTTTTTAGAAACTTATCTATTTTAAGCAGTAATTCTATTTTTGGAAACTTTCTATTTTTGGAAACTTTCTATTTTTGGAAAATTTCTATTTTTGGAAACTTCTATTTTTGGAAACTTTCTATTTTTAGTAACTTTCTATTTTTTGGAAACTTTCTATTTTAGGAAACCTGCTATTTTTGGAAAGTTACTTATTATTACACAGTAAGTATAATAATACATGAAATACCAGAAATACTTAATCAGAGTAAACAGAATATAAGATAAACACAGTTTAAGGCTTTAAACAGTAAAACATGATAAGAACATATAAAATAAGCTAAGACATGACATAAAACCAGCTACGTATTTAGTAAGCCGATACTTATTCATGTATGTATTTATGTAGCATTAGTGATTCGGAAGTAGGATTCCTCTCAGTTCATCTTCTTCGTTCACTGGACATAAGGTACGGATTCCCGTCCTTTTAGTATGGACATTCCCTCCTTATTAGGATTCCCCGTATGCAGCCAAATATTTTCCCGTAGTATAAGTATGTGTTTGAATTGCTTATGTTTAATTTAGAATACCTATAGCCATATACATGCATGACCAGTTTCACCTAGTTATGAAGGTACCATAACCATAACATTAGAGGCACTGATGTTATGACTTCACCACGGTGGAGTGATTGCTCGTGGCATCCCTTCAGCTTTTGGCCATTTATATTATATTTATCATGTGGGGCGTATGGGTGCATCCTAGTTACATATTTTCAGTCAGGATTTCATGGTGAATGTGGTGTGTGCCTTGCATTCTTCACAAGGAGCTGATCCCTCCTACCCAAAAAACCAGTATATTAAATTAGAGGCAGCCCCTCTAATTTGCATGATGAGGTCATAATATTTGTCTTTTTATAGTTCGTTTTTCTCGACTCAATTCGAATTAATGTAACTTTTCAAGCTCGACTTAATTGTTTTTGGTGAACAATAATTTGTTTGGTATTATTAACTACTTGGCACACAAAGCGTATAAAAAATGTAAAATATTATGCTATATTACCTACTACATATGCGTACTTTCTAAAAACAAATTACAAATACCACAATTATAGGACGAAAAGTAAAAAAAAATGCGCAAACAAAATGTAAACGAGAAATATTAAAATGCTAGACGAAAATAAAAGTACAAATGCAAGATATTAAAATGCTAAAAATACAAATGCAAAATTTATCCTAAAAATGTAAATGCCAAATTTATTCTAGAAGTGTAAAAAAACTATGGACAAAAATAACAAATTTTAAACAAAATGCATTTAACAACAGAACAAAACTAACAGTCTAAAGTCAAGTTATTGTAAATTCTATTTCACCAAAGTCTAGCAACCAAATTTGACTAACAAATTTCAATGTTGTAAAACTAGCTCAAATTTGGAAACTTAAAAGCCCAATAGACTATGTATTAAGCGAGTCCTTACTGTAAGGAAAAAAAAAATCTAATCAATGGAAAAGAACCAAAAATGTGCAACACCAAATCTTAATGAAATTGTCTAAAGAAAATAACCACAGTCTAAATATGAGTTAATACATTTTTGCTACTTTTATTGATTACAAAATAGTTTTTACAATTCCTATCATCTCGTAATACATTTTAACTAAATTCCAATGTTACCACTGAATTTATGAAAACAATATCAGGTCTTAACTAAACATCTAAATCAAAAATCAGATTAAGGTAATCAACACATTCTTACTGATATACTCAAATTCATTTACAACATATTCCAAGAACAAAGCTTGAGATAAAATCCTAACTTAACTAGTGAGATAATGAAGTGGTATCCTAAAACAGTGAACTGAAATCAATCTAAAGTTCTAATAACTAGCAGACATACTCTCCCTATTATTCTAAAACTCACTCTAATACATTGCACTAGTTTTCTTTTTAACCAAAATGACAACCTTTACTGTTAAACTAACTCTTCTATACTGACCTTATATGTGACTATCCTCACGCCTAAGTATAACGCACATTCTGATGTAAAACAACCAATCAATTCAACAAAATCAACTAAGTATTCCTATTACCAAACATCAGTTACAATAATTATAGAAATTTTATAAAAGATAAATCCTATAAAAGAACGCACAAGAGTAAAACAAGTAGCAAACATCGATTAACAAATCAATTCAAGCAAGTAACAATCGACATAACATTACAAGTCTAACTAGCGATTTATACTATATAATTGCAGGAAAATAAACTAGCTTAACCATTTTCTTCCAGGCCCGTCCGTTGATGTCGAAGCGCGGCGCTGAGCCGGCTTAACACAAACAACTCAAACGCCTTCTTTCGTCTGATCTGATGAACAGTAACTTCTGAACTACATCAAACAAAAACCTGCAAAACTAAAAACAAAGCAAAGAAAAACAAAACTGGACTTTTCGATTCTGAACCTGCAAGTCAGAAAACCTGCAAAACTGATAACCAAACGAGCCAAAACTTGCTAATCCTTTGGAATCGCTAACACTTATACTTAATGAACAGATTTAAATGCGTCTAATATCTGCTAAGCTCAAACCAGTATTTATATCAATCTGATCTTCAATCAAACGAATGCTAAGCTAACTTGTGAACAAAAATATTACCTCTTAAAATGTTATTGAAAGTAATCAGAATATTTGACTGAAAACTGGAAATTTCTCATTACTAAAAGTATGACTTTAAAACTGATTTACAAACTACAAACTGAATTCAACTGAGTTTCAACAGAAAACGATTATTTAAGCTAACTCTAATCCTAACTTGAACTCAAGATAACAATGTCTACTCATTAACTGATTTACTAACAAACTTTAAACTGACTCAAATATTTAACCAACTAGTACTACTTATGATCACAACTATGAGCCTAAGAAACTGTACGAACAAACTTATAAGCTGAAACGACCTATGAACAGTAACCGAGAGTAAAAGATCTATCAATGGCCGGACTTATAACAAACTTTTGATAGAGATGTAACTAATTGGAACGCAAAACTAATGAAGAATTAAAGAAAAGATATTTAAGAGAAGAACAACTTTCATTAATGGAAGATTAACTAGTTTGTTACAACAATTAAAACTGAAAAGTAACTGATGAAACTGATTTATTAACAACTAAAACAGATTTTTAATAACTATGAGAAAGATTATCTAATCTACACCTACAACTATGTGTAACTACTCCTAGTGCTAACCATTCTCAAATGAAGCCTTCGTCTTCTATTTATAGGCGTCGAGAGGAGAGGTGTAACGTGTTCTAGCCAATGATTGAATGCCACGTATTAAATACGAGGTTTAAACTCGTCCTTCTTCTTCATCACATTTGGGGGTTTCTTCGTTTCTGAGTCTTGATCGAATTGGCTTGCATCTTCTTGTAGAGGAGAAAGAGAGGAACATTTTTCTTTCTTTGATCTTCGGTTGAATCCTTCTTGATCTTCATAAAAATCGAGTTGCAGGTCTTGGTGGTGGAAAAGGTATAACTGACTGTTCTTTCTCTCTCTTGCTCGGTTGAGGATGAAGACGTGTATGTTTTTGTGTTTGACCGAATATTGGTCAATGACCAAGTAAATAAGACTTTTCAACATATTTGCCATTTGGTCCCTCAATTTTCATTTCTCTTCAAATGGTTTTAAAACCTTTTTAAGTAAATTCCTTTCATCCTTTATCTTGTTAAAAATTGCAACTTAAGTCCTCGATCTTTGAAAGCTTGGCAAATAAGGTCCTTGAAAGCATCTTTCGTCTTTTTCTTCGTCTTTTGATAAAATAAGTCCTTGAAACCGCGTGATTGCTCGAAAATGTATCTTCTTACCTGAAAACACATGAAACACAAATACACGCATAATTCTGATATTTTAAAGTTAAATATTATGTATTTGACTGTGTTTTTAGTGGTTTTTGGATCATTATTGATGAGTGTTTTCACACTTATCAACTCCCCTCCAAGTATTCATGCACGGTGGATTTTCATGACCTATATTGGCTAATGGTAAAATATGATAAATATTTTTTTTACAAGATAAACATAAGGCTTTTCAAACTATAAAACCAGTTTTATCAAGACTTAATCAGATTACTCGGGACTTAGTTCTTTCGTTGTTATATGTTATATGCTTATCCTATTCAAGTTTTATTATACATCCGTGCACTGAGCGTATTGCTCAGCCGTTTTCCTTTTCTATGTTCCCAAAACGGCAGGTACTCAGGGACGCTCGTAGACTTTAAGAGTACGTGCATATGGACTGGAAGCTTTCTAGCCTTTCTTTACTTTATGCATTACTTTTCTTTTGATACACTTGATATGGACATTGTTTAGTCCTTTCCTTTACTATACTATGTTTGTGTGTGATGAGCTTTACATTTGGACTACCGATGTTTGATTCCGGTATTTTCCTTTTATGGTCATGTAATGTTTAGACATTTTTCCTTGTATGCTTTGATGACACGCCATAATTACGTGTGACATTTCCATTATCAAAATGGGGTGTTACAGTCCAAGCCCGGTTTTCCTGACTAACCTATTACAATACAAGACCATTTACAACTAAGAATATTACATTCTTGTTCGACTATATAAAATATAGGGCTAACAATTTGTTTATATGCCCAACTGGGGGCAGCTCATAACCCAAGCCTCGAAGTCCTAACTCTAGCTCTGCTAGGGGAAGGGTTGTTATACCATCATCGTCGTCAAGGTGTAAAGCTTGACGAACTAAAGCTTCAGTAACAACCCATCTAGCCCCATGAATAGTGCCAACTAATGCAATCACTCCATCAATTGTTTCAGAACGTACAAAGTTCCAAAACTGCTTGATGTGTGTTTAGGAACAAGTGGAGTATGTGAAAGATCATACCTTAAGAGAGACGCCATCAAATACCCAATCATCTTTATGTATTGGTTGTGCAAAGTATTATATTCAACCATATAAGCCACCATATTGTGTTGGCTTCTGAACCCCAACTCGACATTAGCAGGTTTAAACTTTGGTGCCATGATGAATGATTTGTGAAAACTGTAAGATGATAACAATGGAGGTATAAAGGTTTGAAAAATTTAGCAGACAAGAATAGTAGTTTACCTGTTCAAAAGAAATGAGCCTAATTTATAGGAGAGGTGTGAGCACACGATTCATTGAAAAGAAGGCAATTATAGTCAAAAAGGTAATGATTATAATCGCGAAAATATATAACTTATCTCCTTCATTAATAAAAGATACCAACTCTCTAAAATTACGACCCAAATTTTCGTAAAAAATAACAACTAGGTCGGACCCAATATTTTTCAACGGTCAAAAAGTAAATGTCAGCGTGTAACGGCTATATTCTTGTCAGCTTGTAAATTTTGTCATGTTAGCGTTGAAAATGGTCTTATCAGTGTTGGAAGGAAAATATGTCAGTGGCTAAAAAAAACCTTAACAAAGAAGTTTACCCTAGTGAAGATAACTCTTACACTGAAAATGACTGAAGGGTGGCAAGCACTGTCCAATCATGCACACTTGCATAAGCAAGATAGACATAATTTTCCTCAGGTGTCCCTTGCTAACCAAAGTTCTTAACAGTGAAGAAATCTCATATAAACTCTTTGTAACTTCCCAGGTAATCCCAATTAAAATTTTCACCAAGACTCCCAGCCGACCAATCCCAAATCCAGGCTAAAAAGTCTTGGCAACATGCACAGTATATCAACTTTGCATGCTACAATGTCTCAAGAACTAGAAATTCCAATTCTTACTCACATGTGGACACAATCTAGAATTGTGATAAGAGTATTCTAAGAATACCCAAAATCCTAAAGGTTTCCTAAACCTCCCTTTAAACTAGGATATACATAGTTGAAAAATAATATGTATATGACAAATTTTTATTTCAAGATAGGAATGTAAACATTCCAACCATCATAAATAAACTTTTGACACATTCCTTGTAAGCTCCAAAGATCCATAAGCAACTTTGTATCTAATTGAACAATGCTCACAATGCCTGCATGATTAGATGAAAAACCACAAAACTAACATGTTGCTATCAGCGGCCATTTTTATACTTGTCAGCGTCAAAATAACCTTTGTCAGTGTTAGAAAAATAAAGTGGAAAATCTAATACTTTACAAAGATAAATAACAGTGCACATCCTGTGCATACTATATAATGAATTCAAAAACACATTTTGGTGAGATTGATCATTCCAATACTTGTTACCAAGTACTGGAACCTCCCAACATCAAAAGGTTTAGTTAAAAGATCAGCCACATTCTCTTCTGTGTCTACCCTATCTGGATGTATTAAACTTTTTTCAAAACAATCTCTTATAAAATGATGCCTAATTTCTATGTGTTTAGTTTTATAATGATGTATAGGATTCTTAATAATGCATAATGTACTGTTATTATCTACAAATATCTTAGTATGCATAAACTTATACCCATAATCCAACAGCTGGTTTTGAATCATTTGTAGAATTTGCCACCACTGTTTGTTTCTTGCGTTGCCAAGATATAAGTCTGCTCCCAAGAAATTTACATCCACACTTGTGGATTTCCTATCAAACTTATAACCTCCATTGTCGCTGTCTGAGTAGCCAATAAGCTCCAATAGAGAATCTTTAGGATACCATATCCCAAGGTGGGATAGCACCTAAGGTATCTAAAGATCATTTTAACAACATGAATATGACACTCTTTGGGAGTCACTTGGTGGCGTGCACATGCACACACAACAAACATGATGTCAGGTCTAGAGGCAGTAAGATACATCAATGATCCAATCATAGATTTATAATGCCTAACATCAACATCTTCTCCATCTCCAGTCTTTCCCCAAGGGTGTTTCGTATCCATGGGTGTGCTAGCCCGTTTTTCATGAGGAGAAAAACCAAACTTCTTCAAGATCTCAACCACATATTTGTCTTGAACGATAAAGATACCATCTTCTTTCTGTGTACTTGTAAACCTAGAAAGAAGTTCATCTCTCCCATTGCACTCATCTTGAATTTGTCTGTCATGAGCTTGGAAAAGTCTTCACTCATCTTTGGATTGGATGATCCAAAAGTAATATCATCCACATAGACCTGTACATTAAGAAATTCATTTCCATTCTTCTTGGTAAATAGGGTTTGGTCTATGGTGCCCCTCTTGAATGCATTTTCCACAAGTTAAGTGGATAATGTACCATACCATGCTCTTGGGGATTGATGAAGTCCATACATTGCTTTCTTGACTCTATACACCTTGTCTCGATGCTCTGAATCTTCACAACCTGGAGGTTGCATAACATACACTTCCTCCTCAATTCTGCCATATAAGAAAGAAATTTTCACATCCATTTGATAAACTGTGAAACCCATGCAAGAAGCAAAGGCTAGGAAAATCCTTATTGCTTCTATCCTGGCAACAGGTGCAAAAACCTCTTCATAGTCTATCCCTTCTTCTTGTGTATATCCCTGAGCAACTAAACGTTCCTTGTTTCTGACCACAACCCTCTTTCATCCTTTTTATTCCTTAGAACCCAACGTGTCCCAATAGGTCTGACATACCTTGGACAGTCTACTAGTTCCCAAACATCTTGAATTGCAAACTGATGAAGCTCATCATGCATTGCTTCAACCTAGCTTGGTTCTTTAAGATCTTCAAAAATCTTCTTGGGTTCCTTTTGTGACAGAAAACAAGCAAATAAACATGCTTGCACAAGAGGGGTATCTTTCTTCTTGTGAATATTAGCAATGAATCCACTTTGAGTCTGCTTAGTCCTCCTTGTTTGGACAGGAGTCTGAATATCACCAATTATTTGGGAAGAAGGATGATCTTTGGCCACCTTTGTAAGTATTCCTCCCCCAAATAGTGAGTTGTCATGTATAGTGGATTCCATGTAGCCAATATCATCTTCATTGCTACTCCCATCCTCACTTGAACTTGGAGGTATGTTGTTAGTGGTTGGAACTGGTCCACTGACATCTTGATTGGTTATGGGGTCTTCAACATGTTCAAAAATATTCTGTTGGAGGAAGAGAATAAATTTCCAAACAGACTGTCAGCGGCTGAATTTAACGTGTCGGCGGCTGAATTTAACGTGTCAGCGTCTGCATTGGCTTTTTCAGCGGATGAAGATGCATGCATGGATTCACTATCTGTTTTTTCTTGTGGCCCTTCTTCCTCCTTTCCAGCAGCAGCAGATGCTTGCACAAAACCATCAGTTCATATAGGTATGGTGACATAATCAAATATGGGAGTTGGCTCAACTACATGCGATCCTTCTTCTTTAGCAACCTGTGTACCTGAATGTTCAATAACAGATTCTTCCAAAACATTTGGATACTTTTCCACAATGTCTGGATTATTGACAGGCATATAACTCAAAGTCCTAGATAATGGTTCTAAATCAAACAACCAATTAGGTCCAGACTTATGATCACTAGGTTTACATTCCAAGAATTAGAATCTTAGTCTTCTTGTTATAAACCCTGTACCCCCTGCTATTTGTGGAATATCCCATAAAAAGTCCCTCATCACCTTTTGAGTAAAACTTGCCTAGATTATCACTAGTATCTAAAATAAATACATGACATCCAAAAGGCCTAAAGAAGTCTATACTAAGCTTCCTATTCCAAAGCAACTCATGGGGGGTCTTATTATGAAACTTATTCACCAAGGCTCTATTTTAAACATAGCATGCAGTGTTCACAGCCTCAGCCCAAAAAGCAATGGGTAAATTTGCATCTGCCAACATGGTTCTAGTTGCTTCTATTAGAGTTATATTCTTTCTTTCAGCTACACCATTCTGCTGTGGAGTTCTAGCTATGCTAAACTCTCTAGAGATTCCCTTATTGACAGAAAAGGTATCTAGAAGGTTGTTCCTAAACTCACCACCATTATCACTTCTAATAATTTTAACCTCATGACATGTTTTCTTTTCAAATTGGGTAATGAAGTTGATTAAAGTCTTAGCAGTATGACTTTTAAGTGCCAAAAAGAAGGTCCAAGTAAACCTAGAATAATTATCAGTGATAACAAAACAATAGGATTTACCATTAAGACTTTCTATATTGGTTGGGCCAAACAAATCCATGTGTAGCAGGTGAAGTGGTTTAGAACTAGAATGCACACTTTTAGACTTAAAGGAGACCTTATGCTGTTTGTTGTCACAAACTTGTGACACACTAAACAAGTTATAGTCAAGTTCTTTTACCAAGAAGACTTCATCAAACCTTAGGTTATTGGTAATGAGAGTGCCTTTTCTAGAGATGGTTCCATAACCTCCTCCAAAATACACTTTATCACAATTCTTGATAGGAATGAAATTGGTAAGATAGTCTTCTTTCCCTGTCATATGCCTTGAGCATACACTGTCCCAATATCCTTTATCATTGACCTGCTTGTGAATACCCTGCACATGAAGAAAACAAATTAGTTTTTTTGGGAACCCAAGCCTTTGCAGACTTGGATTCATATGGTTGTTCAACAAGAATTGACTTATTCCTTGTAACAACCCCCTGTTCATCCCTTTGTGCCCTAAACACCCAATTTACCCCAATAGGTTTAGTGATGACCTTTGAAAGAAAACTAAATCTATTACAAGTCATAGAAATTCCATCTGAATTAGGGTTTTGGTCTTGTTTAGGTCTCCATGTCAAACTGGATGAAGCTTTAAACCCTGGTCCCTTAGGTTTTAAATACCTATTACTTGGTTTAACAGAAGATCTAACAGAAGCCAGTTGTGGCATTTTCATACCAAATCCAGATCTGTCAACGGCTGATTTTGACTTATCAGCGGCCAATTTGTTCCTGTCAGCGTCCAAATTAGGGTTTGCTACAGGAACCCATTGTCTGTTAGACCAAGTGTTGGTCTTTTGAAAGGGTCTTTGTCCATGAGTATTAGTCCCTCTAGAAAAGAAAGGAGCTGGTCTAGTGGTATGGGGACTTGTTTAGACAAAAGGTCTAGGTTTGACCATGGTTGACTTATTGTCAGCGGTGAATTTAGAGCCGCTGACACATTTATAAGCCAAGTGAGAAAAACTCCCACATGTGTAACAAGCCTTTCTAGACATAACCTTAGGTCTAGATTGAAAGAACCCTATCTCATTAACACTTGCTTGGCATTGAGGTTATCTAGGTTTCCTATACATTTCAACATATTTAACACTAGATTTGGTCTTAATTATAGAGCCAAGGTCAATAGGTCTTCCAGTGGTAGGATGAGTGATGGATATTGGTTTAACTTTAGTTTCTTCATCACTAAGAAGCCCCCCTTAACTAACAACATAGGGTTTGCTTTCTTCCACTGTTCCAGGTTAGTCACTTTCTGCTTATACTCTTCAACTGGGGAAAGCACTCTAGGTGGAGGAATAAATTCCTTTTCTTGGAGTTCTGGAATACCAGTCCAAGAGAGATCCTTTTTTAGGACACCATAGAAGTCTCCAGCAGGTGGTGGAATGTCAGCATATTCTTTCATCCCAATTCCCGACATGTCCCTAGGGTTTCTTTGTTTACTCACACATTTTTCTAGGGTTTGGCTGGCTTTATCAAAATTTTCAATTTTAATCCCTACATTCTCTTTATCCTTAATGGCTTCACTTAACTGAAGTTGCAAGTCAGCCTTACATTTCATTAAGGATTCTCTAGCTTCATTGTTGACATTCAAATCTCTAGTTAAAACATTAATTTGATCTTTTAGGTCAAAATCCATTTTCTTATATTCCTCTACCATTCCATCAGATTATTCAAGCCCCCTTTTATAGTTTGCAAGTCTAACTTCTACATCAAAAACATCTGATTTTAATTTCAAAATTTATATGTTAAGTTTTTAAGTGTTTAACCTGCAACCTTTACTACAAAAGGCGTCATCATATACCTAATTATCTGATGAAGAGGAGGAGTTGGCCATGAGAGTAAAGTGAACGTTATTTTCCTCTTCCTTTTTAGCCACCAAAGCTTGATTTTCTACCACCTCATCTGCCATAAAGCTCCAGTCCCATCCAATGCTATCAATACCTTGCATGGAAACCATAGCCTTTGGCTCAGCATCCTTAATAGTAACCATCTGTCTTGACTTCTTTCCAGCATCATCACTTCATGGAGATCTACACTCTCTCATGAAGTCTCCCATCCTATGACAATTATAGCATTCAACCTTGGATTTGTCAAATCCAGCTGTGTCTTTTCCATTAAAAGTCATCTTTCTTCCAAACCTCCTTATCTATTGGCCCTTATGCTTGCAAGTTCCATATTCCACTTGATATCCATCTCTTCTAGATCAGCATCATTGATTTGCTCTAGATATTCATAGGTAACTAAAGAACCATTAGGAAATGCAGCAATGTATGCACATATTGTATCCAAATTAATACCAGCAGATTTAAAACTTGGTGAGCCAACATTGTATGTGTCAGCTTCAAAATTTGAGCCGCTAACAAAAGTTGATCCACCGCTGACAAGTTTTGATCTAGTATCAGGATGTACATTCAATCCATTAACATATGAATCTTTGTCAATGGCTTGAGAGTCACTATGTGAGATGAAATCTATGTTTCCAGATGTTGACTTCTTTCCATGTTCAAGTAAGATCTCATTTTCCACAATTTTTAGCTTATTGTAGATATTATCAAAAGTTACACTCTTATGGGCATTAGTAGCAACAATTGATCTTGCTTCAATTTTCCATACATCACCAAGACCTCCAAGGAATGTAGCAATGATATCAGCATCTTCAAGTTTGGTTCCCATAAAAGCCAACTTGCTAGAGATGTCTTGAAGCCTTGATTGTAGAGTTTTACCACACTTTTAGGAAAAGGAGGGTAAAAAGGGAAAGTATTAAGTACGACGGTTTAGGAAAACCGTGTACAAATGACCCTAACATAAAACCGTAAAATAAGAGTAAATGATTTGAGATTAATATTGATTTAGAAGGGGATGAGAAAAGAGGATGACGAAGACGTGAAATTAATTACTACAACGACTTAACGTAAAACCGTAAAATAAGCCAAAATAAAAATTAATTCTAAAAATTAACAAAAATTCACCAAAAATCAAAATAAATAAAATAAGAATTTACCAATGATCAAAACTTTTTCAAACCTTTTAAATAATTAAATAGTCAATTTTTAAATGCTAATTAAAGCCCTAAAAATAAAATTAATTATCAAAAAGCCCAAATAAAGATTTTTCAATTGTTAAACCTCTAATATGACCTAAAAATATTAAAAACTATTTTTAGAAAATTTTAAACTAATAAAAACTATTTAAAATGATTTAAAACTATAAAAACTTAAAATAATTATAAAAATTAATCTAAAGATGATAAAATTATTCTAAAAGTTGCAAAATTCCTATTTTAATGTATTTAAGCTAAGTAAAATGTAAAAAGTTGAAAAATGTGAAATTTGAAAAATAATAATAAAATAATATTAAAATAATATTAAAAATCCAAAATTTATAAAAAATTTTAAAAACTTGCAAACTAGTTTATTTTAACCTAATTAAACAGAAAATGAAAGTGAAATGACCAGAATACCCCTATTGGGCCCTCAAATGGGCCAAAACCAAAAACAGTCCACTTAAATGGGCTTTTTAGCCCAAAAAGTCAAACCTGGCCCAATTGACTTGGAAAAGCCCAATCGGGGGGTGCGTGCAGGGCGGACGATTTTCAACTGACTCAAAATTTAATTCTAAACACAAAACTCTGAAGGCCCAAAAGCTGAAAGTGAGCTTATCACAGCTTATTAAACAAACAGCTTATCCTTATTGGGCCAATAAGCCCATTAAGCAATAAGCTAATGCCATAAGCTCTAACTTGACACACAACCTTCTTTTGAGATGCTTAAGAGATCTGTAAAAAGAAATTTTGAAAAAGCACACTCAATAAGCCAGAAATAAGCAAAGTACAATTTCACTAAAAGACAAAATAGTCGGGTTTGATATTTAGGGCACCTCAGGACTTGATTCAACTTGCAAAATGTCACAAATGAACTCAATAAGCCAAAACAATCAACAAAATTCCAATAAGCAACACCAATAAGCCAGAATAAGCCAATATGCACTTATGAAAAAGTCAATTAAGTTGGTTTTCTAGTCAAACCTAAAAGTCAACACACCAAATGCTCCAGTTTGAACAAATGGGTCAAATAATGAGCACCTATTACAAAATCCAAGTTGTTGCTGGTTAAAATAAGCTATTTTAGCTTATTAATAAGCTGAAACCCAAAATACACTAGCAGTGGCTAGTAGCAGGGGAAAGGAGTACCCACTGCTTTGACTATTTGACCAAGCTTTTTAGAGAGATTTAGTTGGATTCAATTGGAAACAAGGGCACCCTTGTGATCAGTGAATCACAAGGAGTCAATATCAACAAGAAAATCACAATTTGATTCACACAATAAGCCCAGATTAAGCAAACAGTCACCCGATATAGCACATATATGGGAAATAAGCAGTTATGCACAAATAAGCAGATATAGCATGAATAAGCCAACCAAATTCAACAGGATGCATACACAAGCTATATAATCTATGAATAAGCACAAACAAACTTAAATCAACCACTGAATCAAAGTGAATAAGCAGAAATAAGCATATGCAAGTTACTGATGAACAAGTATAATATGCAGAAACCTTTTGCTGGTCTAATTGACCATAGATCCAATTTCAAGCATCCAAATCTATTTCCCTGATGTTATTAACCTAGTTTAATCACTTGTTAACCCTAGTCTATGATTAGATCTAGGTGTCCCTTAAACCACAGCCAAAAATATCAAGTAACAAAGATTTTATAGCCCTATTATGAATCTAGGTGTTTTAAACCACAAAACCTTGCATACAAATGACCAAGTACACCAGGTAAACAAGTACCAACAAATAGCAACAACAAACAAACACTCAACAAGCCTCAAAACCTGCTTATCCAGTTAACCCAAACACCCCTTAAAAACATGTTTTGACAAATTTTCAAAGGATAATCCAATTTTAACCCACAAATCAAGCTAACAACACCTCAATAACATCAAACCAACACAAGTAAACCAGATTCAACCACAAAATCACTGATTCAAGAACAATCAAACAAAATCACAAATACTCAGAAAATATAGGAGAAAAGGAAAAAGGAGAAGGGTGAAAACATCCAAGACCTACATCCAGGCCCTGGATTGTTTGAGCTGAGGTACTAGCAGAACAAGTACCAGCTTCCAATGCTGCTAAGATGAAAAAACAATAAAGTGAGATCAAATAACCAATACTTTCTGATTTTTGAAACACAAGCCTTATCAATTAAAACTTTGCCTTAAAAACCTTCAAACATGTAAATGGAACTCAGAATTAGGCTATTCTAACACCAACTTTTAATAAACAAGAATAAGATTTCACAAATTTCTGAAAATCGAATTTTATTAACTTAAAAAAGGGATTACACAGATTGATAGCCTAAAACTGGAACAAAAGCTCTCTCACATGTTGAGGAGTCTTTTTATAGGCAAATGCTAGCTAATCACTGTTCCCAAACCCTAGAAGTGAATTTCCCCATTTGTCCTTGCAGAATCTTCTAGGCGTGTTGCCAGCTGGTTTGGGTGAATCCGGGACGTTTGTTTAGTGCTTGGTGACAAAGGAAAAACTTTGGTTCGTTGATCTTGCCATCAAATGCCAGGTGTCGTCATGAGAGTGGGAGTGGGGGTATCTTTCTGGTAGTGGGGATTAAGGTTTTTGGTGTGGGATGTGATTGTCTTGATGTGAATTACACGTGGGAACAACCAATTTTAATTTCCCCTTTGTTTTCCTCTTTTTAATCATGGGTAAAAAGGGGTGTTCTTCATGGTAAAATCCAAACAGTAAGTGTCACCCGCATTTATAGGAATTCAAACGATTGTCACTTTTGGTCCTTTGTTTTTGGGAAAAGTTGTATAGCAAGTATTTCAGTCCCAACAAACGCATTCCTTTGTTATAGAAGTTTCCCTTTTTTCACTTTTGGCACAAAACTTTTCCAAAAGGGTTACAAGGGTTGTTTTTGCCATTTTTGGATATTTGAGGGACTGATCTTGGACATTCTTGATCTTCAAAGGTCTTCAATGTATCTTTAACTCCATGAGGGACCATAATTTACAAATTAGATTTGATGAGGGATTAATCTTGCCAATTCTTCAAAGTTGAAGGACCATTTGTGTAATTTTGACAAACTTAAGGGACCAAACTTGTAATTATGATTTCACAAGGGTTTTAAGTGTCATTTCATCATTGTTTGAGGATCAATCTTGCATATCTTCAAATCTTCAAGGGTAAATGTTGGATAAATCATGATCTAGGGCCCGGTTCATTGTACGGCTTCGTTTCTCGTGTCTGTTTTTTCTTGTTTCTTGTGATCTTTTGTATTTTTCACGATATCCATACCTAAAATACACAAGTAAACAAACACAAGCATATATATGGTATTTTATGACATTTTATATGCATTTAAAGCCCGAAAAGACCGATGAGATCATGTATAAATGCCATCTCATCACTCCCCATACTAAGCCATTGTCGTGCCCTCACGCAATGCTAGAATAAAGTATCTAAGAATCACCAAAGTTCAATTTTATTAACCTTTATTGAAAAGTAAAAGACTAGCAACAATACTATGAAGATATGTAAAGACATAATGTATGATTTTCATCACAAATGTGACTTTTAGGGTCAAAGAATAGAAACAAGTAAATGTCTCTTAGAGTAAACTTTGTCATCCTTGATTGTCATACATTCCATGCTAAGTGCAAAAACGAGATCATTGTTGGTACAAGTCACAATGCTAACACTACTCATACGTCCAAATTGTGTAATACTTTTTCTCTCCGCAATCCTAGTTATTATAAAAAGAAATGGGTTACTAGCATTTTTTGACTATTTGTCATGGATCACAAGTGATTCATATTGACTTATTTGAGTAGTTATTAGTCCGAAAGCAAAGTAGCATGATTTAATCGATAGTTAGCCGAAGGACAAAATCTTTTAAAACGGCTTCTCGTGTATCTCCTTAAGTTCATATCTTGGCATAACTCGTTTCACGATTTGAGACCTTTCTCGGACCGATATTTGGCATGTACTTCATACTTCGAATCTTGGGAAGACGTTCTTGAAATTATGGTCTTCTCTTCATATATTTAGAATTTCTTCACTTACGTTTTTGAGAGATTCTTCATATTTAGACCAGGACTTCATCATTTTTCTTCAATCTTTATTTTGGACTTTGTTACACAACGATCCGCCTCCTTTTCGGACTTGGATATATTTATCCTCATACCTTGTAAGGGTCTTTTCGGATAGACTTTCTCCATGATCTTTAGGGGAGTAATTGCTTTTCGTCGTGTGTCTCGATCCTTCATATTGATTTAGGAATAATGATACTTCACATCATCTTGGATCTTTAGCAACAAAATATAGCTCCTCATGCCTTGTTAGGGCCTTTTTGGATCATCACCAATCTTCGCGTCCCGCTTCAATAATTTATGCCTTGGCTATGAACTCTATTCAACCCCGAGCAACTTTTAAACGATCTTGCGCTAGAGGCTAAGTAACCTTTCAAATCGTACGACCTTACTTATTGCAATTATTTTTATTCCTAATGCATTGATTTTATGGGAAGAAAAAGCCACAATTAAAAACATATGAGTTTTTGAAAGAACATTTTCATGTTCTACGTTTAGCATGATCACTTGTCTAACTCTATCATCTCTCGTTCTTTACTATTTAAATACCTCTAAATAAAGAGACTCGTGAATACTTAGCCATGCAAGTCAAAATTAAGCCAAATTTGGATTAACTTCATTAAGACTATATCAAATCAAAGTTTTGGGTTTTCAAGCCACCTATAGGATCTTGCACTTTCTTGGACTTTTTTAAGTTTAGAGAATGCATTTTATAGTTTCTTTGATAAGTGACTTTCTAGGATCAATTATAGGAACTTGCGAAAAGTTCTTGTTCTTAACCCGAATGAGCTAAGACTTTCGCGTTTTAAAGCTCCCTATATAAAAGTCTAGCAAAACTTGAATTGAGCGGGTTAAGGAATGTAAATGGCTCCAAATGCCCATCAAGTCAAAAATTAGCTCTTATTCTACCCATCGGAAAATATACATTCGTGTCTTAAAAACACTTATGAAAACTAAGAAAAAATTTAAAATTTGGCTATTTTTAGCCTTATTAGCAACAAAACAAAACATTGAAAGTTGCAAAACGTGAGGGCGTAGCAAAGCAAGTACCTATTCACCCCCCCCCCCATACTAAAAGTAAACATTGTCCTCAATGTTTCGAGTCTATAGGTGGAGCACCCCCATACTAGAGACGAAGAATCGAATGCTTAGGATCTAGCATGGAAAGGGTGATCAACAATATATCTAAAGCCGTTTATGAATTATGCTAAAAGATAATTGCTAGAAAAATAAAGGATATGTCATGGATTCGTGAAAAATTTCTTCAAGCAAACGATGGAGGCTCAGGTAAACGAACACGAGAGTCTTCAATCGTAGATGATGATGATGATCTAGATAACACAATCACAAACAACCACGAGACAACGAGTTGGAAGGGTACAAGTCACCTTACTAGTGGTTAGCAAGCATAAAAGGATAAGCATGGGATCTCCCCCACAAGGCACCTCGTTTTTGATTACCGAGTCATGAGCTCGACTCGATCCCCTCAATGCTAATTATCATTGGGGAAGGTGACTTGGTCGAGGTCAACCATTGAAAGAATTTCCCCACCAAAGTAGTTCTTAAGCCTATGTCCATTCACCTTGAAGTTAGTACCATCATCTTGAGCTAGCTCGATGGTCCCATAAGGAAACACTTGTGTAACGGTGAAAGGACCAGACCAACGAGATTTCAACTTCCCGGAAAATATCTTAAGTCTAGAGTTAAAAAGTAACACTTGATCACCAACGTTAAAAACCCGGTTTTTAATCTTTGCATCATGAAACTTTTTAGTCTTTTCTTTGAAAATCAATGAATTTCATAAGCATTGTCTCTTAATTCATCTAATTCATTCAATTGTATTTTCAGGTGATCTCCCGTGGTCTTTAAGTCAAAGTTTGCATGCTTAAGGGCCGAATATGCCTTGTGCTCCAATTCAATGGGCAAATGACAATTCTTCCCATAGACTAACTTATAAGGAGTGCAACCAATATGTGTCTTATAAGCGGTCCTAAAGGCCCATAAAGTGTCATCGAGTTTGTCGGACCATGAAGCATGTTTTTCTCCAATTGACCTCTCTAAAATCCTCTTCAAAGCTCGGTTCGAAACCTCGACTTGCCCACTCGTTTGCGGGTGATAAGCCGTAGAAAGACGATGAGTAACTCCATATTTCTTTAAGACCTTCTCGAATTGGTCATTACAAAAATAGGTTCCACGATCGCTTATAATAGCACGAGGGGTTCCGAACCGAGAGAATAGTCGTTTCAAAAACTTCACTACCACACGAGCATCATTAGTAGGTAAAGCCTTAGCTTCCACCCACTTAGAAAGGTAGTCCACCGCGACGAGGATATACTTGTTACCATGAGACGATGGGAACGGCCACATAAAGTCTATTCCCCATATGTCGAAAATCTCACACACTTGAATTATGTTTTACGGCATTTCATCACGTTGAGACGATTTTCCTTGACGTTGGCACGAATCACACGACTTTACAAGTGCGTGTGCATCACGATAGATAGAAGGCCAAAAGAATCCGGCATCGAACACTTTCTTAGCCGTGAGATTAGCACCGTGGTGACCACCCGTGGGTCCCTCGTGACAAGCTCTAAGGATATTAGAAGCTTCGGCACCAAAAACACAACGTCGAACGAGTTGATCCGCGCAAACCCGAAAGAGATAAGGGTCATCCCAAAAATAGTACTTGACGTCACGAAAGAATTTTCGCTTTTGTTGTGTCGTCATACCCTTGATTATGAAATTGCCCGCATGGTAATTTGCAATGTCGGCAAACCATGGGGTGGTGTCTTTAGAATTCACTACACCGAGAGTCTCGAGAGGAAATATTTCGGTGATTTCCTTGTTCTCGAAAACATCTTTGTGAGGATCTTCTAGACAAGAGAGATGATCGGCCGCTAGATTCTCGGCTCCTTTTTTGTCAAGCACGGTAACATCAAATTCTTGGAGGAGGAGCATCCAACGAAGCAATATCGGCTTAGCATCTTGCTTAGCTAAGAGATACTTGATAGCCGAATGGTAGGTATACACAATGCTTTTAGTTAAGACGAGATAAGGTCGGAATTTTTCAAAAGCATAGACCACGGCAAGGAATTCTTTTTCCGTTGTGGTGTACTTTAATTGAGCCTCGGTCATCGTCTTACTAGTATAATGGATAGGACGGAAATGCTTGTCATAACGTTGCCCTAAGACGGCTCCTATAGCATAATCACTTGCATCGCACATGATTTCAAAGGGTAATTCCCAATTAGGAGCAACAAGAATGGGAGCTTCGGTAAGTTTCTTTTTAAGAGTTTCGAAAGCTCTAACACAATCCTCATTGAAATTAAAAGGAGCATCCTTCTCGAGAAGGTGTGTCATAGGTCGAGAGATTTTCGAAAAGTCTTTGATGAAACGACGATAAAAGCCCGCGTGGCCTAGGAAACTCCTAACTCCCTTAACGGTTTTGGGATGAGGTAACTTGGCAATGACGTCTACCTTAGCTTTATCGACCTCAATCCCCGCTTTCGACACCTTATGTCCTAAGACGATTCCTTGTTTACACATAAAATGACATTTTTCCCAATTAAGCACAAGATTGGTTTCTTCACAACGTTTTAACATTTGCTCGAGATTAGATAAACACGACATGAACGAATTGCCAAACACCAAAAAGTCATCCATAAACACTTCCATCGACTTCTCGATCATATCGTGAAAAATTGCCATCATACACCGTTGAAACGTACCCAGTTCATTACAAAGTCCGAAAGGCATCCTACGGTAAGCAAACGTTCCATAAGGACACGTAAACGTAGTCTTCTCTTGATCACGAGGGTCGATAGGGATTTGAAAGTAACCGGAAAACCCATCTAAAAATCAATAGAATTCATTTCCCGCGAGTCGCTCCAACATTTGATCCATGAAGGGCAAAGGAAAGTGGTCTTTACGAGTGGCGTCATTTAACTTTCGGTAGTCAATACACACCCTCCAACCGGTCACAACACGAGTGGGAATTAACTCGTTGTTTTCATTAGGCACAACGGTCATTCCTCCCTTTTTAGGGACACAATGGATTGGGCTCACCAATGGGCTATCAGAGATAGGATATATCATTCCCGCGTCAAGGAGTTTCAACACTTCCTTTTTAATGACATCGTGAATTTTGGGATTCACCCTTCTTTGACTTTGAATTGCGGGTTTGTAGTCATCCTCCATTAAAATCTTGTGAGTACAAAATTTTGGGTCAATACCCTTAATGTCAGAAATTTTCCACGCAATTGCCCCTTCATGAGCTTTAAGAACTTTCAAGAGCTCGGTTTTTTCATCATTAGCAAGACCTCTTGCAATAATAACCGGCAACTTGTCATTACCTTCCAAGAATGCGTATTCAAGGTGAGAAGGAAGATCTTTCAACTCAAGGATAGGTGGTTCCTCGATTGAAGATTTTGGTTCAACACTCATAACTTCCATCGACGGAAGAAATGGTGGAATAGAAGTATCATCACTAATCAACACCTTGATAGGTGTGAAAACACCCATCCTTTTACCACTTAATTCTGGCTAAAACAAGACCAAAACACGTATTTAATATCATTTGTTTGGAATTATGCGTGGTTTTTGTGTTTATTGTGTTTTCAGAGTCAACCGGATGAATATTGAAGAAAACATGGGATTGCACGGGTTTTATCAAAGAAAAAGACTCAAGACGAAGTCTATTGTCCAAGAGATGCAAAAGATTTGAAGTCATTGTGCCTATTTGAAGATTTATCGAAGAATAGAGCCAAAGATGGAAGATTCATATATGTCGAAAAACTCGAGTCTATTAAACAAAAGATTATAAGACGAGTTGGAATTATTCACCGACACTTCTCAAATCCAAGTCGGAAACGTTTATTTAAAAGAAGCGTGAAGACTAAAGAAGAAAGAAGAAAAAGAAGCCCAAACCAAAGCCCAATCACAAGCCCACCACCACAAGACACGCCTATAAATAGGACTCTACTTCACAAATTTTAGACACTTAGTCTTTTTTAGGTAGTTGGTAGTTTTTCATTTTCTCTTTAGTTTTAGAGAGAGAAAGTTCTAAACTTTCTCTCACTAGATTTCATCTTTTTCTCTTTCAAGATCAAAACTTTGTATTATTCTTCATTAATCAAGTTCAAGTTTTTAGCTTTTAATCTTTAATCTCATCCTTCCTTTCTTTGATTTTGATTGATTTTGGTACAAATCTCGTATGATCCGTGTTGTTTATCAATGATTTTGTGCTTAAAAATTTAATATTTTGATGTTTCCTAAGTTTCTACACAAATAAGCTTTGAGATCTTTGTGCTTATTGGCTTATTTGTTGGTTTAGCTTATTTACTTTTTAAAGTTTTTGTAAAAAATTCATCTTTTAATTAATTTGATTTACGTTTTTGCTTATTTGAAGCTTAGATAAAGTTGTTTTTAGTGCTTATTTGATCAGCTTAATATTGGATTCGAGCTTGTTGGTGATTGGCTTAGTCTATAGCTTATTCCCTAGCTTAAAATTCGGATCATCATCATTTTCGGAAAGGGTGAAACCCTTTTCCGACCTTATATTCCGACCAGAGTACCATCCCTTCATTCCGATCTATAGATCGGAAGAGGGTTTTAACAAGATTCCGATTTGCCCCTTTTTAGAGTATTCCGATCTGGACTTTGTTTTAGGATTCCGATTGAAGCCTTTTACCATATTCCGATTTGCACCCTTTTTAGATTATTCCGATTGTAGCTATTTTGAACATTCCGATTGATGTTGTTTCAATATTCCGATCAGTGCTTATTTTCCCAACATTCCGATTTGGGCTATTTTTGATTATTCCGATTGGCAAGTTTTTACATATTCCGATTAGTACTTCCCTGGACATTCCGATTTGCCCCCTTTCTATATATTCCAATCACTCCATTTTCCATTATTTCGATTTGAGTTGTTTTGTTCCGATCTTACTTTCTTTTAGTATTTTCCCACTAAGTTCTTATTTTTTACAAAATTTTCCAAGTGTTAGTTTTTATTGGGTGTTCGTTTATTTTTCTAAATTCGTCTTTAAATTTGCAAGCGTTTATTTTTAAATTCGTCTTTTTACTTTAATCATTTAATGATTTAAGTTTACTCTTTGACACTTAATTAATTGTTATTAGTTTATATAGATAAACAAACCAACATCTTTTTATTAACCAAGAACAAATCATTCCACTTAGAGCTGTAATCAATTCGAGAGGATATCGAGAGAATATAGAACCCAGTAAAAAAAACCAAATATTAAATGGCGCCGCTGCCGGCTCTTCTCGTTAAGATCAACAGTTTTTTGTGAGAACTTGGATTTTGGGATCCGTTCACCGTGAACGTTACTTTTTCTTAAAATTTTCAAAAACACAAAAAAAATAAAAAAATTTTAAAAACCCTAAAAAAAATATAAAATTTTCAAAAATAAAAAAAAAATTAAAAAACATAAAAACCAAAAATGTTTTTGCTTTGTTTTTGCCTTGTTAGTTCTTTTGCAGGTGTATGCGCACTCGATCAACGTCTTATCAAGAGCCCGAGCCTCTCGATAACTTAGACATGGCCGGTGTACAAAACAACAACAACATACCACCTCAAAACAATAATAACAACAACAACCCACCTTTCAACAACATGCATAATAACAACAGCAATGAGCCTCTACCGGATAATCGTCTGATGATTGAACTTCTGCAAGCTCATGTAGATGGCAACACTGATCCAATTGTTATACCAGCGATTGCAGCCAACAATTTTGAGCTCAAATCCGGCTTTATCCAGATGGTCTCCGCTCAACCATTCTTGGGGCGTACCATTGATGATCCACATGACCACATCAAGAGATTCTTGCAACTCACCAATACGGTCAAATTCAATGGTGTTCCACAAGAGGTAATTCGGTTACAACTTTTTCCCTTTTCTTTAGAGGGACAAGCCCGGCATTGGCTTGCTAAGGAACCGCCACAAAGTATTCTCTCGTGGACGGATTTGGAAACCAAGTTTATCAATTACTTTTTCCCACCCTCTCGTACTACCGCTTTGCGGAATGAAATCATAAATTTTGAACAAAAGTACGATGAGTCGTTTAGTGAATCTTGGGACCGTTTCAAAGACCTTTTGAGAAAATGCCCACAACATGGTTTTACCAAAGTGCATCAAATTAACACTTTTTACAATGGTTTAAGCATGAATGACCAAGATTCACTAAACAGTGCCTCGGGGGGTAATCTTTTGGCTAAGACTTCCAATGCTGCTTGGGATATCATTGAGAATAAGTCTCGTGTGCAAACCAAGAGTGTTCAGACCAATGTTGCTAGTGCTAGTACTAGTGACAGCGATAAGCGACTTGACAAAATCACTACGCTTCTTGAATCGCTTGCTACCCAAACCGCCAGCAACACCAACAGCATCAACGCTAGAAACGCTAAAGACGCTCAAGTCAATGTTGTTAGCCAACCATGCGAGATATGCGGGGGTCCTCACTCTTACACCACTTGTACTGCCACCCAAGACTACCCTTCTGAAAAATGTGAATGCAGCTTATGGCACCTATCCTCAACCTGCTTATCAAGCTAGACCTCAAGGTGACCGCAACTTGCTTAGCTACCGCTCCAACAACTATCTCTCACCACCTGGTTCTACTCCTAACATCCCAAACCAACAACAAAACCTCAACCGCCCTCCTCAACAACAACAACAATCTCGTGGACCATACATACCACCTCATAAACAACAACAACCACCTCAAAGGAACAACCAAGTCTACCAGCAACCTGCTTATCAACCACCCGCATACAATGCTCCTCCCAACCAACCCACCGCTTTACACCAAGAAGTGCAGACCTACATGAGAACTAACGATGTGATCGTGGAAAATCTTCAACAAGAAGTGCGCAACTTGAAAGCAGACCTGATGAAACAAGGGAACGATTTGAGAGCTGACATGAGAAACACTATGGATAGTCAAACAAATGACTTAAGAAACATGATGGCTAGTTTCTTCCACGGTAATCAACCCTCTTCTTCGGGTACTCTTCCGAGTAACACCGTTGCGAATCCAAGAGGGGAGATGAAAGCAATCACCACTCGCAGTGGCAAAGGTACCAAGGAACCCGAGCTTCCTATACCTCCACCGGTGGTTGTGACTAAGGAGAACGAGTCACCTGCTCCTATTCCCCAACCTTCGACTTCCCCAATTTCTCCACCTCTTACTGCTACCCCTCCTCCACCCAAGGATGTGAGTGATCCTATTCTCCCAAAGCCTTCCTCTTCTTCCAATATACCTTATCCATCTAGGTTGAGGAAAGAGAAGCTCAAAAGCAAGGACGATATTCAGGTTTCGAACTTTCTTAAAATGTTCAAACAATTGAATTTCAACATATCCTTCGCTGAGGCTCTCGCTCACATGCCTAAGTACGCAAAAATGTTTAAAGATCTTCTGAGTGACAAGGAAAAGCTTCTTGATATTGCCAACACCCAACTTAATGAGAATTGCTCTGTGGTGCTCTTAAGGAAATTTCCAACCAAGCTTGGTGATCCGGTTCGTTTCTTAATCCCTTGTAACTTTCCGGGAGTAGAGAATTGCATGGCCCTAGCCGATCTAGGTGCCAGTATCAACTTAATGCCTTTAAGCGCTTGGAAGCAATTATCTCTCCCTGAGCTAGTCCCCACCAAAATGACTCTGGAGTTAGCTAACCGTACGGTTGCTTATCCAGTGGGGATAGCCGAAGACGTCTTTGTAGGAGTCGACAAATTCACCTTTCCAGCTGATTTCGTCGTCGTCTACTATGACATGGACCCTCGTGTGCCATTAATTGTTGGTCGTCCATTCCTGAGGACCGGTCGCACTCTCATCGATGTTGAAGCCGGTGAGCTTATCATGAGAGTGGGTGACGATAAAATTGTCTTCAACATGGGAAAGTTGTCTAAACAACCTTATTCATACGAGAGTGTTAATTATATTGACGTTCTTGATGAGGCTTGTGAAGAACACTTCAAAGATGCTTGTAAAAGTATTCCTACCGGTTCTTCCCAATGTTGAGACCGTTTCCTCTATTGATTCATCACTGTCTCTATTTGGAGAAAGTGATTTGTTTTGGAACAATCTTGAAGCCACCATGGGAGATGTGAACTTAGCTAATGATGATTCTCCCACCGATGGGGATGAAGACATGCATTTCATTGAAAACCTTCTCAACGAAGACAATCCTTCTCCTCCATCTCCCACGGTTATTGCTATCGATACTCCGACTTTGACAACGCCTCCCATCGAAAATCCTACGAATTTAGAACTTAAGGAGTTGCCGCCCCATCTCGAGTATGTGTTCCTTGGAAAAGAGAAGAAGTCGCCAGTCATCATTGCTAAGGACTTGAAAGATGAAGAGAAAACTCGCCTCATCGCCGTGCTTAAAGATCATAAGAAGGCAATCGCTTGGAAAATCTCTGACATTCGCGGATTTGATCCTCACTTCTACACACACAAAATTCTCATGGAGGACGATTTTAAGCCCACAATTCAAAGCCAACGAAGGGTGAATCCAAAAATCCATGAAGTCATCAAAACGGAGGTTATCAAACTTCTTGATGCGGGTATGATTTACCCTATTTCGGATTTACCATGGGTTAGTCCAGTCTATTGTGTGCCCAAGAAGGGCGGAATAACCGTTGTTCCCAATGAACACAACGAGTTGATTTCTACCCGTCTCGTTACTGGGTGGAGAGTTTGTATAGACACCGCAAACTCAATGATGCCACGAGAAAGGATCATTTCCCTCTACCTTTTATGGACCAAATGCTTGAACGTTTAGCAGGTAATGAATATTACTGCTTTCTTGATGGTTTCTCGGGTTATTTCCAAATACCCATCGATCCCCAAGATCAAGAGAAGACAACATTCACTTGTCCCTATGGCACATTTGCTTACAAAAGAATTCCTTTTGGCTTATGCAATGCCCCTGGGACTTTCCAAAGGTTCATGTTAGCTATCTTCCATGACATGGTTGAACAAACCATGGAAGTCTTCCTGGATGATTTCTCGGTCTTCGGGGATTCCTTCTCTTCTTGCCTTGCCAATTTGGAACGTATGCTTAAGCGGTGCGAAGACACTCGCCTTGTTCTGAATTGGGAAATATGCCATTTTATGGTAAAAGAAGGCATCGTGCTAGGACACAAAATCTCGAAAGCC
Source organism: Glebionis coronaria (assembly GCA_025667525.1). Taxonomy (NCBI): domain Eukaryota; kingdom Viridiplantae; phylum Streptophyta; class Magnoliopsida; order Asterales; family Asteraceae; genus Glebionis; species Glebionis coronaria. The sequence continues at coordinate 215,397,734 of CM046875.1, forward strand.
GGTCTTGAAGTAGACCGTGCTAAAGTCGATGTTATCGCTAAGTTGCCTCCACCTTCAACCGTGAAGGGTGTGAGAAGTTTCCTGGGTCATGCGGGCTTCTACCGTCGATTCATCAAAGACTTTTCTCAAATCGCTCGCCCGATGACCCACCTCTTGGAAAAAGATACTCCTTTTATCTTTTCCAAAGAGTGTCTTGAAGCCTTCAACTCGCTTAAGGATAAGCTAACTAAGGCACCCGTCTTGGTTACCCCGAATTGGGAGCTTCCCTTTGAGTTGATGTGCGATGCTAGTGATTTTGCTATTGGTGCGGTTTTGGGCCAAAGAGTGAATAAACACTTCCAACCACTCCATTACGCTAGCAAGACAATGACTGGGGATCAATTGCATTATACGACAACCGAAAAAGAGCTTTTAGCCGTTGTCTATGCCTTTGAAAAGTTCCGCCCCCCTTGTCCTTTCTACCACAATCGTTTACACCGATCATTCCGCGTTGAAGTACTTGTTGACAAAGCAAGATTCCAAACCAAGACTTCTTCGCTGGGTTTTGCTACTCCAAGAATTTAAAATCGAAATTCGCGATAAAAAAGGAGCAGAAAACCTAGCCGCGGATCATCTCAGTAGACTTGAGGATCCTTACCAAGGGGATCATCCGAACAAAGAAATCAATGATTCTTTTCCCTTGGAGACCTTAATGTCTATCAACTCGACTTCTGATGAAACCCCGTGGTTTTCAGACATTGCAAACTACTTGGCGGGTGGAATTCTCGTTGACGGGTTAACATCCCAGAAAAAGAAGAAGTTCTTTAACGACATTAAGACTTTTGGGATGACCCGTATCTTTTCAAACAATGTGCCTACTTGATTATTCGTTGATGTGTTGATGGACCGGCAGCTTTAGAAATCCTTGACGCTTGCCACAAAGGACCCGCTGGTGGTCACTTTGGTCCCAACTACACCGCCAAAAAAGTGTTTGACTCCGGATTTTATTGGCCCACCATCTATCGTGATGCTCACGAGATGGTTAAACGCTGTGATGCTTGCCAAAAACAAGGCAAGATCACTCATAAGGATGAGATGCCTCAAAATTTCATACAAGAATGTGAAATCTTTGATGTTTGGGGTATCGACTTTATGGGGCCATTCCCTTCCTCTAAAGGAAACAAATACATCCTTGTAGCCGTTGACTACGTTTCAAAGTGGGTTAAAGCCAAAGCTTTACCTACTAATGACGCAAGGGTGGTTTGTAACTTTTTGAAATCTCTGTTCGCTAGATTCGGCGTTCCTCGTGCTATTATCAGTGACCGCGGGACTCATTTTTGCAACGATCAATTTGCAAGAGTCATGGCTAAGTATGGTGTCAATCACCGTCTTTCCACCGCCTATCATCCCCAAACCAATGGGCAAGCCGAGATATCCAACCGTGGATTGAAGCGAATTTTGGAGCGTACTGTGGGAGAGCATCGTGCCGCGTGGGCCGATAAGTTAGATGATGCTCTGTGGGCTTTCCGTACTGCTTACAAGACCCCGATCGGTTGTACACCTTATCGTCTTGTGTACGGGAAAGCATGCCACCTTCCCATCGAGCTGGAGCATAAGGCGCACTGGGCCTTGAAGTGGGCTAACTTCGACATCAACAAAGCCGATGATCATCGCAAGAGTCAACTCAACAAACTCAACAAACTGAGGAATGAAGCTTATGAGAACTCGCTGATCTACAAAGAGAAGACGAAGATCCTTCATGACGCAAAAATCAAGAAACGAGAGTTCAACGTTGGTGATCAAGTCTTACTTTTTAACTCTCGGTTGAAGATCTTCTCTGGCAAGTTGAAGAGCCGCTGGTCTGGTCCATTCACCGTCGCCAAAGTCTTTCCATATGGGACCATTGAGCTTTCTCAACCAAATGGGCCCAATTTCAAAGTGAATGGCCAGCGTCTGAAGCTGTACTTTGGTGAGGACATCTCTCAGGAGATGATTCCATCCCTCACCACGTTCCCCATGAACTAATTTTGGGTCGAGTCAGGCTCGTGACTCGGTTATCAAAAACAAGCGCTCCTCGGGAGGCAGCCCGAGTATCTATCCTTTTATGTTTTAACCTCCTAAGTGTAGGGGGACCTGTATAGGTGTTTGTATTTGTGTGGTGATGTGATTACAGGGATAAGTGCACTTTTGGAACCTTTGAAGAACCGTGCTCCCGTGTTATCCGAAATCCGGTTCTATCTCTCAACTATCGTGATTCAATTTTCTTCATACTCACATTTGAAATTGATCACTTTAGTCGTCTCTTCCTTAACTTGATTTAACCAACGTGCACAATGTAATAAGTGTAGGGGAGACTTTTCCCACATGCTTAAACATTGAGGACAATGTTTATCTTAAGTGTAGGGGGGACTTCTATCGAAGTTTTAAGTGGACTTTTCCATGAAAATGCCTTCATTTAACCGGAAAATCATCTTTTTCAACATTTTTCAAATTTTTAATTAACTTTGGCCATTTAGTCGTAATTTTTAAATTTTTATCGTTGCTTTCATATGTATATATTCTGTAATAAAGTCAAAAATATTAATAAAGTGTGTAGCTAGTTTAGAAGTCTTTGACATATTAGGCCCGTTGCGATTATTTTTACTCAACCCGAATAGACTTATCCAAGTTTATTCTAGCTAGTATCCTTAACCATGTAGACCCTAATTGGTTTATTAGGCTAAGTATCCACGAGTCTCATTACTTGAGATTTTAAATTGTGGAGAACGAGAAATGATAGAGTCAATTATAAGTCGGTATTCTTGCACAAGCTCACTTGGTGTAATTATTTGCCTATTCTCCCATCACTTGCTAATAATTTATCTGCAATAAGTAAGGTCATACGATTTGAAAAGTTACTTAGCTTCTAGCCCAAGATCGTTTAAAAGTTGCTCGGTAATGATAAGAGTTCATAGCCAAGGCATAACTTATGAAGCGGGGCGCGAAGATTGGCGAGTCCGAAAAGGCCCTAACAAGGCATGAGGATTCCATTTTATTGCTGAAGATCCAAAGTGATGTGAAAAGCATTATTCCCAAAATCAATATGAAGGATCAATACTCACGACGAAAAGCAATCAACTCCCATAAAGATCATGGAGAAGTCTAACCGAAAAGACCCTAACAAGGTATGAGGATAAATAGATCCAAGTCCGAAAAGGAGGCGGATCGTTGTATCTCAAAATCCCAACTAGAGATTGAAGAAATAATCATGAAGTCGTGGTCAACAAAGTTGGAGTACCCCTCAAAAGTCTCCAAGTGAAGAAACTCTATTACGATGAGAAGACCATTATCTCAAGAACGTCTCTCAAGATATGAAGTATGAAGTACATGCCAAATATCGGCCGAGAAAGGTCTCAAATCGTGAACCAAGTTATGCCAAGATATGAACTTTTTGATATCCCGAGAAGCAGTTTTAAGAGATTTTGTCCTTTAGCTAACTATTGATCAAATCGTCCTACTTTGCTTTCGGCCTAAATAACTATCGAAATAAGTCCAAAAATGCATCTTCATGATCATTCTAAGACAAAAATAAAATATAAGAGATACACCTAGGAATAAGGGAGTTTAAGCATCTAATTAAGCCATGTGTGTAAGTGTTTGATATGCTAACTTATAATAACAATGATCTCGTTTTTTAAGCTTAGTTTGGGGAACGTGAAACTTGAGGGTGATAAATCTTCGCAGCACCAAAGCCCTAATGTAAGTCCTTGATCTCTTTGCAAGTTATTTCCATTCTTTCGTTTACTTTAAAGTTTTAATTTCTCTTAGTACTTTCATTTTTTGTTTAGTAGTATATTAATAAGGCCAAGGTTGATTGATTATGAGAAAAGTGTAAATGTGCTTTGTCGCTAATCATTTCATGAGGGCATGGCAATGGTTAAGTGTAGGGGATTTGATAGGTGTGAAAACACCCATCCTTTTACCACTTAATTCTGGCTAAAACAAGACCAAAACACGTATTTAATATCATTTGTTTGGAATTATGCGTGGTTTTTGTGTTTATTGTGTTTTCAGAGTCAACCGGATGAATATTGAAGAAAACATGGGATTGCACGGGTTTTATCAAAGAAAAAGACTCAAGACGAAGTCTATTGTCCAAGAGATGCAAAAGATTTGAAGTCATTGTGCCTATTTGAAGATTTATCGAAGAATAGAGCCAAAGATGGAAGATTCATATATGTCGAAGAACTCGAGTCTATTAAACAAAAGATTATAAGACGGGTTGGAATTATTCACCGACACTTCTCAAATCCAAGTCGGAAACGTTTATTTAAAAGAAGCGTGAAGACTAAAGAAGAAAGAAGAAAAAGAAGCCCAAACCAAAGCCCAATCACAAGCCCACCACCACAAGACACGCCTATAAATAGGACTCTACTTCACAAATTTTAGACACTTAGTCTTTTTTAGGTAGTTGGTAGTTTTTCATTTTCTCTTTAGTTTTAGAGAGAGAAAGTTCTAAACTTTCTCTCACTAGATTTCATCTTTTTCTCTTTCAAGATCAAAACTTTGTATTATTTTTCATTAATCAAGTTCCAGTTTTTAGCTTTTAATCTTTAATCTCATCCTTCCTTTCTTTGATTTTGATTGATTTTGGTACAAATCTCGTATGATCTGTGTTGTTCATCAATGATTTTGTGCTTAAAAAGTTAATCTTTTGATGTTTCCTAAGTTTCTACACAAATAAGCTTTGAGATCTTTGTGCTTATTGGCTTATTTGTTGGTTTAGCTTATTTACTTTTTAAAGTTTTTGTAAAAAATTCATCTTTTAATTAATTTGATTTACGTTTTTGCTTATTTGAAGCTTAGATAAAGTTGTTTTTAGTGCTTATTTGATCAGCTTAATATTGGATTCGAGCTTGTTGGTGATTGGCTTAGTCTATAGCTTATTCCCTAGCTTAAAATTCGGATCATCATCATTTTCGGAAAGGGTGAAACCCTTTTCCGACCTTATATTCTGACCAGAGTACCATCCTTTCATTCCGATCTATAGATCGGAAGAGGGTTTTAACAAGATTCCGATTTGCCCCTTTTTAGAGTATTCCGATCTGGACTTTGTTTTAGGATTCCGATTGAAGCCTTTTACCATATTCCGATTTGCACCCTTTTTAGATTATTCCGATTGTAGCTATTTTGAACATTCCGATTGATGTTGTTTCAATATTCCGATCAGTGCTTATTTTCCCAACATTCCGATTTGGGCTATTTTTGATTATTCCGATTGGCAAGTTTTTACATATTCCGATTAGTACTTCCCTGGACATTCCGATTTGCCACCTTTCTATATATTCTGATCACTCCATTTTCCATTATTCCGATTTGAGTTGTTTTGTTCCGATCTTACTTTCTTTTAGTATTTTCCAACTAAGTTCTTATTTTTTACAAAATTTTCCAAGTGTTAGTTTTTATTGAGTGTTCGTTTATTTTTCTAAATTCGTCTTTAAATTTGCAAGCGTTTATTTTTAAATTCGTCTTTTTACTTTAATCATTTAATGCTTTAAGTTTACTCTTCAACACTTAATTAATTGTTATTAGTTTATATAGATAAACAAACCAACATCTTTTTATTAACCAAGAACAAATCATTCCACTTAGAGCTGTAATCAATTCAAGAGGATATCAAGAGAATATAGAACCCAGTAAAAAAACCAAATATTACACCTCATCTTCATTGTCGATTTCATTTGAAGTGAGATCGCCTCCTTGGAATGGAGTGAGATTTGGTGTGGAATTAGCAAGAATCGAATCCAAAATAGTGGGATTGCCACTTGACGAGCTATCGGAAAAACCTAACACTTCTTGTGAAAACTCATCGCAAACCACATCAACTATGTCAATGTGATTGATGGTAGCGATAGCATAAACATGAGAAGGTTTCGAGTTTTGAGTAGCGTTTATAACAAGTTCCTCTTCGTTGAATCTCAAAGTGATAGTTCTTGCATGAACGTCGATAAGTGATCTCGAGGTGTCTAAAAATGAACGACCTGAAATTAGAGGAACTTGAGGATCCGCGGGGATGTCAACTACTATAAAATCAACGGGATAGTAGAACTTCCCCACTTTCACGAAAACATCTTCGGCTACTCCACATGCTAAAATCGTAGAATGATCGGCCATCTCGATAGACATGTTCGAAGGAATAACATCCGGAAGCAAAAGCGATTTCCAAATGGAAAATGGCATCAAATTAATGCTCGCAACAAGATCGGCCAAGGCGAGGCATTCTTTCATATCTTGTATGTCACAAGGAATGAGAAACTTTTCGGGGCCACCAACTTTTTCTGGTATGCGGTTAAGATAAACCGAAGAACATTTAGCAAGCTTTGAAAGCTTTTCCTTATCGCTCATCATACTTTTAAAAGTGGAAGCGAAACGAGGCATATACAACAACGCGTCAGCTAAACTCACATCAAAATGCACTTGTTGAAACATTTTTATAAAAAGCTCGATTTGTTGTTTGTTACGTTCTTGCAATTTCTCTTTGTTTCGTCTTGAAGGGTAAGGTAAGGGTGATGTGGGTTGGACATTAGGCAACGGCCTTGGAATCTCGGGTTCCACAATTGGTATTGGTTCAACCGTAGGTGTGGTTTGAGTGGTACTTCTTGGGATTGTAATGTGCTCCTTTTCGACCATCACCTCGGGTTCTTTCTAGATTTCCTTCTCCGTAGAAGTACTTGGACGAGAGATTGGTTCCTTGAAAGTTTTACCACTTCGTGTAGTAATAACCTTCATTTCTCCCTTCGGGTTTGCAATGGTATCACTAGGAAGACCACCCGAGGAAGAGGGTTTACACATGATTGCTTCAAACATTTTTGCCATTCGGTCCTCAAATTTGGATTGCCTAGCATCCGCTTTTAACAATTCTTGCTTAATCTCATGCTGTCCTTGTTCCATCTTTTGTTGATTTTGTTGAAGACGTTGGACATTTCCATCTATTTTATTTGCATGAGTTTTAAGTTCATTAGCAAGTTCGTTTTTAAGCTCGTTTTTCAACTCGGATCTTAAGCTAATCATCTCACGTTGCATGTTATCAAACTTAGCATCATTTGCTTTAGCATAGTCCAAAAATTCTCCTTGAAGATTTTTAGTGTGAGCATTTTGAAAACCTTGTGTAGTGTTTTGAAAATCACAGTTTTGGTTTTGATTAGTGACTTGTCCATTCCCACTTTGATAATTCCCCTTGTTGTAGTTACGTGAATTGCCTTGGTAATTACCACCTTGGTTGTTGTTTCGATAGTTATTAGCATTTTGATTTGGTGGAGCTTGATTTGGGCGGGAACCTTGGTCGTTTTGGTTGTAAGTTCCCGTTGCTACATAAGCACTCGAAGTGTTACCATCCGCGGTAATGCACTCGGAAAGATCATGAGCTCCACCACAAGACAAACAACTCTTAGCAACCGCTTTAACCGAAGCGGAATTTGAAGCTTCTTGAGCTTTCCAATGAGACATAAGATTAGCAAATCTATCGAAAAACCGATTTTCCTCATTAGCTTCATCATCTAAGGCATTAATGCTACGAGACGATGACGATGATGACGAACCCAAATTGGCAACACTCGGTGTGTTACGAGGGCTATAAACCTTAGATCTATTCTCGATAATCTTTAAAGCTTCATCAGTCGTTTTGCACAAAAAATTACCACCCGCGGCGGCATTCAAGTAATCTCGTTCATGATTATTAAGCCCATTATAAAAAGTATCAATTTGATTCAATTCCGAAAAATCATGGTGTGGACATTCATGTAACATTTCTTTAAAGCGTTCCCATGCCATTGAAAAACGTTCATTGTTTCTTTGCACAAACCTTGAAATCTCATTTTTCAAATGTGTTGTTTTAGATGGTGGAAAAAAATTGTTCACAAACTTAGAAACGAGATCACCCCATGTCAAAATCGAATTTGGCGGTTCTTTCTCAAGCCAAATTTTAGCGGGTCCATCTAACGAGTATGGAAACAACATCATCTTAATGGCGTCATGTGGAACATCCTTAAACTTGCTAGTAGCGGTGAGACGATTAAAATTCCTAATGTGATAATGCGGGTTGTCTTTCTCATGACCTCTAAACTTATTAGCTTGCAACATCGACATTAAACCCGTCTTAATCTCGAAATTCTCCGCAAGGATAGCGGGAATCACAATGGCCTCTCCAAAACCCTCGGTGGGTGCTTGTAGCAACTCTATCATAGTACGATTAGCCATGACGACTTCTTGTTCTACAATAGGTTCAACAATTGGAGGTTGTTCTTCAATCAACGTCTCTTGATTGGCTTGCTTTTGAAGACGTTTACGAGCTCGTTTTGCTTGATTACGAGTGATCACAAACTTCACGAAGAATGGGAGGTGAGCAAAGAAGATTCTTTTTGGGTGTTTTGTGAATTTTCAATTTTTTTGTGTTTTTGATTGTTTTTAATTTTTTTTTTGGATTTTGGTGTATCTTCGTAGACAACAATCTACCAAATCTCTCCTCGAATCAAACTCTTGATTAAAGAAGCCTTAAAGGAATGAAAACGATCACGTGGAGTGAACGCCTTCGAATGACTTTAGAACTTTGGTGAAAACCAAATTGTTCAAGAGGGTTTAATCACAAAGAAAACAAGCAAATATATTATACGTAATAATACTTTGGGCGGCAAAACCCTCGATTAGCCTTCAATCTCAAAATACTCACAAGCAAGCGGGGAAACGAGGCGACGCGAAGCACTTAAGAGCCTTTTTCCTTAGGGTATATTTTATAATACCCGCCTTATACCCACCTTATAGTTTGTATTTTTCAAAATCGAGCTTCACGAAAGTATTTATCTATTTTTGCCTTTTTCTTTAGTTTGAGATTCGAATACAATAATTAGGAGATCAAATCCCAATTAAGGTTTTGTTTTCACACTTTTGGAGATATTTTGTATTAATTGTGATACTTAATACAATATAGTAATAATAATTTCACAAGAAAAACCAAGAAAACCGATAATACGTATTAGTAGATTTCTACTAATACAAATACTATTTATGGTTAATATTAAAAACAACAAGACAAATTAATCACGACACACCTCCCCGGCAGCGGCGCCAAAATGATTGTAGAGTTTTACCACACTTTTAGGAAAAGGAGGGTAAAAAGGGGAAAGTATTAAGTACGACGGTTTAGGAAAACCGTGTACAAATGACCCTAAAATGAAGTTCGTTTCCCAAGGAGGTATATGTGTGTGACTAAGATGTAAATGATTTGAGATTAATATTGGCTTAGAAGGGGATGAGAAAAGAGGATGACGAAGACGTGAAATTAATTACTACAACGACTCAACGTAAAACCGTAAAATAAGCCAAAATAAAAATTAATTCTAAAAATTAACAAAAATTCACCAAAAATCAAATAAATAAACTAAGAGTTTACGAATGATCAAAACTTTTTCAAACCTTTTAAATAATTAAATATTCAATTTTTAAATGCTAATTAAAGCCCTAAAAATCAAATTAATTATCAAAAATCCCAAATAAAGATTTTTCAATTGGTAAACCTCTAAAATGACCTAAATAGATTAAAAACTATTTTTAAAAAATTTTAAACTAATAAAAACTATTTAAAATGATTTAAAAACTATAAAACTTAAAATAATGATAAAAATTAATCTAAAGATGATAAAATTATTCTAAAAGTTGCAAAATTCCTATTTTAATGTATTTAAGCTAAGTAAAATGTAAAAAGTTGAAAAATGTGAAATTTGAAAATTAATAATAAAATAATATTAAAATAATATTAAAAATTCAAAATTTATAAAAAATTCTAAAAACTTGCAAACTAGTTTATTTTAACCTAATTAAACAAAAAATGAAAGTGAAATGACTAGAATACCCCTATTGGGCCCTCAAATGGGCCAAAACCAAAAACAGTCCACTTAAATGGGCTTTTTAGCCCAAAAAGTCAAACCTGGCCCAATTGACTTGGAAAAGCCCAATCTGACTCAAAATTTAATTCTAAACACAAAACTCTGAAGGCCCAAAAGCTGAAAGTGAACTTATCACAGCTTATTAAACAAACAGCTTATCCTTATTGGGCCAATAAGCCCATTTAGCAATAAGCTAATGCCATAAGCTCTAATTTGACACACAACCTTCTTTTGGGATGCATAAGAGATCTGTAAAAATATATTTTGAAAAAGCACACTCAATAAGCCAGAAATAAGCAAAGTACAATTTCACTAAAAGACAAAATAGTCGGGTTTGAGATTTAGGGCACCTCAGGACTTGATTCAACTTGCAAAATGTCACAAATGAACTCAATAAGCCAAAACAATCAACAAAATTCCAATAAGAAACACCAATAAGCCAGAATAAGCCAATAAGCACTTATGAAAAAGTCAATTAATTTGGTTTTCTAGTCAAACCTAAAAGTTAACACACCAAATGCTCCAGTATGAACAAATGGGTCAAATAATGAGAACCTATTACAAAATCCAAGTTGTTGCTGGTTAAAATAAGCTATTTTAGCTTATTAATAAGCTGAAACCCAAAATACACTAGCAGTGGCTAGTAGCAGGGGAAAGGAGTTCCCACTGCTTTGACTATTTGACCAAGCTTTTTAGAGAGATTTAGTTGGATTCAATTGGAAACAAGGGCACCCTTGTGATCAGTGAATCACAAGGAGTCAATATCAACAAGAAAATCACAATTTGGTTCACACAATAAGCCCAGATTAAGCAAACAGTCACCAGATATAGCACATATATGGGAAATAAGCAGTTATAAATAAATAAGCAAATATAGCATGAATAAGCCAACCAAATTCAAAAGGATGCATACACAAGCTATATAATCTATGAATAAGCACAAACAAACTTAAATCAACCACTGAATCAAAGTGAATAAGCAGAAATAAGCATATGCAAGTTACTGATGAACAAGTATAATATGCAGAAACCTTTTGCTGGTCTAATTGACCATAGATCCAATTTCAAGCATCCAAATCTCTTTCCCTGATGTTATTAACCTAGTTTTAATCACTTGTTAACCCTAGTCTATGATTAGATCTAGGTGTCCCTTAAACCACAGCCAAAAATATCAAGTAACAAAGATTTTATAGCCCTATTATGAATCTAGGTGTTTCAAACCACAAAACCTGCATACAAATGACCAAGTACACCAGGTAAACAAGTACCAACAAATAGCAACAACAAACAAACACTCAACAAGCCTCAAAACCTGCTTATGTAGTTAACCCAAACACCCCTTAAAAACCTGTTTTGACAAATTTTCAAAGGATAATCCAGTTTTAACCCACAAATCAAGCTAACAACACCTCAATAACATCAAACCAACACAAGTAAACCAGATTCAACCACAAAATCACAGATTCAAGAACAATCAAATAAAATCACAAATATTCAGAAAATATAGGAGAAAAGGAAAAAGGAGAAGGGTGCAAACCTCCAAGACCTACATCCAGGCCCTGGATTGTTTGAGCTGAGGTACTAGCAGAACAAGTACCAGCTTCCAATGCTGCTAAGATGAACAAACAATAAAGTGAGATCAAAAAACCAATACTTTCTGATTTTTGAAACACAAGCCTTATCAGTTAAAACTTTGCCTCAAAAACCTTCAAACATGTAAATGGAACTCAGAATTAGGCTATTCTAACACCAACTTTTAATAAACAAGAACAAGATTTCACAAATTTCTGAAAATCGAATTTTATTAACTTAAAAAGGGATTACAAAGATTGATAGCCTAAAACTAGAACAAAAGCTCTCTCACATGTTGAGGAGTCTTTTTATAGGCAAATGCTAGCTAATCACTGTTCACAAACCCTAGAAGTGAATTTCCCCATTTGTCCTTGCAGAATCCTCTAGGCGTGTTGCCAGCTGGTTTAGGTGAATCGGGGACGTTTGTTTAGTGCTTGGTGACAAAGGAAAAACTTTGGTTCGTTGATCTTGCCATGTCATGATCAAATGCCATGTGTCGTCATGAGAGTGGGAGTGGGGGTATCTTTCTGGTAGTGGGGATTAAGGTTTTTGGTGTGGGATGTGATTGTCTTGATGTGAATTACACGTGGGAACAATCAATACTAATTTCCCCTTTGTTTTCCTCTTTTTAATCCTGGGTAAAAAGGGGTGTTCTTCATGGTAAAATCCAAACAGTAAGTGTTACCCACGTTTATAGGAATTCAAACTTTCAGCTTGTCACTTTTGGTCCTTTGTTTTTGGGAAAAGTTGTATAGCAAGTATTACAGTCCAAACAAACGCATCCCTTTGTTATAGAAGTTTCCCTTTTTTCACTTTTCGCACAAAACTTTTCCAAAAGGGTTACAAGGGTTGTTTTTGCCATTTTTGGATATTTGAGGGACTGATCTTGGACATTCTTGATCTTAAAAGGTCTTCAATGTATCTTTAACTCCATGAGGGACCATAATTGACAAATTAGATTTGATGAGGGACTAATCTTGCCAATTCTTCAAAGTTGAAGGACCATTTGTGTAATTTGACAAACTTAAGGGACCAAACTTGTAATTATGATTTCACAAGGGTTTTAAGTGTCATTTCTTCATTGTTAGAGGATCAATCTTGCATATCTTCAAATCTTCAAGGGTAAATGTTGGATAAATCATGATCTAGGGCCCGGTTCTTTGTACGGCTTCGTTTCTCGTGTCCGTTTTTCCTTGTTTCTTGTGATCTTTTGTCTTTTTCACGATATCCATACCTAAAATACACAAGTAAACAGACACAAGCATATATATGGTATTTTATGACATTTTATATGCATTTAAAGCCCGAAAAGACCGATGAGATCATGTATAAATGCCATCTCATCAAGCCTACTTCTTACCTCACTTAGCTTCTCATTGGGATGAGCCTTAAACACAGCATATTCACTCAACAGTTGCTTCTTCCTTTCTTTGGTTGTATCTTCATTACCACCATAGGTAATAAGTGTGAAAACACTTATCCTTTTACCACTTATTGCCAATAATAACAAGACCAAAACGTGTAATTTATGTCGTAAAAGTCGGAATTATGCGTGATTTGTGTTTTTATTGTGTTTTAGGATAAAAATATGCAAAAGGAAGAAAAAATGGGCTATCACGGGCTTTTATCAAAGAAAACGGGAAAAGACAAAGTCAAAAGATCAAGAGTGCAAAAGAACGGAAGTCCAATGCCTATTCTGAAGATTTATCGAAGAAAAAGTCTAAAGACGGAAGTTTAATGAAGTCGAAGAACTCAACTCTAATAGAAGAAGAAAATTATAAGACAAGTTCAATCTATATCGACAAATCCCGAGACGACGTCGAGAAAGACAAAGAATTTAAATCGAGTCGAGAAGAAAGAAAGAAGGAAGCAACACATGCACCTTCCCACCTCCTATAAATACCCTCCTAATGACACATTAGGAGGGTGTTAGCTAGTTTATTTTTTTGTAGTTTTTCATTTTAGAGAGAGAAAGTGTTTAGCTTTCTCTCACTAAAACTTCATCTTTCCTTTCTTTCATGTTTAAGCTATAATTCACTTTTGTAATTTTGAATCTTTAATATACAAGTTCAAGTTAAGTTTTTCATATTCAACCTCTTTCTACCTTTCTTGATTTTTACTTATTTGATCCGAAAATCATTCTTGATTTTTGTTTAATCTTGATCTTTGATTGATTAAAAAGTTTATCTTTTGGTTTCTATCTAAGTTTTATACGGATTAAGCTTTAAGCTTATCATGCTTATTGGCTTATTTTGTGTTTAGCTTATTTACTTTTTAGTTTTCTTAAAAAGTTTAGTCTTGTTGAAGTTTGATTCATAAAGTTTGCTTATTTCGTGTTTTAAAAGTTTTTAAATTTATGCTTGTTTTCATTTTGTTAAGATTTAAATAAGTGCTTATTTGTCTTTGCTTATTTGTGCTTATTCGGTCCTACTTATTTGCCTTTGAATCCCATCGTATTGTGTCTAAGGGTTTTACCAGTTACGATCAAGTAAGTGTGATCGCATAAACCCCTAGGGTTTCTACTTGCGATCCTTTACTTCGATCACCAAGTACGATCCACATCACGATCACTGGCTGCGATCCCATAGTGAGATCATGGTTAGGATTGTTGGGTGCGATCCATAGTTACGATCCCTTGGATAAAATCGCATTGACTGCGATCCAAACTTCTTTCATTAACTATGATCCACACCACGATCCACTTGTTGCGATCCGTGGGTGCGATCGTGTCACGATCACTTGTTACGATCGCATTGAGTGCGATCCCTTATAATACGATCTAGGCTACGATCGAGTGCTACGATCGTAGGCTACGATCTGTGTTGCGATCGGTGGTCACGATCCAATAGTGCGATCAACCACTGCGATCCACATTGAGTCACGATCGTTTTACGATCTGACTTATGTTTTTGTTTTATTTATCGTAGATTTCAAATTTAAATTTTCCCGCATTTTTACTTAGTTTATTTTTACAAAGTTTTAAGTTTTACAAAGTTTTCAAGTTTTTAATTCATTACGTTTTAATTTCCAAAGTTTTCAAGTGTTTTTCTAGTAATTTTTTAGTTTAATTTTTAAAGCTTTTATTTTTACTCAACGACATTTTTATATTTGCTTATAGTTTAAAATAGATAATCAACCCATTTTATTTGTCCACCAAGAATTACTGAGTCGCACTTTTAACTAGTAATCAATTCGAAAAGATCGGGGATAACTTTTATACTTGGCTAAAACCTTGTATTAAATGGCGCTGTTGCCGGCTCTTTTCGTTAAGATTAACGGTTTTTAGTGAGAGACGCGTTGGATTTTGGGATCCGTTCATTTTTGAACATTATTTTTCTTGCCAAAAAATTTCAAAAATCCTATAAAAAAAATATTAAATTTTCAAAAATTTAAAAAAATAGAAAAACCTAAAAAAATTGTCTATCTTTCTTTTCTTTTTTGTAGGTGTGTATGTGTCATACCCCACCATGGCGGAATATGGAGTGCGACGTATGGATATCATCACAACATGGCGTGTCTATAGAGATAACTAAATGAAATAAGAAATGTCATAAATTGGTGACACAAATGTCATGACAATATCTCAACAATGCAGGAGTCTAGGTAAGTAGGTAACAGTCCTACCACTTACCCGAGACAAACAGTTAACATAAACAAAACAAATATATAGGTGCCAACAGTATCACTTATTAAACAAACAACAGAAACTAAGAAGGAACGGGGATCTCCTTCTTAATGCATTCCTACGCAACTCCAAATCCTAGCCACTCAAGTTCTCACGCTTAACCATAATATCACCTGAAAGAGACACTAAAACACGTCAACATAAAGTTGGTGAGAGTCATAGGTTTAGACTCCAACGCTAAATCAGTTATGATATAAGCTGTGAATAACCACCAACAATAAAAATATAGGGACAATGTGTTGCAAATGTGCATTAACAACTAAAATTCAAGATTAACCAACCAAACCAAAACCAAGGCTCCCATCAATACCAAACATCATACTCCCATAGGCACTCAAACACCTATGAACCAATCCCAAGGCCCCGCCTTGTCAACAATCCCCTTGGTACCAAGTCAAAACATAAACAATCAAGAATCAACTAGCAGTTAATCACATAAGTATGCACGCACAAGTCCATCACCAACCACAAAAACATTCACAGCATAAGTTATAAAACAAAACAGTGTCTCTTCCATCCCATCTGGAAGTCAAAATCATTAAAAGACATGGGACTATGAAACTCACCTGATTGAGCTTCTCCAAAAGTCCTTGCACTAGCAAAAACCTAACAAACTAAAAACACATAATCAAAACATAAACCAACCACTAAAAAGGCTCATCAACCTATGATGGTCATCTAACCTCCTCCGATATAAATACATCATTTATATGCTCTAAACACCCCATTACCCTTCCCTAACAAGTCCTTAACTTGGTTAAGTTTTATAACTATCCCGTTCATATTTTACACAAAACAGTCCCAACTTTTAGGTCTCCAAACTATAAGCCAAACGCCCACCTAAACATACCCATGATCTCTGTAAAGGGAATACTTATGTCTTTACATACGTTAGCTAACACCTCCCACTTGACCCAACCTTAAAACTACTGTTAAGGCCCCGATATATATATATATATATATATATATATATATATATATATATATATATATATATATATATACTTTTGTCTATCCAGATTTTACTGATTTTAAACATACAAAATGTTTGTTATGATTAGGGGTCTTACCCTAAACCACAACCTTAGCCCTAATGCAGATACTTACTATAATATATAAAACATCTCTCATGTTCGTTTTAAGGTCCCAATGCAACCCTAAGTACCCCAAACAACCCAAAACTTAAAAGAAAACAGGCTGACTTCAAAACTGTTTTGACCTCCGACTGTTGTAACCTGTTTTTGACCCACTTCCCCACCTCCAATTTAGTTCTCGTTTCTTGCATTGGAAAGCCACTTCAATTACCTTTCCAGGGATACTTGGATCGCAAAATAAGAGTTTGTAGAATTCCCGATATGATCAAAATAATTGACTCAAAATTCTGCCCAGTTTTTAAAAACGGGTTTAATTAAATTAACCTAATTAATTACCCCTAACCCCACTAATTACAAGCCCAAATTTATGTAATCATTATAATATCATTAATATAACATTAATATACTGTTTTTAAATTAAACCCTAACCTAAATCCATCATAAGATGATTAAAGAAAACATTAAAACAATTTAAATAAAAAGGGTTATGAAGGTTTTACCTTAATATTAATGGAAGATGAAAAAAAAACAATGGAAACCCTAAACACTCTATAATCCGTCGACTTCAAGACTCCAGGGGAAAGAAATTCTTATTTTTTTGTTGTGAATAAATAATATATAGGGTGTGATAACCCATTCCTAGCCCAACCCAAAAACCCCTTTCCTTTTTCTCTTTTCTTGCGTCCAAACCGACTAACACCCCCCTTATTTCGTTTTTTTCAATTTTATTATTAATTAATATCTTATTAATATTACCTTAATTTTCCTTAATTTATTTCAGCTCCTAAAGCCTCCAAAACCTTAAAACCGTAAAACTAGTCAAATTTACGCGTTTTACCGTAAAAGACGTAAAATATACACTTTTATAAAAAATCTCAAATTTTGAAATAAACTTTATAACTAAGTCCTAAATGACTTAAAACCATCCCGAAAAATACTCACATGACTAAACACCTCATCAGAGACCTCTAAATGCTAAACCGTAAATCGTAAAAATATGATTTTCTGTAATACATATACGTATACGTAAAACCACTAAATAACACCATCTCATTTCATAGTCACCACCATGTGAGCTCATGAAGATGAAATCATCTCACATCGTTTCACTCACAAGGTACCCCGTACCGGAAACGATATCCAAACCACAATCTATACACACCAATTAGCACATAAACACGTAAAGACACGTAACTAGCACAAAATAAAACTAAGTGACGAACCTCAAAACCACGGTTGTCACATCACTCCCTCCTAATAGAAATCTCGTCCCGATATTTACTCCCTAGGATCAAACATACCATTAGCAAACAACTGAGGATACTTGTTCTAAATAAACTCCTCTCATTTCCACGTGAACTTTAGTTCAAGTCTCAAATTACCACATATACTAACCAACAATATTTAAATTCATTGCCCAACCCTTGACCTCACAGTCAATAAATCTCACAAGTGACTCTTTGATAAAATAAACTCTTATTAACACCAATCCCGAATAACCGTACATGCAAATATGCATTCTCAAACAACATTTACAAATCTTAATACACGAAATATAACATGTATACCACTCATTTCCCCCAAGTAATTCTGCTCATAAGCTACTGGTCCGATCTTTCCAAAGATCATAAATGGACCTACAAAACTCTACATCAACTCTTTCATTTTATAAAAACATACCACCCGTTACTAAGGGTGAAACTTTATACATAAATTTTTCACTAACTCTAGTGGTTTCCTCATTCTCTACATAGCATCCCTTGTTGCTCTCATCCTGTCCACAAACACTATTACCACATTAGTAGCCTCTTTTACCAATTCTAGTCCACAATGGGGACAACTCACCCTATTCTCTCATATAGTGCCTCAAATGGCATTTATCGACTTCTAGTATGATAACTATCATTATATGAAAACTCAGCCATCGCTAATGAGTTTCCTAACTCCCTCTAATCAATCACTCATGCCCTCAGTGTAACTCCTAAGGTTGTATAAATATCTCACTTGCCTATCCTTTTCCAGTAAGCTGGATATACTCATATCCAATCATGTTCATCAACTCCCTTTAGTCCGTACCCCAAACTACTTAAAAATTCCAATTTCCTTACAAAGTGACCTATGACGGTGTTTCACATATCCATTAGTTCTTCCAATCCAAATCAACTTATGATCTATACACAGCATCAAAAGGACGGTTATCTCAGTTAGTCTATCAACTGCCATCCAAACCCATGATACAACTACTTCCATTAAATTTGGATAGCTCACTAGTAGCACCTATACACTTCTTTCTCACTTTTCTTCATGATTTTTTTTTGTACCCAACACTTCCTTTATACCTACACAATGTCCTACCTTCAAGGTCGTATTGCTCCTCATCTTGTCTCAGTTAGACCAAGCCCTTCGTCCCTATGGCACATCACATCTATAACTCCTCATCCATTCGATTATCGATACTAAGCCTCCCAAACAATCAGTATAGGTCAGTGCCATTTCCTTTTCCACACTACGACAGTATTAGCCTGCATTGTGCTTTATTCTACTCATTAAGCTCTACCAAAGTTTTACCTCCGGTTCCTATCTCGACCTATTTCATTCATGCTTCGCTTCTATACACACTTCCTTCTTTCTTCCTCAACTCATTCCATACATCACGATGTGATGCTTCCCATCGTTTCTTCCCTTGCCATAATCCTTCATAAGGCATTCCATACATATTAGGCTAACTTTTACGCAAAACCCTTTATTCCATCACATCCGTACGTAATCCTTCCAACTTCTCAACTACGTGACTTCTCATTCCTCTTGAAATATGAGATGAATTAGTCAGTCTATCAACTATCACCCAACTCTCGTCGTACTTATTCCTCCACCCCATTATGTATCCCTTTCACCAATTTCGTCCTTACATCGCCCTTTCTAAACTACTCCTATCTAGGTAGGAAGTATAGTCTACGTCCCTTTTCTCCATATGATTGTCCAAGCCACGCAACATACATGTTGACGCGTTCTCTGCTTTAGACAACTCAACTCGTGCAACCTACATCCTTCATCCAAACCACCCTAATTATGTCATCCATATAGTTCAAGTTCGTCTCAGCTTCACTTCATTCTTCTTATTCCATGTCTCATCAACTATGCTTGCCTTTCCCAAATGGTACTTGGCCTTGAAATTTTCTTTCATCACTTAACTCCACCCATCACCTTTTCCAAATGTTCAATCAAGATGATTAAATATGTGTTGGAGACGTTCATGATCTGTATAGATCATTCTCTACGTCTCGTACCCCAAATGCCTCTAGCATTCTAGGCAGATATAACAATCCAGCTCCACTAACTAAGTCTATCTAGTCATCTATACGCCAAAATTTTCCAAGTAGCTTCACTTGTTTTTCTCACAACTAGTTCTCTTACTCCCTCCTAATAGGGACAGACTAGAGTTTCATGTAATTCCATGCAGATCACACTCTCATCTTATACCAACATTAGTTTCCATTTGTCTACTAAGCCATATTTTGAATTCTTACTCAAATCTCATACTTCTACTTTGATCTTGCTCCCAACATGAGGTACTTTCAATCATCATCTTCTAGGAATACTTGGTTCTCTTCTTCCATGGTTCTCCCTATTCCTACACTATCCCGTCCAACAGAAATTTCATACTTCATTCCTCAAATCTATGGAAATCACTAGTGCATTGGATAATGCATAGCTGTCTCTTCTAAAGATCTTTCATAACACACTCACAAAACCGACTCTCTAATCACTTCTCCACGAACTTATTCAGCTCAGCTTCACTACTCATCCCTCGATATTGGTTGCCACAAAAAGTCTATCCGCGTAGTCACTCGACTCCCCTTGTTATTTCCACGAGTTCTTAATCTCCCATGTCATGTATTCATTTCATCACGATCCACCGGTTCAGCTCTTTGTAGCTCCACTCCGATACTCGATCTGCCCTTCTTCGTCACGAACCATGCGTAAATTTCCCATCACAGTGCTTGTCACCTTTCCAGTCCTCGCAACTTTTGTGACTCCTTCGAAATCTCTTGCATCCTTCTTGCAGCCGACACGTAGTCCTTTCAGCTCCTTGCTTCGCGATGTAGCTCTTTACGCATTCCTTCTCGTCTCCATGATGTTACCTAGGAACTTCACACTACGTAGTAGCTTCTAACTTCAACTCATCAACCACAATATTCTTAAAAGTACTTCAACCAACTTCTCATAGCATGACATCTCGTTCCCTTGACCACTCAACTAACTTTACTTACTCCCTTATTCCCGTAACTAATCTAAGTTTCAAAACTCCACAACTCTTAATCATTCCTTCATCACAACCTTTAAACCAAAACACATCTCTCCATTATAGTATCTAACCATAAGTAATACCACCCAACTCTATCCTCTCATCATAACGTTCCCACAATCGCATAAATAAATCAACCATGACGTGTAACAAAAGAATTCCAAACAATCATGTCCCAATAAAATATAGGGTAAAACAAACCCTAGCCAAAACAACTGAAAACAAAACAATGTAATTCGAAAGATCGATGGAGTGTGCCAACAACGAAAAATTAGACTCGTCACGATTAGTATTACCAAATTTCGATACATTAGAAAATTTAAAACTTCCATCCCAATTAGTTACTTCTCATAAGAACCAAACTCCAACACTACGAAAATCAATCATACTCATTTTTAACCAATAACTCATCCTTTATTCTCATCATTTTATTCAGATATCAGCTAGTTAATATACTACAATCTTATTCTAACCATTATCTTGTTTACCCATATTAAACTTATTTCTCTTTTTATTATGAAACCAATATATGTTTATAAAATACAGTGTTTTTTTTAATTATTATTTTATAAAATCCATTTAGGCTGGTTATAACTAAACTACTACATGTTTACAAGGTGTGGTGTTATTATTGTCATTACTATAATAAAATCTCCATTTTTACTCTTGTCATCTAGTTAAATACTTCTAAAATTTTAACTACACTTAAGAAAAAATTTGTAAAATTTCTTTACCCCTTTAAAATGTATTATCACATGTTACATAGAAAACTAATCCAATTATTTTCAAGACAAATTTTTTTTTATAGCTTACCACCACAAACTTAAAAAAAATATGTAAGTCACGATATCATACCATACACTTACAAATTATTTTTAAAACCGTTTTCCTATAATCAGCCACACTTATTTGTAAGAAAATTTAGTGGTTCTCAATTATTAAATAGATACCCGAATGTAGAAACACATCAAAAGACTCAAAACGTCGTTGGAACTCCATCAAACTCCAGCACCATAAAACACGAGCAAACACAAGGTATGTTCAAGTTATAATAACTACGAACGACCATATGTCATAACTTAACACATAGTAGTATATATACATCCGCATATATATACCTATTAAATCTACCAAAACATACTCGTTATCATACATATCAAGTCAATCGATCGCGTCATACACTCGTTTTTCCATATGAGTAATCACCTTCTCACCATCTCACCATGCCACAACAAGGCACAAAACCCATTACCAAAAGCAACCCATATCGTGTGACCTCATAATCACACAACACGACTATAACTCAAAACATATAACACACTAAAAAAATAGCCATATCGTAGGCAGCCGTTACATAAACCCATATATTATAAATATACCCAAAATCCACATCTCATCATATACAAGCATGTATTAACCCTCTTTCATGCAATCATACTTAGGAACCCATTGAAGTTGTGGTACTTGTATAACTATGTCGGCCACCATACTTAAACAATTACCCTTTCCCCAATGCACTCCCTCCTATGATGACACTTATAAGAATTAATACAACACATAACACATATAACCGTCTACTCACATAAGCTCATAACCACATAAACAATAAGGTCAAAAACTCCAACTATTTAAATAACATAGTCAAACTTCCTGAAATACATAAATCCATAGTCTAGCTAAAACAGCATAGACTAAGTCCAAAACGAAAACATAATCAGTTATAATTCATGTCGCCGATAAGAGTGGAAACAGCTTAAAATCCTTCCTACCCATGTACTCCTAGTAACTCGAACCACCACACGATTCTTAGGGAACATGACTTAAACATCAAAAGAAAAATAACATACCTCAGGTATATAAAATAACTCAACAAAAGATAGAAACTACCTTGTACCAAATTATGTACTATAACGTACAATTTAAGCAAAATACGACAATGACTAGCGTGGATGATTATGGTTCAACCAGCACTAGTCACATCCTGAAAAGAAAAATAACATGTGGCTAAGTATGAACTTACTATGGTTCAATTCATACTAGTCAAAACATCACAATAAATAACATCCAAACACATCAATTATTATAAAATGCACACATACTCCTATGACGCCTATATGCAAGGACCCTTAAGCTATAGACTAGGCTACGCGACTAGGCAACCTAATTCTCTATAACCATTGGCTCTGATACCATTCTGTCACACCCCACCATGGCGGAATATGGAGTGCGACGTATGGATATCATCACAACATGGCGTGTCTATAGAGATAACTAAATGAAATAAGAAATGTCATAAATTGGTGACACAAATGTCATGACAATATCTCAACAATGCAGGAGTCTAGGTAAGTAGGTAACAGTCCTACCACCTACCCGAGACAAACAATTAACATAAACAAAACAAACATATAGGTGCAAATAGTATCACTTATTAAACAAACAACAGAAACTAAGAAGGAACGGGGATCTCCTTCTAAATGCATTTCTACGCAACTCCAAATCCTAGCCACTCAAGTTCTCACGCTTAACGATAATATCACCTGAAAGAGACACTAAAACACGTCAACATAAAGTTGGTGAGAGTCATAGGTTTAGAATCCAACGCTAAATCAGTTATGATATAAGCTGTGAATAACCACCAACAATAAAAATATAGGGACAATGTGTTGCAAATGTGCATTAACAACTAACATTCAAGATTAACCAACCAAACCAAAACCAAGGCTCCCAGCCATACCAAACACCATACTCCCATAGGCACTCAAACACCTATGAACCAATCCCAAGGCCCCGCCTTGTCAACAATCCCCTTGGTACCAAGTTAAAACATAAACAATCAAGAATCAACTAGCAGTTAATCACATAAGTATGCACACACAAGTCCATCACAAACCACAAAAACATTCACAGCATAAGTTATAAAACAATACAGTGTCTCTTCCATCCCATCTGGAAGTCAAAATTATTAAAAGACATGGGACTATGAAACTCACCTGATTGAGCTTCTCCAATAGTCCTTGCACTAGCAAAAAGCTAACAAACCAAAAACACATAATCAAAACATAAACCAACCACTAAAACGGCTCATTAACCTATGATGGACATCTAACCTCCTCCGATATAAATACCTCATTTATATGCTCTAAACACCCCATTACCCTTCCCTAACAAGTCCTTAACTTGGTTAGGTTTGATAACTATCCCGTTCATATTTTACACAAACAATCCCAAATTTTAGGTCTCCAAACTATAAGCTAAACGCCCACCTAAACATACGTATGATCTCTGTAAAGGGAATACTTATGCCCTTACATATATTAGCTAACACCTCCCACTTGCCCCAACCTTAAAGCTACTGTTAAGGCCCCGATATATATATATATATATATATATATATATATATATATATATATATATATATATATATATATATATATATATATATATATATATATATATATATATATATAGAGTAAGGATCCAATGAGAAGAAGCTTAAAATAAGAAGTGGTGAGAAGAGACTAGAACCACACATTTGAGATGCAACGACTTGCATTAGATGCATTTCTATTCATGTAGATGCACAATCTTGAGTTTCGAAAGTTAATTTGATGTGTAGATGGTACAAATTGATTTTCATGATTTGGACACGTGTAGAGGAACAAAAATATAAATAAATCATGAAATGCATCTAATATACGTATATGCATCTAATTAAAAGCTATAAAACATGTTATGATGCATTATAATGCATATAAGATTATAAGGATGCATCTAATTTAAGTGCATGTAACTCGAATATGCGGTTATAGTTTCTTCTTATCCTTCTTATTTTAAGGTTTCTTCTCATTTGATCCTAACTCTATATATATATATATATATATATATATATATATACTAGTGGCAAAACCCGTCCGATGGACGGGTATAACTTTTGATTCTCATTTTAACTTTTTTGTTTGGTAAGTATTTGTTTGTAATCTCCGATTGACGATTATGACTTCTGAATTTTTTCGTAAATATTTGTTTTGTTGTCTTTTAATGCATTATCATTGTGAATGAAGAATAAAAATAAATGAATGGTAATCCGATAATTAACGAAAATAAAACATAATAAATTATTTGTCATTACAAAGTATATTCTTTTAGTTCAAATACGAAATAAAGCTTTTTAATATGTCACATTGATCGTTGAATTTGTGTATTTACAAAGATTTTAAAAAGAAGATAAAACTAATTGCAATATACAAAAAGACGTTGGACGCAAAAATGTAATATTAGGTTTATTTATCAAGTACTTTGAAAGCGCGCAATTGTACGTTACTTGTCTTCATCTCATTATTTAACGTTTTCAACTAACTTTGACGAATGAAGTTATTGAAAGAGTAAAATGACTTTCAATGATTAATTTAGAAGGCGTATAAATGAATGAGTCTCAATAGAAAAGATAATAATGTTTATATTAATATGGTTCGGTGTTGTCTGTATTTGTAGGCTTGGCATCTTCATCTTGAATGACATATTTAAACCTCTTTTACTCTTAAAGTGAGAAATTGTTAAATAAAGTCGTTCGTATGTAAAATCAAGCCACGACAAGTACAAACCTACTTGTCCAAGCGACTATCCCTGGTTACTACTACCATAGTAAAAGACACGAAAAATAAAAACTACTTTTGTACGTATAATATTTAAGGCAACCCTTTATGAAAAGGTTGAATTTTCATCCTCGCAATGAATAACTTTTTTTTCTTTCAAAATGATTAATTATATCGACCTCAATGATAGTTTTCCTTGATTAATTAACCAGATATAGAAAGCCTTGTTAGTTATTAAAATCAATCGAATGATCAATATTCCTCAAAAGCATTACTAAAATACATACTTTTAGTTTAAGTAACTAATTAGTATGTGATAGTATCTTCACAATAGGATGTTTCACGCTTATACTACCAAAATTATTTCACTTTCGTTTCTAAAAGTATGTAACATACTAAAATTAAAAACTATGTGTACAATCAATACTCTTGATCCTTAATAAAGATTTGATGAAAATGCATCATATGAAACAAATATTAACAGCGTGCATTATTCTTAACAAAAAGTACCAAAAGCTAAATGAAAGTTATCACTAAACGACTTAACAGTTTCTATTTAGTCTGTTTACATCTGCAATGCAAAAATTAATACAACTTCGCATATGTTTCAATATGTAGTATGTAATAATAGCTAACTCATGTGCTTCATATGCTCCTTTTCAAGATAATTTTAAGTTATTTTGAATATTTTTAACAATAACCAAACAAAATTTATCGGAAAAAATGAACCATAAGTTACTCACTTATCTACTAATTTTTTCTCTTATGTGACATTAGTTTAAGAAATATGTGACATTAGTTTAAGAAATGATATTGAATAGAGATTCTAGTACATCGTTATTCTAAATTGCGCCAATGATATAATGTAAAAGTAAAATACTTCAAATTGAACACCAGTATGTAAATTGGTAATCAATAACGGCAACTACTCTAAAAAAATAATTGAAATTAGTAAGAAGTTAAGTGTTAATGTAAGCGACTCGATAGGCGGGTAAACTTCATAACAGAAATAATAATAAGTAGACGTAAATAAATATCGAAAAGTGCATAACATATTATAAACAAAAACGGCTAGAAAGATAACTTGTCAATTTTATAAAAAAGGACAATGAGTGTGTATATACAAAACATTATTGTCTTTTGAAATTACACTTTTTTGTAAACGACGTTGATAACGTAATATTAAGTTATCAATAATAACGACCACTTGTGACCACCACTGATCTTTATTATTGATAACCTAAATTAAGATATCATAAGTATACAAAATATCGTTAAAGGATTACTGACCACAATTATTGATAACGTAATATTAAGATACCATAAGTACATAAAATTATTCTTGTTTCAGCTTTGCAGGTGATGTGGTCAACATAAATCTACTTAACATTAAATGAAAAAAAAGTCTATTATAAAGTGAACCAAGCACTCCAAAATGGCCCGAAATGTCTGCCAAACACCCCTAAAATAAACCCGTTTGTAGTGCCATTGTAGAAACCCCGAGTGTTTCAATCCCTTTTTAAGCAGCCATAGCCAAAATCCCCCTTAAAGCCATAGCAAACATCCCTTAAAGCTGCACGTTTGTAGAAAAGTGATTCAATATAAGGAAATGCAGGTGGTTTGTACCTATGACGAATCAATATGTAAGCTGAAATATTTCAGCCTTAAAAGTAAACAGATCCTATGGTTCAAAAGTTACTCAAATTCTATTGTAAATCGTAAATACGCATACACATTTATTAAAAAGAGAGTACACTTTACACACACGCAATTGCGGTGTCTGTAATCATCACAAGTAGTTATTGCTCTCAATGTGTTTGTAGTGCGATTGTAGAAACCCTTAGTCTTTGATAGGATTTGCTAGCAATAAAGCGCCCGAGTTCCTTGAATCTTGATTGTCTTCTAAATAGTTCAAATTGCTTGCAACTGCTACACCTGTACAAAGAATAAAATGAAAAGCAGACTCTAATAAGAATTTAGGATATCAAAATATAGAACACGAAACAGAAGCACCGCATCTTGAAATTCACGAAGAAGCTTAAGGTACATGAGGCTAATTATGAGTAAAACTAACATGTCGTAAAAAAAGAAGAAATATTAAAAACTTTTGGGTTTGGCATCTTCTTTTTGACTATTTTTTTTTCTTTTTGACTATTTTTCATTCCAAATACAGAAAACATGTAGTTATCTAATTATTAAAATCTCAACAAAAAAAAGCACTTCTAAATCCACACACTACTTATAACCAATTTTATTAGAGTTTAGCTCTAAACGTCATAGGATCCCAAGTTTCTGCCTATTTTAGTTGATGACAGGAATGGTTGTTATTTATTAGGCATAGCAATGCATGTATTATATGTAATGGCATTCATTTTCAATAACATAGTTGATTTACCTCGAAGTTTATTTTAATATTTAGTGGGCAGAATTCGCTTTGATCATGTTGTAGGAAAATAATATACGGAGTAACTTTTAACTTCATGGACACAGAGAAAAGGGTGACAGGACGGTAGACGTACTCGATCAATAAAATTCCTGCAAAACAAAAAGCAAATTGCATATTACAATGCCATTACATATAATTGACTAATAACAGTATCATGACTCATAAAATTTGGAGTTTATCACGCTGTATCAACTGCACATAACAACTTATCAGAATTTAAGTTTAAAGAATGCAATAGCGTGTTGCTCCTTGCTCCACAATATATATCTTTCTTGTCCTGGCTATTGAAATTAAGTTTGGTCATTTACATAACGTGCTGCTCACACTCTCTTCTACTAAAGCTGAAGATTATTATTAACTGGCTGAAATTTCCCTTTCCATGATCATCTAAAACATAAAGAAAAATTCCATATAATAAAGCATAACCCGAGCTGACCCATATGTAAATGGGTTGTGGCACATTGAGCGAGTAAATAGGTCAAACATCCACCTCCAATACAAATCGATAAGAAATACTATTAATATGTTTCATGTACCACTGCAACAGAGCGGCTTGAATCCTCCCTGGGTGTGGATGAGTAACATCAGCCCCTAAATTGATGGTAGGGATCGACATCGCTGACATTTGGAATACCCCTGCAAGAAAAGAAGAAATTATGAGAAACATATGAGCTAGGTTGTAAGGACACAGAACCGAAAAGTCTAAAGTGAAACCGAAAACAAAACCACTTTATATAGGATTAGAGCATATCTTGTACCAAACTGGACCATGGTCCATGAGAAGTTGGTTTTCAATTTGAAAATATGGAACTTCATCTAAGCCAATCTAGACACGGACTTTAAGAAATCCAAAACATGTTTTGCAGTCCCAAAAGATATTTTTAGTTACTGATCGAGGCTGCATCCTATCGAGTAGCCCAACAGCTAACTTTGGCGAACTTTCATTAATTCGAGTCATGCCTTTTTAACACAATCATCTCCAAGACTGTGGAAAAAAACACTACAAACTTCAAGTACACGCCACCCTTCTTAGGAACTTCAACAATCAAAATTTGATTAAACTATCAGTATACGTAAATGAGACATTATACTCTTTATAAATCATGTAGAGAAAATAAAATAAATGGCCAAATAAATCTGAGGAGACTTCCTGAGCCATGAATATAAGAATACAATTCGAGAAAGCTATTTCAGCATATATCAAGTCTTTACTGCATTTGATATGTGCGATTCAATTTAGAGAAGAGATTCTTTCGTGGTGGTCGGTTTTTTCATGATTGGACATGCTTTGCAAAGAAGACAAACAAGTTGTGACTCTGTATCGAAAAATGCAAAATCAAGGGACCGAAAGGTCAGATGCGATTGGGGTCAAAATGCTCAGGCACACATCTAACACATTTAAGCATCCTCAAAAATAAGATTTACCAATTACCACATTTAAGCATCCTCAAAAATAAGATTTACCAATTACCATGATATTGAGAAGTATATAAAATTCTAAACTACACTAAGCTTGCCTTCTATCAGATTATATGATATAGTGCAAGGTGATATAACAAACAGGTATTGTTTTCGACTAAGACGTGCAAGTAATAAAAATCTTAGCTTTTTACTACTTTGTGGGTGTTTGGATTACAATATTAAACAGAGTCTACCAACTTAACAGAGTCGACATAGTTGGTTACATGCTCTGGCTATACCAAGTCCTCTATTTCAAAACACATCTGAGTAAACATTAGCACAATTTCAGCATCCTCACGTTTGAAGTCACTGCTGTATCCTCCAGGATTCTTGCTTAATAGTCCCAATACAGCTACCTTTAAGCTGGAGTGCCATCTAAAGAGTTGCATCATACAGATTGTTTGGTTTCCCAATTTTCTTTTAATCGTATAATCATATATTTGAACTGAAACAAACTAATTATGATTCGCAGCATATAAATTGAAACTCTAAATATTTAAATTAAAGTTCTTACCTGAAAACTTGTATGAATGCTAATTAATCGATGGGTTTTGTGTCGGCAAAGGCCGACTTGAGCCATACTTAAGATCCATACCCGCAACAACAAATTAAGGAAAAAAACGATAAAACTCAAACAACATTAAAGTCTGTACCCATAATAAAAAAACAACAATTAAAGACTTAGTAGCGACACGGTATGACTCAATTAAAGTCTTATTTAGCAAAGCAACAATTAAAGTCTTTTTCGGGGTATGTGAGGTGAAGTAATAAGTCGGCAGATCAAACTAACTAAGATCACATGTTTATCCCCTTTATGTGATTACTGTTTGTGCATAATGGATTAGTATGACCTAATTCCGCCGTAACAGGTTAAGACATTATAGAAGAGTTGATAAAAGCGAAGGATAGGACTGACCTTGATATGCGTGTTTCTGCTTTGGTAATTTAAGTTTTCACTTTGCAATTTTCCCTTGATATGCGTGTTTTTCATGGTTCAAATCCTCTTATTGGCCCTGCAACAACAAATTGCCAACTTGTATAGCATGTCATTCAACTTGAATGACAGTGAACACAATAGAGGAATTAGTGAATGCGATTTCGTTGAACAAACTATAAATATATGCATAATCGACTTTCAAATTGAAGATGGTTACATATTGTGTTTCGTACAGAATGATGAGCGGTACTTGCTCGATCCAAGAGGCCTGAAAAAACATTATTCGATCCGCCTCCCAACCACCGAGACCTTATTATGTAAAAATTATACACAAAGGGATATAGAAGATGAACATAGTTAGGGTTGAGATACGTGATGATATTGGGTTTAGAGAAACAAAACAAATCGAACAATTATAGGGTTTTGTGAAAAGTTATATAACTAATATCTTAATCCGTATGTTTTTAAATAATCTAGGTTTATGTGTATGTTTTAACAATAGAATGTGTGTTTATATATTTTGATTTGCAGTATAAAAATCAAAAATAGCAATTGCTCTAACGGTTACAAACTTACGATGAGTTTACTATTCTGAACAGGCTACATGTTCGAATCCGGCTACTGATTTTTTTATCAGAAAACCAAAATTTCATAATATTAAAGGATAGAAAATTAGTGATACGAAAATTCATTAAAAATATTTATAAACGAAAATTCATTACAAAAATAAAAAAAATTAAAATACAAAAATTGTAATAATAATGGTAAGGTGATGACGTGGATATGATGTGGCATACCCCTCCTTTTATATATAATGTAAAGATATATATATATATATATATATATATATATATATATATATATATATATATATATATATATATATATATATATATATATATATATATATATATATATATATATATATATATATATATATATATATATATATATATATATATATATATATATATATATATATATATATATATATATATATATATATATATATATATATATATAGTTAGGATCAAATAAGAAGTAAGTTTAAAATAAGAAGAATGAGAAGAATTGTGAACCAATCATTTCAAAATATGAGTCAAGGGCACTTTTGTCTAGTTACAAAATGATTGACGGTTTAGAAATCCCTAAAAAGATGGTGACCATGTATCTTTCTTGTTATTTTGAGCCTATATCATATAATAAAAATAAGATATCTTCATTCAATAAATTGTTCTTCGTCGTTCATTTTCTATTACCATGTTTAGAAATTTAAATAATGCACATGTTTAAATGCTTATCACTTACTGGTATTAAATTAGATGATTGGTCATAAATTTATAATGGATCTAATTAATGATTCTAATAACCATGGTCCATGGATTGGATTTAGATACAGATTCAACATCCCATGCTAGTAGATAGTGAATTAGTGACATGCAGGCATGGTTTTCTCTAAATAAATAAAAACATTACCATTAACAAGTTTAGATGCATGATCATCAAGCAGTAAGGAAAATTATATAGATGTCATATTTGCTCAAAAATGATGAGAGCTTAGATGCATCACGTCAAGTCAACTCATATGAAATATTATCATGTAATTGTTGATATGAAATATTGTCCAAAGTTAATTTCACTATCTAAACAGGGTATATCCATCGGTATAAATAGATACATCAATACATTCCTACAACGACTATCAAGATTTAGATGCAGATGCACCTATTCAATAAACACACATACGATGAATTATTAATATGCACCGAGTTTGGTTACATCTCCTATATTTAAGAGCATGCCTCGATGAACGCTTCCATTGATTAGTTGTACTAGATGATCGAGATTCATTGACAATGGGTTAGATGCATATCGGCTTAATAATACGAACATATTTAGATGCGTCATGTGTAGAGTTAATTTGTTATGTTTGCATGGCTTATGATGGGAATATGATGGGGACAATTAGGTGCATCGACATATTAGTTAGATGCATCCACGAATTATGCATTAGTTTTATGTATTAATAAGATTTGTATACGCGTGAAATAAATGAAGATGTTAGGATGCATGGTTTATACATATAAAATAACTCGTTCTTATTTCAGAATTTAAAATGGTTGGTATTGATGAAGGTTAAGAAATTACATGATATGTCTATAAAATCCAAATGGACTAATGATGAGATGCACACATATATTTTGATTCTCCAAATACTAAAATGTATGGTGGAAAATGAGACATTATAACCTATGGCAAAAAATCATCATGCATCTATACATTTAAATGTATCAAAATTTCGATTAGATGCATTAGTCGTAGAATGATGGTAAGTAAATGTGAAACTGGAGTTTAAAGGTCTATTAAAATCGAGAAAAGCCATGGAAAAAATTCCGTATATCTTTTGTGAGAATATAATGGGGATTTGTGAACTTTACGAATTTACCCTCCATGCATGTCAAAAGGTGGAAAATATTTAACTATTAATTACAGTTTTGCCATAATTAACCCTAACCATTCATGCAAGATCTAATGGATGATATTACTTCTTATTCTTTTTATTTTCACTAATATTCTCACTAGATCTATACTCTATATATATATATATATATATATATATATATATATATATATATATATATATATATATATATATATATATATATATATATATATACTTTTGTCTATCCAGATTTTACTGATTTTAAACATACAAAAGGTTTGTTATGATTAGGGGGTCTTACCCTAAACCACAACCTTAGCCCCAATGCAAATACTTACTATAATATTTCATTTGAAGGTCCTAATGCAACCCTAAGTACCCCAAACAACCCAAAACTTAAAAAGAAAACAGGCTGACTTCAAAACTGTTTTGACCTCCGACTGTTGTAACCTGTTTTTGACCCACTTCCCCACCTCCAATTTAGTTCTCGTTTCTTGCATTGGAAAGCCACTTCAATTACCTTTCCAGGTATACTTGGATCGCAAAATAAGAGTTTGTAGAACTCCCGATATGATCAAAACAATTGACTCAAAATTCTGCCCAGTTTTTAAAAACGGGTTTAATTAAATTAACCTAATTAATTACCCCTAACCCCACTAATTACAAGCCCTAATTTATGTAATCATCATAATATCATTAATATAACATTAATATACTGTTTTTAAATTAAACCCTAACCTAAATCCATCATAAGATGATTAAAGAAAACATTAAAACAATTTAAATAAAAAGGGTTATGAAGGTTTTACCTTAATATTAATGGAAGATGAAAAAAAACAATGGAAACCCTAAAACACTCTATAAGCCGTCGACTTCAAGACTCCAGGGGAAATAAATTCTGATTTTTTTGTAGTGAATAAATAATATATAGGGTGTGATAACCCATTCCTAGCCCAACCCAAAAACCCCTTTCCTTTTTCTCTTTACTTGCGTCCAAACCGACTAACACCCCCTTATTTCGTTTTTTTCAATTTTATTATTAATTAACATCTTATTAATATTACCTTAATTTTCCTTAATTTATTTCAGCTCCTAAAGCCTCCAAAACCTCAAAACCGTAAAACTAGTCAAATTTACGCGTTTTACCGTAAAAGACGTAAAATATACACTTTTATAAAAAATCTCAAATTTTGAAATAAACTTTATAACTAAGTCCTAAATGACTTAAAACCATCCCGAAAAATACTCACATGACTAAACACCTCATCCAAGACCTCTAAATGCTAAACCGTAAATCGTAAAAATACGATTTTCTATAATACATATACGTATACGTAAAACCACTAAATAACACCATCTCATTTCATAGTCACCACCATGTGACCTCATGAACATGAAATCATCTCACATCGTTCCACTCACAAGGTACCCCGTACCGGAAACGATATCCAAACCACAATCTATACACACCAATTAGCACATAAACACGTAAAGACACGTAACTAGCACAAAATAAAACTAAGTGACGAACCTCAAAACCACGGTTGTCACAGTATGCGTACTCGTGCTCGTAAGAAGAAAGCAGCTCAAGTCGAAGTCATTACTCCACCTATTTTCACCATGGACAATCGACCAATGATCGAGCTTTTGCAATCGCAAGTAAAGGGCAACACCGATGCTATTGTCATACCCGAGATTGGAGCCAACAACTTTGAACTCAAATCCGGCTTCATTCAAATGGTCTCTGCTCATTCTTGGGACGTACACTTGATGATCCTCATGACCATATAAAAAGGTTCCTTCAACTCACTAATACGGTTAAGTATAATGGGGTTTCACAAGAGGTGATTCGCTTGCAACTTTTTCCTTTCT
Source organism: Glebionis coronaria (assembly GCA_025667525.1). NCBI lineage: Eukaryota > Viridiplantae > Streptophyta > Magnoliopsida > Asterales > Asteraceae > Glebionis > Glebionis coronaria. Next base: position 215,432,041 of record CM046875.1, read on the forward strand.
CCTTAGAGGGACAAGCCCGGCATTGGCTTGATAAGGAACCGCCACAAAGTATTCTTACGTGGACGGATTTAGAGACTAAATTCATCAACTACTTTTTCCCACCATCACGTACTACCACTTTGCGGAATGAAATCATTACCTTTGAACAAAAGTACGGTGAGACATTTAGTGAATCTTGGGACCGTTTTAAGGAACTTTTAAGAAAGTGTCCACAACATGGTTTCACAAACGTACATCAAATTAATACTTTTTACAATGGTTTAAGCATGAATGACCAGGATTCACTAAATAGTGCCTCGGGGGGTAATATTTTGGTTAAGTCTTCTAATGCCGCATGGGATATTATTGAGAATAAGTCTAGAGTGCAAACTAAGAGTGTTCGGAATAATGTGGCTAGTGCTAGTACTAGTGAGAGCGACAAGAGAATTGATAAGCTTACTTCGCTTGTTGAAACACTTGCTCTACAAACCTCTAACAATACCAAAGCGATCAATGCACAAGTTAATGCTTTGAGTCAGTCATGTGAAATATGTGGGGGTTCTCATTCATACACCGATTGTCCTTCGACTCATGACAATCCAGAAAATGTGTATGCCGCCAACGGTAACTTTTCTACGGGAGGCTATCAAGCACGTCGTCAAGGTGACCGTAATTTTCTTAGTTATCGTTCAAACAACTTTCTTTCACCACCCCGTTTCCCCCTCAAAACCCAAACAACCTCAATCGCAACAATCAAAATCAGCCACGAGCTCCAAATCAATACCAAACCCAAAGAAACCCATATCCACCTCAAGGAAACAATCAAGTTCACCAAAAACCCGCTTATCAACCACCTACCTACCATGCTCTTCCTCCCACCCAACCCACCGCATTTCATCAAGAGGTTGACACTTACATGAGGACTAATGATGCGATAGTGCAGAATCTTCAGCGGCAAATGGCCAACTTGAAAGGAGATATGGTGAAACAAGGGAATGATCGTCGATCCGATATGCGAAACTCTTTGAGCAGTCAAACGAATGACTTAAGGGATATGATGGCTAGTTTCTTCCAAAGTAATCAAGCCTCTGGTTCGGGTTCTCTTCTGAGTAACACCGTTGCTAATCCCAGAGGGGAGATGTGTAACACCCCAAAATGTGATATGCGGAAGCGGTGAAGCTCGGGGGCTGTTACGTCATTGTATCATAGTTCAAGGTACAAGAGAACGACTCTAAATGAGACGTTTTATAAACATACCTCGTTGAATTTAAATAAAAAGCATCACAGTACAAAAGGTCTCAATTTCAAAAGATAGCGTAGCGGAATATAAAAGTTTTAAACATCAACGAGATAACAGTTCAAAAGCATAAGTAAATAAATGTCCGAAGATAGCCAAGAAATGAATGCGGACTCCAAGTACTTCATACAGCAGATACAAATCATCATCAATTACCTAAGATAAATGCTAAATTGGGTCAACATAAAGTTGGTGAGAATATAGGTTTCAAGTAAAAATTCATAGTAATTCAATTTCAGATTTCATTTCATGTACACGTGCAACTATAGGAGATATAGTGCCAAGTGTAGGATAAATTGGGTGTTCACAATATTTATGATAGCTAAGCTCGTGACATCGAGACTAGTGATCCAGTGCATACAATAGATTGCATACATAAATTTTTGCCCCAGTGGAGTACCTAGCCAAGATAACTCCGTTCATACAAATGGTACACACTCGTCCGGCGTCAGAATGCCCGAGTGGAGGTTGTCAACCCTCAATAGATCTATCCGAAACATAAGAGCTTACTCCAGCAGAGTAACTAACGATTCACGATAGTGGGGACTATGGCTAAAGCAACTTAAGCTATCTCATAAATAGTGTTCACAAAACGTTCACAGAAATCAAGTTTTACTTACGTCCAGAAGCAAGCATCAAAAGCATTTATCACATCCCAAAACATTAAACATAGAAAAACAGTTTAATAGGGATCTATAAACTCACCTCAAGCAACGATTCAAACCGCACAAGTATGATCAAATAGTAGCGAGCAACTCTAGCAACAACCTAAATATAATACTATAGTTTAGGCGCTAGCAAATAAGTCACAATAGTTCGTCACGTACGTTACTCATCAATCATGTATGTTATTTTGTTGTTAAAATCTTGACTTGTAAATATCGTACCGTTATAGACATTATAGTATATATATACTTAGGCAAAAATATTTATTTTTGACTCGACGAAATTTCGACAGCCTTTCGGCGTAAATTTTAATTTACCCAAATTTATCTTATAAATTTTCCAACACGATTTCTAACGAAAATTCGGCAGCCTTTCGGCGTCACGTAAAAATTTGCCAATTTTAGTAAGTACTCAAATCTTGTCCTAAAACCCCTATTTTCAACACTTTCTCAATCGCCAATATTCCAACAAGTCATTTTCCCGCAATAGTATCAATTTCCACTTTCAACGCTAAAACTTTTAACGTTACACCAAGTATTCACATTTCACGCTAATACCCTTTTACAAAACGAGTCCAACATTTATACACAACTTTTAGTAACCATTTCGACACTTAAAACAACTCCGTTTAACTCGAAAATGTCGTTTCGACCACTTTAAAAATCTAGACAGCAAGTACATTATAGTGTTTTTCACAAAAACAAGTTTTCCGACAACGAAATTTAAACGACCATATCTTACTCATTTTAGCTCTGTTTTTAGCCCATAATATATCGAAACGAAGGTATTAACTTATATTTTCATAATATCGTAGTAAACTATTGTCAAAACAATTTTTACGACCCTCTATGCCTCTTATAAAAATCGGACAGATTGTACACTTTTCGTAAAAACTCGTTTTCGACCATTTTCAAGCGTAACCACTAGTAGTAACACTACTAGTTCCCTCCAATTATTCATAAACACACTCAAAATCAAAGATTTTACTTCAAGTTCACAAATCTAAAAATATATATTTTTATATTTTTATAAGTCTTTCAATTAAACCATTTTTACGCATGGATCTAATAGATCCACACATAATTTTCATAGATCTAAAATATTTCATGACCAAAAATAGTTTTTATCATTTTATTTCAAGAAAATAGTTGATGAGTAACATGCATGCATAGATCTACAAAGATTATGCATGAAAAATGAAAAAGATGAAAAAGGTTTAAGAAGTAACATTGAGTAACGACTCTACGTAACCACAACAACCCGATCTACGCTCTAACCCACTAATAATCAACAAAAACTCAACTTCTATAACTACCACCAAAACTTCTCAAATCTACAAACCAAGAAAACCCATTCTTCTTTATACTTGTATAAACCCTAGGATGTTTTTATTTTGTGTCAAATCTTCTTAAAATGGAGCTTCAAGAAAATCAACAATGGTGGAAAATGGTGGAGTGTTTGGTGCCGTGTGTTTTAGAGAGAGATGGAGAGTGTGTGTGTGTGTGTGTTTTTTTTGTGAAGTGTATGAGTAAATAATTGTGAGGTGATGTTAAGGTTAAAGGGGTAATGGGTTAAAATGTGTAAGGTTATGTAAGTTAAGCTTAAAATGGAAATTGGAAGAGATTTTGGTTTAGCTAGCATGTGTGATGTTGTTTGGCCGGTTATGGGGGTCCCACTTGGGTAAATAATTCAAAATTTTTACTATGGTAACTAGTTAGAAGGTTTAAGGTAAAAAGGTTAGTTAGTTTTAGGTAAATGTCGAAAAGTATATAGTTAAGTTTAAAATTAGGTAAAACTTAAAAATTTGACGAAACATATTAAATTTACAATTTTTCGACGAAAACTGATATTTTATAATTGGTAAAGTATTTTATTCATGTTAACGACGGTTAAACGTAAAAACGACGTAAAATACGGAAACGCGATACGTTAATTAAATATTCACAATAAATACGATTTATTACTATAAATAGCAAAAATACTAAAATACAGGCATATATAAACATATACATAAATATTTAAATATGCTGCTCATGAAAATACGATCACGCTGTTAAAAACTAAACAGTTAAACACATAATTCAAAGATAACGAATAATCTCATGGATTACCGTCAATTCATTGACCGTCTCAGCACTTTGGTCAGGTTCACAGAAATGTTCAGAATAATGACTGAGCATAGTGTCAAGTCATTACTTGTCAGCAAACATTTTTTCAGAAAACGCAGGATAACTTCCCGGTTCCAACACAGTTAAATCACATAGTTGACTAAATAAAAAGTCAAAGGGTAAAATAGTCATTTTACAAAGTAGGGAAAATTACCAGGTGTTACATCATCCCCTTGATAGAGAAGCTTTTTCCTCAAAGCTTAGGAGTGTCACGGTTTTTAGAGTTGTCAAAGAGTTGCGGATATTTCTTGCAAAATTGATCCTCACGCTCCCAAGTGAATTCAGGTCCACGTTTAGAATTCCACCTCACCTTGATGATCGGAATACGACTCTGTTTCAACCGTTTGACCTCACGGTCCATGATTTCAACATGTTCTTCGACAAATTGCATCTTGTCGTCGATTCGGAGTTCCTCCAACGGTATAACGAGTGTCTCATCAGAAAGGCACTTCTTCAAGTTCGATACATGAAAAGTGTTGTGCACGCGGCTCAACGCTTGCGGCAATTCGAGACGATAGGCTACGGTTCCAACCTTTGCCAGAATTTTGAAAGGTCCAATATAACGGGGGTTCAGCTTTCCTCGCTTGCCAAAACGTACCACACCTTTCCAAGGTGATACTTTTAGCATCACTGTGTCTCCCACTTGAAATTCGAGAGGCTTACGTCGAACATCGGCGTAACTCTTTTGACGATCACGGGCTGCTTGAATTCGGCTCTTGATTTGAACAATCTTCTCAGTTGTTTCACGAATGAGTTCAGGGCCAGTGAGTTGACTATCCCCAACCTCACTCCAACACACAGGCGAGCGACATTTACGACCATACAACGCTTCACACGGTGCAGCCTTAATACTGGTATGATAACTATTGTTGTAAGAGAATTCCACTAGAGGCAAATGTCTGTCCCATTGCTTCCCAAAGTCAAGCACACAAGCACGCAACATGTCCTCCAGCGTTTGAATAGTTCTCTCACTCTGTCCGTCAGTCTGCGGGTGATAAGGAGTACTCATGTCCAATTGCGTACCCAACGCTTTCTGAAGTGATTTCCAGAATTCCGAAGTAAATCTACCATCTCTATCAGAAATTATCGAGATCGGTATTCCATGTTTTGCGACTACTTCCTTCAGATAAAGTCTCGTAAGCTTATCCATCGAATCGTCTTCCTTCATAGCCAAAAAGTGTGAAGATTTCGTAAGTCGATCCACAATTACCCAAATTGTGTCGTATTCGTTGGTCGTTTTAGGTAGCTTAGTTATGAAGTCCATGGTTATGTTTTCCCACTTCCACATAGAAATTATAGGTTGAACCAACAATCCAGATGGCTTTTGGTGTTCTGTTTTCACTCTAGCACAAGTCAGACACTTCCCTACATACGTAGCGATTTCAGCTTTCATATTTGGCCACCAATACAGCTTCTTCATATCCTGATACATTTTGCCAGATCCTGGGTGAATTGAATACTTAGACATAGCGTTCCATTAGTGCTAGTCTCCAATTTCTTAGTAACCATTCCTCCTAATTTCTCAGCTTCAACATGTTCAGGCTTAAGGGCTTCGGTTTGTGCTTCACGAATTTGCACAGGTAAGTTCGGATTGATAACCATAGCTAACGATCTAACTCTACGTGTCATCAATTGTTCCTTTCTACTTAGCGCATCCGCCACTACATTGGCCTTCCCAGGGTGGTAGCGGATTTCACAGTCATAATCGCTGAGCAACTCGATCCATCGACATTGTCTCATGTCCAGTTCCTTCTGGTCAAGAATATGTTGTAAACTCTTGTGATCGGTATAGACGACACATTTGGTTCCATACAAGTAGTGCCTCCACAATTTTAAGGCAAATACCACCGCTCCTAGCTCCAAGTCGTGCGTAGTGTAGTTCTTCTCATGTGTTTTCAATTGTTGTGACGCGTAGGCGATGACTTTCTTCCTTTGCATCAACACAGCTCCCAATCCTTTTGCTGATGCATCACAGTAGACAACAAAGTCTTCCGATCCTTCTGGTAACGATAGAATAGGCGCACTACACAACATTTGTTTCAACTTCTGGAATGCTAATTCCTCTTTATCTCCCCATTCGTATTTCACCTTCTTTTGAGTCAACTTCGTCAATGGTTTTACGATCTTCGAGAATCCCTGGATGAACCTTCGGTAATATCCGGCGAGTCCTAAGAATTGGCGAATTTCAGTCGGTGTCGTAGGAGCAGTCCATTCCCTAATTGATTCAATCTTGGCAGGATCAACATGAATCCCCTAGCTATCAATAACGTGACCTAGAAATTGTACTCTTGGCAACCAAAAATCACACTTCGAGAAATTAGCGTACAATTCCTCCCTCTTAAGTAATTCCAATATTATCTTAAGATGTTCCTCATGTTCCTTCTCATTCCTTGAGTAAATCAGTATGTCATCGATGAACACAATGAAGAACTTGTCCAAATACGGTTTACACACCCGGTTCATGAGATCCATAAACACAGCAGGTGCGTTTGTCAAACCGAATGGCATCACTTGGAACTCGTAGTGTCCATACCTAGTCCTAAAAGCAGTATTTGCAACATCTTCCTCACGGACTCTCAATTGGTGATAACCAGACCTAAGGTCAATCTTCGAGTAAACGCTCGATCCTTGCAACTGATCAAACAGATCATCTATCCTAGGTAACAGGTAACGGTTCTTAATGGTAAGTTTGTTAAACTCACGATAGTCGATACACATCTGAAAACTCCCATCCTTCTTCTTTACAAATAAGACTGGAGCTCCCCAAGGTGAAGAACTCGGTCTTATGAATCCTTTATCAGTCAACTCTTGTAGCTGCGTCGCTAGTTCTTGTAATTCCGACGGTGCTAAACGGTAAGGCGCTCGAGCAACTGGTGCAGCTCCCGGTATTAAATCGATCTGGAATTCAACTTGTCTAGCCGGCGGTAATCCAGACAAATCTTCAAGAAAGACTTTCGTATAATCCCGTACGATAGGTACATCTTCCAACCATTTTTCTTCCGTCTTCTTTTCAGTAACACGGGCTAAAAATATGTGACAACCTTCCGATAACAACTTCTGAGCCTTGACACGCGAGATAATGTTCAGTCGTGACTTCCCTTTTCCGTTACTTGTATCCCCTTGTACCTCCAAAACTTCATCACCAAATGTAAACGAACGATTTTCTCGTCGCATACAATCGTAGCATGATATCTCGACAACCAATCCATTCCGACAATAACGTCAAAACTCCCTAACTCAACAGGCATAAGGTCTATTACGAAAGGATGACCTAGAAGATTTAAAGTGCATCCACGAAGTATAGTGTCGGCTTCTATCAACTTCCCATTAGCTAACTCAGTAGTGTACTTAGTGTCTAAGGGCGAAGGGGTCACATCAAGTAAAACACTAAAAGCAGTCGACACAAAACTCCTATCGGCTCCAGTATCAAATAAAATAGAAGCATAACGACCATTGAGAAGAAACGTACCCGTCACGACGTCGGGGTTTTGTTGCGCTTCTCCTCTTCCTATCACATAGACCCTTCCACGAGCTTCCCCAGCTTTAGCAATCTTTCCTTGCTCCTTGTTCTTTTTCTTTTGGCACTCATTGTTGTAGTGTCCTTTTTGCTGACATTCAAAGCAAGTGACGTTGGCTTTCGTTTTGGGTGTACAATGTCTAGCAATGTGTCCAGTTTTCTTGCAGCTGTGACATTGTACATTGCATTGTCCATTATGGTGACGCTTGCATCGATTGCACAAAGGTAACGTCCCATTGTATACTCCCTTTTCCCCTGTACCAGCAGTGTATGCTTTCACGGTGTCTTCCCTCTTATTAGGATAGTTCACATGGTTGTTCCTTTGGTTATTACCCCATTTTCTCTTGTTGTCCGCGACATTCCCAGCATTTGCTCGAACAACTTGGTCCATTAGACTGTGAGCCATCCTTATAGCATCACTAAGTTTTGTCGGTCCAGACACTGTCACATTCCCTTGAACTCTACCAGGTAAACCCCAAATATAGCGCTCAACCTTCTTTTCTTCATCTGGAACCATTCCAGGACATAGCAAACACAACTCTTGAAACCTCCTTGTGTACGTACCAATGTCATTGTTCTTCACAGTCAGGTTCCACAGTTCAATTTCCATTTCCTGAATCTTATTACGAGGACAGTACTCCTTAGTCAACAACTTCTTAAGTTCCTCCCAACTCATTCCATACGCCTCCTCGGCTCCAACCGTCTGCACATGGGTGTTCCACCATGTCAACGCTCCAGCAGCTAAAGTGCAAGTAGAATAAGTCACTTGGTTTTCAACAGTATATCCACTGACACGGAACACAGATTCCATCTTTTCAACCCAACGAGCTAATCTGACAGCTCCTTCAGTAACATTAAAATTCAAAGGTTCACAACTCCTAAAGTCCTTGTAAGTACACGGCTTAGGCGGTCGATTGTCAACATTGTTCGGTGGTGCTTCGTTCACGTTGTTGTTAGCTTGAATGTTTGCCAGTGCAGCAGTCACTCGTTGCGTAATCAGTGCTTCCAATTGTGCGTTAGTCATTCCGTTACGTGTGTTCACCATTGTTTCTCTGCGTTAAGATAACAATGCAAATAAGGTTCAAGCACGAATATACACGTTATATATTTCTTATGCTAAAATAGAATGCAGAATTTAACAGTACAACAAACATAGAAAGGATAGTCACTGGTCAAAGTCATAAGGTTAAATTCCCATTCATAATAAAAATAGCGAGTACATAGTCATAAAATAAGAGTATGATTACATCTAGTATACTCCACCTAACCGAGTACTACTCTAGTTTAGTGGATACAAAGCCCAAAAGATAAAGATGTCAATCTACTCTAGAATTAAGCACAATAATGATGAATCTCTAAGTGCGACGACGACGATCACACTCAGCACATCTCGGTGAGTCACTCCTCGGGTCTCCATCTGCAGCTCGGTCTCCTCCACGAACTGACTCCAACACACGCCTCGACCTAGCAACCTCCTCAAGTGTGGTATCCAACAAGTCGCGGGTATCCTCGTTATCCTCTAACAATCCAAACACCGCATCCTCAAGTAGACGAAACCGAACAGCATCTGAATCCCTAGCAGATCCTATCATAACAACACATGACCTAGGTCTAGAGGGCTCTCCAACATGATGAGTAGGTGGTGTAGAAATAGTAGTAGCAACTCAACTCCCATGAGTAGGCGATGCCTCAGGTGTAGCATGTGAATCAGACATACGAATCTTCTTCTGTTGGCATGACGAATCAAAATCGGACAAAGCTCGAGATCTAACACCGGATGGTCCAGCTCCATCAGCAGGTGGTACAGTATCATCGGAATCAGTATAAACCTCAGCTGGTGGCGTACCCCATAAGGCTTCCCTCTCCTCTCTAAACCGCTGACATGGAACAGTAGGTTTCTTCCTCAAGTTGGACGTCTTCTTAATCTCACTCCTCCTACTGGGCTCAACTCTCTCAGGTACAACAGTCAAAGCATCAACCCTACTATCATCATCAGCCTCAGCACCCTCGCTATCACTACTAGCCACAACCATCCTAACGTCAGTATCACTCTCAATCTCATCATCCATGTCCTCATCATCCTCACGATCTACCTCATATCCATCCATATCATCATCACCCTCATGATCTACCTCAACACCATCCATATCATCCTCATGGCCTACCTCATGTCCATCCATACCCTCATCACCCTCGTGATCTACCTCAATACCATCCACGTCATCCTCATCATCCTCATCATCCTCATCGTCCTCACTACCACTAACCCACTCGATCAAAGTATGATGCACAATAGGTGGCATCCCATCAACAACATCGGAAGTATCAGACAACACATCAGGCTCACCCTCATCATCCTCCTTCGGATCCTCGTCAGGGTCATACTCCGCACCTTCCTCCTCAGGATCAGCCTCCTCAGGAGCCTCCTCTGGGTCATTCTCCGGGTCGACATGATCTGGTATCATCTCAATCTCATCTTCCCACTCTTCGTCAGCAGAGTCGGGCTGGTAAGTAACAGTAGATGACGACATAACCTGCAACAACCAAAATGCGTATTAAAGCAGTTGTAGGGTATGCATGAAATAATCATGTATAGAAATTAAAGTATGCAAATCAGCGAAATTCATATGTATATAATACATATTACGTATTACATAATATATATTATATATTACTTATAGTGTTATCCTACGTAATACATTACGTAGTACACATATGTATACAGAGTAACAAGTAGCCACATCGGTTATAGTCTAGGCCTAAGATGCAAACCTAGTTCTCTATAACCAAGGCTCTAATTACCAAATCTGTAACACCCCAAAATGTGATATGCGGAAGCGGTGAAGCTCGGGGGCTGTTACGTCATTGTATCATAGTTCAAGGTACAAGAGAACGACTCTAAATGAGACGTTTTATAAAAATACCTCGTTGAATTTAAATAAAAAGCATCACAGTACAAAAGGTCTCAGTTTCAAAAGATAGCGTAGCTGAATATAAAAGTTTTAAACATCAACGAGATAACAGTTCAAAAGCATAAGTAAATAAATGTCCGAAGATAGCCAAGAAATGCATGCGGACTCCAAGTACATCATACAGCAGATACAAATCATCATCAATTACCTAAGATAAATGCTAAATTGGGTCAACATAAAGTTGGTGAGAATATAGGTTTCAAGTAAAAATTCATAGTAATTCAATTTCAGATTTCATTTCATGTACACGTGCAACTATAGGAGATATATTGCCAAGTGCAGGATAAATTGGGTGTTCACAATATTTATGATAGCTAAGCTCGTGACATCGAAACTAGTGATCCAGTGCATACAATAGATTTCATACATAAATTTTTGCCCCAGTGGAGTACCTAGCCAAGATAACTCCGTTCATACAAATGGTACACACTCGTCCGGCGTCAGAATGCCCGAGTGGAGGTTGTCAACCCTCAATAGATCTATCCGTAACATAAGAGCTTACTCCAACAGAGTAACTAATGATTCACGATAGTGGGGACTATGGCTAAAGCAACTTAAGCTATCTCATAAATAGTGTTCACAAAACGTTCATAGAAATCAAGTTTTACTTGCGTCCAGAAGCAAGCATCAAAAGCATTTATCACATCCCAAAACATTAAACATAGAAAAACAGTTTAATAGGGATCTATAAACTCACCTCAAGCAACGATTCAAACCGCACAAGTATGATCAAATAGTAGCGAGCAACTCTAGCAACAACCTAAATATAATACTATAGTTTAGGCGCTAGCAAATAAGTCACAATAGTTCGTTACGTACGTTAATCATCAATCATGTATGTTATTTTGTTGTTAAAATCTTGACTTGTAAATATCATACCGTTATAGACATTATAGTATATATATACTTAGGCAAAAATATTTATTTTTGACTCGACGAAATTTCGACAGCCTTTCGGCGTAAATTTTAATTTACCCAAATTTATCTTAATAAATTTTCCAACACGATTTCTAACGAAAATTCGGCAGCCTTTCGGCGTCACGTAAAAATTTGCCATTTTTAGTAAGTACTCAAATCTTGTCCTAAAATCCCTATTTTCAACACTTTCTCAATCGCCAATATTCCAACAAGTCATTTTCCCGCAATAGTATCAATTTCCACTTTTAACGCTAAAACTTTTAACGTTACACCAAGTATTCACATTTCACGCTAATACCCTTTTACAAAACGAGTCCAACATTTATACACAACTTTTAGTAACCATTTCGACACTTAAAACAACTCCGTTTAACTCGAAAATGTCGTTTCGACCACTTTAAAAATCTAGACAGCAAGTACATTATAGTGTTTTTCACAAAAATTAAGTTTTCCGACAACGAAATTTAAACGACCATATCTTACTCATTTTAGCTCCGTTTTAGCCCATAATATATCGAAACGAAGGTATTAACTTATATTTTCATAATATCGTAGTAAACTAGTGTCAAAACAATTTTTACGACCCTCTATGCCTCTTATAAAAATCGGACAGATTGTACACTTTTCGTAAAAACTCGTTTCCGACCATTTTCAAGCGTAACCACTAGTAGTAACACTACTAGTTCCCTCCAATTATTCATAAACACACTCAAAATCAAAGATTTAACTTCAAGTTCACAAATCTAAAAATATACATTTTTATATTTTTACAAGTCTTTCAATTAAACCATTTTTACGCATGGATCTAATAGATCTACATATAATTTTCATAGATCTAAAATATTTCATGACCAAAAATAGTTTTTATCATTTTATTTCAAGAAAATAGTTGATGAGTAACATGCATGCATAGATCTACAAAGATTATGCATGAAAAATGAAAAAGATGAAAAAGGTTTAAGAAGTAACCTTGAGTAACGACTCTACGTAACCACAACAACCCGATCTACGCTCTAACCCACTAATAATCAACAAAAACTCAACTTCTATAACTACCACCAAAACTTTTCAAATCTATAAACCAAGAAAACCCATTCTTCTTTATACTTGTATAAACCCTAGGATGTTATTATTTTGTGTCAAATCTTCTTAAAATAGAGCTTCAAGAAAATCAACAATGGTGGAAAATGGTGGAGTGTTTGGTGCCGTGTGTTTTAGAGAGAGATGGAGAGTGTGTGTGTTTTTTTTTGTGAAGTGTAAGAGTAAATAATTGTGAGGTGATGTTAAGGTTAAAGGGGAATGGGTTAAAATGTGTAAGGTTATGTAAGTTAAGCTTAAAATGGAAATTGGAAGAGATTTTGGTTTAGCTAGCATGTGTGATGTTGTTTGGCCGGTTATGGGGGTCCCACTTGGGGTAAATAATTCAAAAATTTTACTGTGGTAACTAGTTAGAAGGTTTAAGGTAAAAAGGTTAGTTAGTTTTAGGTAAATGTCGAAAAGTATATAGTTAAGTTTAAAATTACGTAAAACTTAAAAATTTGACGAAATATATTAAATTTACGATTTTTCGACGAAAACTGATATTTTATAATTGGTAAAGTATTTTATGCATGTTAACGACGGTTAAACGTAAAAACGACGTAAAATACGAAAAGGCGATACGTTAATTAAATATTCACAATAAATACGATTTATTACTATAAATAGCAAAAATACTAAAATACAGGCATATATAAACATATACAGAAATATTTAAATACGCTGCTCATGAAAATACGATCACGCTGTTAAAAACTAAACAGTTAAGCACATAATTCACAGATAACGAATAATCTCATGGATTCCCGTCAATTCATTGACCGTCTCAGTATTGGTCAGGTTCACAGAAAATGTTCAGAATAATGACTGAGCACAGTGTCAAGTCATTACTTGTTAGCAAACAGTTTTTCAGAAAACGCAAGATAACTTCCCGGTTCCAACACAGTTAAATCACATAGTTGACTAAATAAAAAGTCAAAGGGTAAAATAGTCATTTTACAAAGTAGGGAAAATTACCAGGTGTTACATCATCCCCTTGATAGAGAAGCTTTGTCCTCAAAGCTTAGGAGTGTCACGGTTTCTAGAGTTCTCAAAGAGTTGCGGAAATTTCTTGCGAAATTGATCCTCACGCTCCCAAGTGAATTGAGGTCCACGTTTAGAATTCCACCTCACCTTGATGATCGGAATACGACTCTGTTTCAACTGTTTGACCTCACGGTCCATGATTTCAACAGGTTCTTCGACAAATTTCATCTTGTCGTCGATTCGGAGTTCCTCCAACGGTATAACAAGTGTCTCATCAAAAAGGCACTTCTTCATGTTCGATACATGAAAAGTGTTGTGCACGCGGCTCAACGCTTGCGGCAATTCGAGACGATAGGCTACGGTTCCAACCTTTGCCAGAATTTTGAAAGGTCCAATATAACGGGGGTTCAGCTTTCCTCGCTTGCCAAAACGTACCACACCTTTCCAAGGCGATACTTTTAGCATCACTGTATCTCCCACTTGAAATTCGAGAGGCTTACGTCAAACTTCGGCGTAACTCTTTTGACGATCACGGGCTGCTTGAATTCGGCTCTTGATTTGAACAATCTTCTCAGTTGTTTCACGAATGAGTTCAGGGCCAGTGAGTTGACTATCCCCAACCTCACTCCAACACACTGGCGAGCGACATTTACGACCATACAACGCTTCACACGGTGCAGCCTTAATACTGGTATGATAACTATTGTTGTAAGAGAATTCCACTAGAGGCAAATGTCTGTCCCATTGCTTCCCAAAGTCAAGCACACAAGCACGCAACATGTCCTCCAGCGTTTGAATAGTTCTCTCACTCTGTCCGTCAGTCTGCGGGTGATAAGGAGTACTCATGTCCAATTGCGTACCCAACGCTTTCTGAAGTGATTTCCAGAATTCTAAAGTAAATCTACCATCTCTATCAGAAATTATCGAGATCGGTATTCCATGTTTTGCGACTACTTCCTTCAGATAAAGTCTCGTAAGCTTATCCATCGAATCGTCTTCCTTCATAGCCAAAAAGTGTGCAGATTTCGTAAGTCGATCCACAATTACCCAAATTGTGTCGTATCCGTTGGTTGTTTTAGGTAGCTTAGTTATGAAGTCCATGGTTATGTTTTCCCACTTCCACATAGGAATTATAGGTTGAACCAACAATCCAAATGGCTTTTGGTGTTCTGTTTTCACTCTAGCACAAGTCAGACACTTCCCTACATACGTAGCGATTTTAGCTTTCATATTTGGCCACCAATACAGCTTCTTCATATCCTGATACATTTTGTCAGATCCTGGGTGAATCGAATACTTAGATTTATGAGACTCGTGCATAATCATGTCCCTTAGTCCTCCAAACCGTGGTAACCAACTTCTACCATTCAGACATAGCGTTCCATTAGTGATAGTCTTCAATTTCTTAGTAACCATTCCTCCTAATTTCTCAGCTTCAACATGTTCAGGCTTAAGGGCTTCGGTTTGTGCTTCACGAATTTGCACAGGTAAGTTCGGATTGATAACCATAGCTAACGATCTAACTCTACGTGTCATCAATTGTTCCTTTCTACTTAGCGCATCCGCCACTACATTGGCCTTCCCAGGGTGGTAGCGGATTTCACAGTCATAATCGCTGAGCAACTCGATCCATCGACGTTGTCTCATGTCCAGTTCCTTCTGGTCAAGAATATGTTGTAAACTCTTGTGATCAGTATATACGACACACTTGGTTCCATACAAGTAGTGCCTCCATAATTTTAAGGCAAATAAAAAGTCAAAGGGTAAAATAGTCATTTTACAAAGTAGGGAAAATTACCAGGTGTTACAAGATGAAAGCAATCACCACTCGAAGTGGAAAAGGTTTAAAGGAACCCGAGCTTCCTACACCTACACCGGTGATTGTGACAAAGGAAAACGAGTCTCCTTCTCCAATTACTCCACCTTCTATTTTTCCTATTCCTCCACCTTCTATTTCTCCAATTCTTCCACCTTCTAATTCTACCCCTCCACCACCCAAGGATGTGAGTGAGAATTCTATTCCAAAGCCTTCCTCTCAACCCAATATACCTTATCCCTCAAGGTTGAGGAAAGAAAAGTTGAAAAACAAGGATGATATTCAGGTTTCTAACTTTCTTAAAATGTTTAAACAACTGAATTTCAACATCTCCTTTGCTGAGGCTCTCGCTCACATGCCTAAATATGCTAAAATGTTTAAGGATCTTTTAAGTGATAAAGATAAATTTCTCGACATCGCCAATACCCAATTAAATGAGAATTGTTCTGTCGTTCTTTTGAGAAAATTACCGATTAAGTTAGGAGATCCGGGTCGTTTCTTGATTCCTTGCAACTTCCCTGGGGTAGAGAATTGTATTGCCCTAGCCGATCTAGGTGCTAGTATAAACTTAATGCCATTAAGTGTTTGGAAACAATTATCTCTACCCGAGCTAGTCCCCACTCGAATGACTTTGGAATTAGCTAACCGTACGGTTGCTTATCCGGTGGGTATAGCCGAAGATGTCTTCGTCGGTGTCGACAAATTCACCTTTCCGGCGGATTTTGTTGTTGTTGACTACCAGATGGATCCCCATGTTCCATTAATCGTTGGACGTCCATTCTTGAGGACCGATCGCACTCTCATTGATGTTGCCGCAGGCGAATTAATCATGAGAGTTGGTGACGATAAAATCGTCTTCAACATGGGTAAACTTTCTAAGATGCCTTCTGAAAACGAGAGCGTTAATTTCATTGACGTTCTTGATGAGGCTTGTGAAGAACATTTCAAAGACGCTTGTAAAAGTGGTTCTTCTTCTCTACCCATTGTTGAGACCGTTGCCTCTGTTGCTCCATCACTAACTCCATTTGGAGAAAGTGATTTCATTTTGAAAGAATTTGAAGCAACTTTGGGGGATGTGGATTTAAAATATGACGATTCTCCCTCCAATTGGGATGAAGATATTCTTACCATTGAGAAACTTATCAATGAGGACCATATTTCTCCACCATCTCCTAAGGATATCTCTATCGATGATCCGACTTTGACTCCGCCGTCCATCGATAATCCTCCGGATTTAGAGCTTAAGGATCTGCCGTCTCATCTCGAATACGTGTTCCTTGAAGATAATAAGAAGTCATCCGTCATCATCGCAAAGGATTTGAAAGAAGACGAAAAATCTCGACTTATCGCCGTGCTGAAGAATCATAAGAAAGCGATTGCTTGGAAAATCTCTGATATTCGTGGAATTGATCCTCACTTTTGCACACATAAAGTTCTCATGGAGGAAGACTTTAAACCCACTATTCAAAGCCAAAGAAGGGTGAATCCCAAGATCCATGACATTATCAAAAAAGAGGTTATCAAACTTCTTGATGCGGGAATGATCTACCCTATCTCGGATTCACCATGGGTTAGTCCCGTCCATTGTGTGCCTAAGAAAGGCGGAATCACCGTTGTTCCCAATGAAAACAACGAGTTGATTCCTACTCGTCTCGTTACAGGGTGGAGAGTTTGTATAAACTATCGCAAACTCAATGATGCTACGAGAAAGGATCATTTTCCCCTTCCTTTTATGGACCAAATGCTTGAACGTCTAGCGGGTAATGACTATTATTGCTTCTTAGACGGTTTCTCCGGGTATTTTCAAATTCCCATCGATCCTAAAGACCAAGAGAAAACCACATTCACTTGTCCTTATGGAACATTTTCTTACAAAAGAATGCCTTTCGGCTTATGCAATGCTCCTGGGACTTTCCAAAGGTGTATGATGGCTATCTTCCATGACATGGTTGAAGAAACTATGGAAGTCTTTATGGATGATTTCTCGGTCTATGGTGATTCTTTTTCTACTTGCCTTGCCAATTTAGAACGTATGCTCAAACGGTGTCAAGACACTCGTCTCGTTCTTAATTGGGAAAAATGCCATTTCATGGTAAAAGAAGGCATTGTGTTTGGACATAAAATTTCAAAAGCCGGTCTTGAAGTGGACCGTGCTAAAGTTGATGTCATAGCCAAATTACCTCCACCTTCAACCGTGAAGGGTGTCAGAAGTTTCCTTGGTCATGCGGGCTTCTATCGTCGTTTTATTCAAGATTTTTCTAAAATCGCTCGCCCGATGACCCACCTCTTGGAAAAAGATACTCCTTTTATCTTTTCTAAAGAGTGTCTTGAATCCTTCAATCTTCTTAAGGACAAGCTAACTAAGTCACCGGTCTTGGTTACCCCTAATTGGGAGCTACCTTTTGAATTGATGTGTGATGCTAGCGATTTTGCTATTGGAGCGGTTTTGAGCCAAAGAGTGAACAAACACTTCCAACCAATCCACTATGCTAGCAAGACAATGACGGGGGCTCAATTGCATTATACCACTACCGAAAAAGAGCTTTTAGCTGTAGTGTATGCCTTTGAAAAGTTCCGCCCCTATCTTGTCCTTTCCACCATAATCGTGTACACCGATCATTCCGCGTTGAAGTACTTGTTAACTAAGCAAGATTCTAAGCCAATACTTCTTCGTTGGGTTTTGCTCCTTTAAGAATTTAAAATCGAAATTCGTGACAAGAAGGGAGCGGAAAACCTAGCCGCGGATCATCTAAGTAGACTTGAGGATCCTTATCAAGGGGATCATCCGAATCAAGAGATCAATGACTCTTTTCCCCTTGAGGCCTTAATGTCTATCAATTCCAATCTTGATGACACCCCATGGTTTGCGGACATTGCAAACTACTTAGCGGGTGGAGTTCTCAAGGAAGGGTTAACGTCCCAACAAAATAAAAAGTTCTTTAAAGACATTGAACACTATTTCTGGGACGACCCTTACCTTTTTAAACAATGTGCGGATCTTGTCATTCGTCGATGTGCTGAGGGGCCGTCAGCTTTATTAATCCTTGAAGCTTGCCATAAAGGACCCATCGGTGGTCACTTTGGTCCCAATTACACCGCGAAGAAAGTTTTCGACTCTGGATTTTATTGGCCCGCCATTTATCATGACGCTCATGAAATGGTTAAACATTGTGATGCTTGCCAAAGACAAGGCAAGATTACACATAAAGATGATATGCCTCAAAATTTCATACAAGAATGTGAAATCTTTAACGTATGGGGCATCGACTTTATGGGGCCGTTTCCATCATCTAAAGGGTACAAGTACATCCTCGTATCCGTTGACTACGTATCCAAATGGGTTGAAGCAAAGGCTCTCCCTACGAACGATGCGAGGGTGGTTGTGAACTTTTTGAAGTAGCTTTTTGCTCGATTCGGTGTTCCTCGTGCTATCATCGGTGACCGCGGGACTCATTTTTGCAATGATCAATTTGCTCGAGTCATGGCTAAGTACGGTTTCCATCACCATCTTTCCACCGCTTATCATCCCCAAACAAATGGTCAAGCCGAGATATCTAACCGTGGACTGAAGAGAATTCTTGAGCGTATTGTGGGAGAGCATCGTGTCTCGTGGGCCGATAAGTTAGATGATGCTTTGTGGGCTTTCCGTACCGCATATAAGACACCTATTGGTTGTACTCCATATCGTCTTGTGTACAGGAAGGCATGCCACCTCCCTATTGAGCTGGAACATAAGGCGTATTGAGCCTTGAAGTGGGCTGATGAGATGGCATTTATACATGATCTCATCGTTCTTTTCGGGCTTTAAATGCATAAAAATCTCATAAAATACCATATATATATGCTTGTGTTTGTTTACTTGTGTATTTTAGGTATGGATATCATGAATTTTACAAAAGATCACAAGAAACAAGGAAAACGGACACGAGAAACGAAGCCGTACAAAGAACCGGGCCCTAGATCATGAAATATTCAACAAATACCCTTGAAGACTTGAAGACATGCAAGATTGATCCTCATTGAATGAAAAAATGACACTTAAAACCCTTGTATATTGATAATTACAAGTTTGGTCCTTTAAGTTTGTCAAAATTACACAAATGGTCCTTCAAATTTGAAGAAATGGCAAGTTTAGTCCCTCAACAATTCTAAATTGTCATTAATGGTCCCTCATGAAGTCAAAGTTATATTGAAGACCTTTGAAGATCAACAATGTCCAAGATCAGCCCTTGAATTATCTCAAAATGGCAAAAACAACCCTTTGAAACCTTTTTCCAATGTTTGGTGCCAAAAATGTCAAGAGTGGAAAGTTATTAACAAAGGGAAAGAGTTTACTTGCTGAATAAACACGTTTTACATTGTTTCCCAAAGAACAAAGACTGAAATGGCCAAGTTGAAACATTCAAACCCAAAAATGCGCCAAACAACTTTCACTCCCCCTAATATCGGATCAAAAGGTTTACTATTCACCCCAAGAACCCAGTTACCACTTCACTTAAAACAAAGGGTAAAAACAAATTACCTAGACACATGCTTGATTCACATGCCCAGAAACCTATCCCACACCAAAAACCCTCATCTCCACTCACAAAAGGGGTCCCACCCATTCACCCGTCCACCTATCACATCATACCTTACTCTCCAAGGCTTGCCACGTGTCAAAATCAACAGCCCACATCCTTTGCTTCATATCAAAGCTATTTTAAACGGTTTGGATCAATTTGGACAGCACATTCCATCAAAACGTCTAGAAGACTCAAGGACATTTAGGGAATTTCACTTCTAGGGTTTGTGAATAGTGTTAGCCAGGCATTTGCCTATAAAAGGAGACCTCAACATGTGAGAGTCCCTTTGTTCCAGTTTTAGGCTATTAAATCTTTGTAATTCCTTTTTAATTAATAAATTTTGATTTTCTGCATTTTGAGAAATCTCTTTTATATTTTGTTAAAAGTTGGTGTTTGAATAGCCTGATTCTGAGTTCCATTTACATGTTTGAAGGTTTTTTTCGGCAAAGTTTTAGTTGATAAAGCTTGGGTTTCAAAAATCAGAAAGTTTGGTTTATTTGATCTCACCTTTGTGGTTTGTTCTTCTTAGCAGCTTGGAAGCTGGTACTTGTTCTGCTAGTACCTAAGCTCAAACAATCCAGGGCCTGGATGTAGGTCTTGAAGGTTTGCACCTTCTTCCCTTTTCATTTTCTCTCTTATTTTACTGATTCGTATGATTATTGCATGTTTGTTCTTGAATCTGTGGTTTGGTGGTTGATTATTGTTAATCTGGTGTTGTTTGATGATATTTAAGTGTTTGAGGTTTGATTTGTGGTTTGAATCTGGATGATCCTTTGAAAAGTTGTGAAAACAGGTTTTTAAGGGGTGTTTGGGTTAACTGCATAGATTGGATTTGTGGTGTTTTGAGTGGTTGTTTGTTGTTGCTATCTGCTAGTACTTGTGTATCTGATATACTTGGCTGCTTTGCTGCTCATTTTGTGGTTTGAAACACATAGATTCATAAATTGGGTATAAAATCTTGTTTACTTGGTGAAATTGACTGAAATTTAGGGGATACCTAGATCTAATCAAAGACTAGGGTTAACAAGAGTTAAATCTAGGTTAACTACACCAGGGAAGTAGGATTTGAGGCTTGAATTTGGATCTAGTGTCAAATAGATCAGCAAATAGTTTCTGCATATGCACCTTGTTCATCAGTAACTTTATATGCTTTGATCTTGTTGTTTACTTTGATTCAGTGGTTGATTTAAGTTTATTTGTGCTTATTCATAGTTTATATAGATTGTGTATGCATCATGTTAAGTTTGGTTGGCTTATTCATGCTAAAACTGCTTATTAAGTGCATAACTGCTTATTTCCATGTCTGTGTATGATCTGGTGACTGTTTGATCATTTGTGGCTTATTGTGTGAACCAAATTTTGATTTTCTTGTTGCTATTGACTCCTTGTGATTCACTGATCACAAGGGTGCCCTTGTTTCCAATTGAATCCAACTAAATCTCTCTAAAAAGCTTGGTCAAATAGTCAAAGCAGTGGGAACTCCTTTCCCCTGCTAGTTACCACTGCTAGTGTTAAATTGGTGTCAGCTTATCAATAAGCTATAATAGCTTATTTTAACCAGCAACAACTTGGATTTTGAAGTAGGTGCTCATTATTTGACCCATTTGTTCATACTGGAGCATTTGGGGGGTTGACTTTAGGGTTTGACTAGAAAACCAACTTAATTGACTTTTTCATAAGTGCTTATTGGCTTCTTCTGGATTATTGGTTTTGCTTATTGTAATTTTGTTGATTGTTTTGGCTTATTGAGTCCATTTGTGATCTTTTGCAAGTTGAATCAAGTCCTGAGGTGCCTTATTTCTCAAAAACGACTATTTTGTCTTTTAGTGAAATATTACTTTGCTTATTTCTGGCTTATTGTGTGTGCTTTTTCAAAATTTCTTTTTACATATCTCATAAGCATCCCAAAAGAAGGTTGTTTGTCAAATTAGAGCTTATGGCATTAGCTTATTGCTTAATGGGCTAAAAAACCCATTAAGGATAAGCTGTTTGCTTATTAAGCTGTGATAAGCTCACATTCAGCTTTTGGGCCTTTAGAGTTTTGTGTTTAAAATTAAATTTTGAGTCAAATTGGGCTTTTCCAAGTCAATTGGGCCAGGTTTGACTTTTTGGGCTAAAAAGCCCATTAAGGTTGACTGTTTTTGGTTTTGGCCCATTTGAGGGCCCAATAGGGGTATTCTGGTCATTTCACTTTGATTTTCTGTTTACTTAGGTTAGAATAAACTAGTTTGCAAGTTTTTAGAATTTTTTATAATTTTTAGATTTTTAATAATATTTTAATAATATTTTATTATTATTTTTCAAATTTCACATTTTCCAACTTTTTACATTTTTCTTAGCTTAAATACATTAAAATAGGAATTTAGCAACTTTTAGAATAATTTTATCACTTCTAGATTAATTTTTATAATTATTTTAAGTTTTAATAGTTTTAAATCATTTTAAATAGTTTTTATTAGTTTAAAATTTTATAAAAATAGTTTTTAATCTTTTTAGGTCATTTTAGAGGTTTACCAATTGAAAAATCTTTATTTGGGCTTTTTGATAATTTATTTTATTTTTAGGGCTTTAATTAGCATTTAAAAATTGAATATTTAATTATTTAAAAGGTTTGAAAAAGTTTTGATCATTGGTAAAGTCTTAGTTTATTAATTTTGATTCTTGGTGAATTTTTTGTAATTTTTAGAATTAATTTTTATTTTTGTAGTTTTTACGGTTTTACGTTTTGTCGTCGTAGTAATAATTTTCACGTCTTCGTCATCTTCTTTTCTCATCCCTTTCTAAACCAATATAAATCTCAAATCATTTACATCTTAGTCACAAACATATACCTCCTTGGGAAACGAACTTTCACACCATAAGGGTCATTAGTGCATGATTTTCCTAAATCATCACTCGATACTTACCGCTTTTACGCTCCTTTTCCTAAAGGTCGTGTTATACCACAACCATTTTGGCGCCGCTTCCGGGGAGGTGTGTCGTGATTAATTTGCATTGTTGTTTTTAATATTAACCAAATAGTATTTGTATTAGTAGAACTCTACTAATACGTATTATCGGTTTTCTTGGTTTTTCTTGTGAAATTATTATTACTATATTGTATTAAGTATCACAACAAATAAACAATATCTCCAAAAGTGTGAAAACACAACCTTAATTGGGATTTGATCTCCTAATTATTGTATTCGAATCTCAAACAAAAAGAAAAAGCCAAAAATAGATAAATACTTTCGTGAAGCTCGATTTTGAAAAATACGAACTATAAGGTGGGTATAAGGCGGGTATTATAAAATATACCCTAAGTAAAAAGGCTCTTAAGTGCTACGCGCCGCCTCGTTTCCCCGCTTGCTTGTGAGTATTTTGAGATTGAAGGCTAATCGAGGGTTTTGTCGCCCAAAGTATTATTACGTATAATATATTTGCTTGGTTTCTTTGTGATTAAACCCTCTTGAACAATTTGGTTTTCACCAAAGTTCTAAAGTCATTCGAAGGCGTTCACTCCACGTGATCGTTTTCATTCCTTTGAGGCTTCTTTAATCAAGAGTTTGATTCGAGGAGAGATTTTGTAGATTGTTGTCTACGAAGATACACAAAAATCCAAAAAAATTAAATACAATCAAAAACACCAAAAAAATTGAAAATCCACAAAACACCCAAAAAGAATCTTCTTTGCTCACCTCCCATTGTTTGTGAAGTTTATGATCACTCGTAATCAAGCAAAACGAGCTCGTAAACGTCTTCAAAAGCAAGCCAATCAAGAGACGTTAATTGTTGAACAACCTCCAATTGTTGAACCTATTGTAGAACAAGAAGTCGTCATGGCTAATCGTACTATGATGGAGTTGCTACAAGCACCCACCGAGGGTTTTGGAGAGGCCATTGTGATTCCCGCCATCCTTGCGGAGAATTTCGAGATTAAGACGGGTTTAATGTCGATGTTGCAAGCAAATAAGTTTAGAGGTCATGAGAAAGACAACCCGCATTATCACTGATAGGTGTGTAAACACCCATCTTTTCTACCACTTAATTACTATAATAACCGGACCAAAACGTGTATTTTATGTCTTTTATGTCGGAATTACGCGTGGTTTGTGTTTTTGTTGTAATTTAGGACGAAATTGTGAAAAGTGAAGAAAACACGGGAATTCACGGGCATTCACGACTTTTATTGAAGAAAAAGATGAAAGACTGAGTCGAGAAGTCAAAAGTGGAAAAAGAACGGAAGTCCAAGGCCAATTCTGAAGATTTATCGAAGAAAAAGTCAAAAGACGGAAGTTTATCAAAAGCCGAAGAACTCGAGTCTAATTTATTGAAGAAATTAAAGACGAGTTTAAAAGAAATCCCGAGCCACAAGTCATTAGAGTCCAAGTAAAGAAGATTAGAAGGAAAAAGGACTAATGGTGCAATTAAAAGAAGATTAAAGAAGGAGGGACTAAGCATGCAATTAAGGAAGCTTCCTAAGCAAGCCTTAATCTCCCCTATATATAGATTAGATCATTTTCATTTTCCTCTTGTTGGATAGCTTGACAAACTATCTCTTCCATTTTTAATTACCTTGCACCTTTAATTACTTGTCCAATTTAATTACCTTGTCTTGCACTTAATTACCATTTAATTCCAAGTAAGTTTTTCTTTTAATTCTTGTTAATCTTTATTTTACCTTGTTAATCTCATTCTACCTTTCTTTAATCTTTGTGTTGATTTGTTTATGTTCAAGTTCTTTATTTTTGGTTGATTTGATTAAAGTGGTTTTGATTATCTTGATCTTTATTGTTTGATTTGTTATTTTGGATTGATTGTTTATGTTTATTAGATATTTTGTTATTAGTTTAGTTTAATCTTTTTGTTGATTTGGTTAATTTTTGATTAAATCCGTGCGTTTTTATTGTCCTTGTTCTTCGTATATTTGTTACTGAGTATTGCAGGTTTCTGATCGCCATTATTCCGAATAGGAAATTGCCAGTTTGTGGCTTATGCGGAATATTATTTATTCCGAGTAAGGGTTTGGCAGTTAGGCTTATGCGGAATATTTTATATTCGGAGTAAGGGTGATTTTCCGAATTGGCATATTATTCCGCATAGGAAGTTATTCCGAATAGGGATAACTTTCCGAATAGGACTGAATTTTCCGAACAGACACTTTTTTCCGAATAGACCTGTTATTCCGAATAGGGTGTATATTCCGAATAGGAGGACTTTCCGCATAGTGACAGTATTCCGAATAGACCAATTATTCCGAGTAGGCACTTTATTCCGAATAGGGGGCTTTTTCCGAATAGGAAGTAACATTCCGAATAGGGCTCAGATTCCGCATAGGATTGAACTTTCCGAATAGGGTTTTGTTTTCCGCATAAGGAACTATTCCGAATAGGCACCTTTTTCCGCATAGTGACAGTATTCCGAATAGGGATTTTATTCCGGATAGGGACTTATTATTTTCATTTTAGCATTTAATTTCGAGCTTTAATTTTCCTGCCTTTTTACTTAGTCGCACTTTAAGTTTATTTGCCTTAGTTTGAGTTTTAGTTTTAGTTGCGTTTTAAGTTTGCCTTAGTTAGATTTAAGTTTACGTTAATTTACTTTATTGCCCTTTAGTTTTAGTCGCGCTTTAAATACTTGCACTTTATTTTAATTAGACTTAGATTTACTTTAATTGCACTTTTACTTTAATTGTTTTGCACCTTTTATTTTCAAAACTACAACGACACATCTTTGTTCCACCAAAGTTCAACTGAGTCACACATTAAACACAAGTTTTTCAATTCGAAGAGAACAACACAACAAACTTAATTAATTTTTATACAAGGTGGTCTTTTCCAGTTATCAAATGGCGCCGCTGCCGGCTCTTTTCGTAAAGATCAACAGTTTTTTGTGAGAGACACGTTGCTTTTTGGGATCCGTTCACTTGTGAACGTTATTTTTCTTGCATAAAAATTCAAAAATCATAAAAATTAAAAAATTCATAAAAACCATAAAAATTAAAAATTTCAAAAATCCAAAAAGATTTTATTTTTATTGTGTATATATATTGTCTTTGTGTTTGGTTTTGTTTTCTTTTGCATTTTCAGGTGTATGCGTACTAGATCTTCTAATTATCAAGAGCCCGAGCCTCAAGAAGATTTAGATATGGCAGGTGTCAACAACAACAACATGCCACCGCACCTCAATAATAATAATAATAACAACAATGCTCTTCCACAGCCCGATCTTCGGACCATGGAGGAACTTTGTCAACCAACCATGTTTGGACGAGGAGGACCGATTGCGCTGATGCAAATCAACGCTCCTGAGTTTTCGTTGAAGCACCACATGATTCAGCAAGTACAAACAAATCCATTTAGAGGATTGCCTGATGATGATGCCAACAAACACCTCGACAAGTTCATTACAATCACCCAGAGCATGAAGTTGGATGGTGCCACTATGGATGAGCTTCGCCTACAACTCTTTCCACACACTCTATTACATCATGCCGAGAAATGGTTTGATCGTCTCCCGAAGAATTCTATTCACACTTGGGATGACATGACTCAACGCTTTCTGTCGCGCTACTTTCCACCATCCATGGTCACAAGCCTTCGCAATCAGATCAGCGGTTTCATGCAAGATCCCGATGAATCTCTTTTTGATGCATGGGAGAGATATAATGTCTTGATCGACCGTTGTCCAAACCACAACATGCTTCCGGTCACCTTGATCGATACTTTCTACAACGGATTGACTTTTCGAGATCGTGATACGATCAATGCAGCCGCCGGTGGCACATTCATGAAAAGGAGACCCGAGGAGTGTAGAGAGTTAATAGAGAACATGACTACTCATCATAAGAACTGGGATTCCTCTGCTTCTTCTAGAAACAACACGAGAGTCAATGTTTCTTCTACCTCATCAAACCCTGAGATGACCGAACTCACCCGCGTGATGGCTGAAATGAGCAAAAGTATTACGCTTCTCGCTTCAAACCAACAACAACAACAAGTTAAAGCGGTTGTTAATCCTTGTGAAACATGTGGCGGTCCTCACTCATACACCGATTGTCCTTCGACACAAGGAAATCCGGAAAATGTGTATGCAGCTTACGGTAATTATTCACCGGAAAATTACCAAGCTAGACAACAAGGGGATAGAAATCTGCTGAGCTACCGTTCCAACAATTACCTTTCCCCCGGTTTTTCTCCTCAAAACCAAAATCCCGCCAACAACTACAATAGAAGCAACCAAATCCCACCTCGTGCTTCTAACCCTTATCAACCACCCACCCAACAACACCCACCCATTAATCCCGATGTTGACACAATCATGAGAACTCAAGGTGAGCAAATCAAGAATCTACAGAGCCAAATAATCAATTTGAAAGGAGATATCTTGAAGCAAGGTAATGACATCAGAACCGAGGTTCGTGATAATCTTCAATCCTCTTTCATCACTCAAACAACTGAATTGAAGAATCTGTTGGCTAGGTTCTTGCCCGAAGCTCAACCTTCTTCTTCTTCGGGTTCTCTGCCTTCAAACACCGTCACTAATCCGCGAGCTAATGTGAGTGCTATAACTACGCGTAGTGGAATTACCATTGTCAATCCACCTGATTCACCACCATCATCTACACCTCCTCCACCACCATATATCCCTACTCCTCTTACACTTAGTGATAGTACACCATTACCGTCTCCGCCTCGTCATGACGATGTATCTCGGAAGGACCCTTCAACATCACAACCTTCACCAACTACACCTTCACCTAACCCTTATCAACCTAGAATCCCATACCCTTCTCGCATAGGCAAGACCAATGATCTAACCAAGAATGACTGCCAAGTATCGAAATATGTGGACATGCTATCTAAAATGACCATCAACATTAGCCTTGTTGAAGCACTTTGCCACATGCCGAAATTTGTCAAAGCATTCAAGGAATTGCTTAGCAAGAAGGAGAAGCTGATTGAACTCGCCAACACACGCTTAAATGAAAACTGCTCTGCAGTTCTTCTTAGAGAACTTCCGGAAAAGCTTGGAGATCCTGGTCGTTTTGTGTTGCCTTGCGTGTTCAACAAAACTGAAGAATTTACTGCCCTTGCTGATCTCGGGGCTAGTATTAACTTGATGCCACTAAGTGTTTGGAAAACACTATCATTGCCCGACCTCACTCCAACAAAGATGACTCTCGAACTTGCAAATCGCACTCTCGCTTACCCCGTTGGTATAGCCGAAGATGTGTTTCTTAAAGTTGGCACATTTACTTTCCCGGTCGATTTTGTTGTAGTTGATTATGAAATGGACCCTCGTATTCCTTTAATACTTGGTCGGCCTTTCTTGAGAACCGGACGTGCTTTAATAGATGTGGCCGAAGGTGAGTTAATCTTACGAGTCGGGGATGATTCTAAAGTTTTTAAAATGGGGAAGCTTACAGGCAAATCCTTTAGAGGCCGAGAATCAGTGAATATGATCAATATGCTCGATGACTTTACCGTCTACGATAATCCTTTATTCGAGTCTTCCACTGATAATCCACTCTTTGAAAATGATGTGGATGATTCTCTCCCTACTTTGGACGCTTCTCCCATTTATGATTCTCAACCGGTCTTTGATGCTTATGATGATGATGATTCTAGCTCAGATTCGGATAATTTTGATTGTATTTCTGAGTATCCCGAGCTGCCCACATTCGATGATTTTGATGAGGCTGATACTCTCTCGAGCGATTCTTCACATGATGAAGATCCTCCGCCATCACTCGATCCTACTTTGGACGATTATTCATTTGAGGAAGATTTCTCTGAATTTCTTAACACTTACTTCCCTCATGAGAGTGATGCTCCTCCTTTGGACTTTGAAGATTATCGTCTTGATCCTACTTTGGATTTGAAGAGCATTTTGTCCAAGGAGAAGAAACCGGTCGACACCATAATCCGTTGCACTTATGATTTGACACCTCTTTGTCCTCCTTCTGAGGACGAGGTTGTGCTTCTTTGCGGATCTTCTTCACACTCGGCTGAGCCTGAGTGCTATTTTCCCCTGAAGGAAAAGGTGTTCGACCCCGGTATTGAAGTCTTTAAGCCATCTCAGTATCCACCTGATGAAATAAAAGGAAAAATCTTTGGAACCATTGAAGATATGCTTGCACCACTTCATCCTTGCTTCCACCATGCTCCATCACTGCTTAAGGGAACCCTGCCACTTCTCTTTTGGCTTGCCTTGTTCGCCTTAAGCTCTTGCTTATTGATGGATGAAAACTATGTCTTTGATCCTGGTGGATATGGTTCATGCTTCTTCCGTTGATGATCAAGGTCGAGTCAGGCTCATGACTCGATTAACAAAAACCAAGCGCTTCTTGGGAGGCAACCCATGCATCTATCTTTTCGCTTTCTTTACCATAAATGTAGGGGGACCCTTTGGATTGCTATTTCCTCTCCTCACTTCTTAATCTGGGATTCGAGCTTCAATGATCCACTCTTGATGATTCTTGACGACCCGTGATTCCATGTTCTACTTTATCCCGGTTCTATCCTAAACTCTTTTCGATTCACTATTTTATATTTTCTCAATATTAAAATAGGAATCTCTTTAGTTGTCCTTTCCTTAGCGAGATTTAAACAAAGTGCACAATGTCCTAAGTGTAGGGGAGTTTACTCCCACATGCTTAAACATTGAGGACAATGTTTATCTTAAGTGTAGGGGGGACTTCTATCGAAGTTAAGTGGTCTTTTCCTTGTATTTGTCCTCATTTTAACCGGAAAATCAATTTTTCGACATTTTTCAAAATTTTTGATCTATTTTGGCCTATTAGTTGTTATCTTTGTATAGTTATTTTCTTTCTTTGCTAAAATAAATGTTTAATAAGTGGTTTTAATTTTCAAACGTTGTGAATCTTTTGACTCAATCCGAGTTTACTCTAGCTAGTATCCTTAACATGTTTAAGTCAAGTTTTGCTAGGCTTTTATATAGGGAGCTATAAAACGCGAAAGTCTTAACTCTCACGGGTTAAGAACAAGAACTTTTCGCAAGTTCCTATAATTGATCCTAGAGAGTCGTTTATCAAGGGAACTTTAAAATGCGATTTCTAAACTTGAAAAAGTCTAAGAATTTGCAAGATCCTATAGGCGACTCGAAAACCCAAAACTTTGATTTAATAGGCTAAGTATCCACGAGTCTCATTACTTGAGATTTTAAACTGTGGAGAACGAGAGATGATAGAGTCAATTATAAGTCCGGTATTCTTTCGTGGATTTATGTGAGTTAATTATGAGCCTATTCTCCCATCGCTTGCTAATAAATTTATCTGCTAATAAATAAGGTTGTACGATTTAAAAAGTTACTTAGCTTCTAGCCCCAGATCGTTTAAAAGTTGCTCGGTAATGACGAGAGTTCATAGCCAAGGCATAACTTATGAAGCGGGGCGCGAAGATTGGCGAGTCCAAAAAGGCCCTAACAAGGCATGAGGGCTATGTTTTGTTGCTAAAGATCCAAAAGTGATGTGAAGAATCATTTATCGAAAATCAATATGAAGGATCGAGACACACGACGAAAAGCAATAACTCCCAAAAAGTCATGGAGAAGTGTATCCAAAAAGACCCTAACAATGTATGAGGATAAATAGATCCAAGTCAATAAAGGAGGCGGATCGTTGTATATCAAAATCCAAAATAAAGATTGGAGAAAAATGAAGAATTCGTGGTCCATATATGAAGAATCTCTCAAAAATTCCAAGTGAAGAAATTCCAATTATGAAGAGAAGACCATTATTTCATGAACGTCTCTCAAGATTTGAAGTATGAAGTCGCTGCCAAATATCGGCCCGAAAAAGGTCTCAAATCGCGAACCAAGTTATGCCAAGATATGAACTTTTTGATATCCCGAGAAGCAGTTTTAAAAGATTTGGTCCTTTAGCTAACTATTGATTAAATCGTGCACTTTATTTTCAGACTAAATAATTATCGAAATAAGTCAAACAATGCATCTTCGAGATCATTCAAGACAAATAATAAAATACAAGAGATACCCATAGGAATAAGGGAGTCTAAGTGAGTAATTGGCCCACATGAGTTCGTGTTAGTCTACTAACTTATAATAACAATGATCTCGTTTTTAAGCTTGGTTTGGAGAAAGTGAAAAGTTGAGAATGATGATTATTCATGACATTTTCAAAACCCAAGGTATGCTCTTAATTTCTTTGCTTTGCATTTTTATAATGTTCTATCTCTTTAATAAAGGCCAACGTGGATTGATTATGATGAAAAGTGTAAACATGCTTTGTAACTAATGCATTGCATGAGGACATTGCAATGGTCAAGTGTAGGGGATTTGATAGGTGTGTAAACACCCATCTTTTCTACCACTTAATTACTATAATAACCGGACCAAAACGTGTATTTTATGTCTTTTATGTCGGAATTACGTGTGGTTTGTGTTTTTGTTGTAATTTAGGACGAAATTGTGAAAAGTGAAGAAAACACGGGAATTCACGGGCATTCACGACTTTTATTGAAGAAAAAGATGAAAGACTGAGTCGAGAAGTCAAAAGTGGAAAAAGAACGGAAGTCCAAGGCCAATTCTGAAGATTTATCGAAGAAAAAGTCAAAAGACGGAAGTTTATCAAAAGCCGAAGAACTCGAGTCTAATTTATTGAAGAAATTAAAGACGAGTTTAAAAGAAATCCCGAGCCACAAGTCATTAGAGTCCAAGTAAAGAAGATTAGAAGGAAAAAGGACTAATGGTGCAATTAAAAGAAGATTAAAGAAGGAGGGACTAAGCATGCAATTAAGGAAGCTTCCTAAGCAAGCCTTAATCTCCCCTATATATAGATTAGATCATTTTCATTTTCCTCTTGTTGGATAGCTTGACAAACTATCTCTTCCATTTTTAATTACCTTGCACCTTTAATTACTTGTCCAATTTAATTACCTTGTCTTGCACTTAATTACCATTTAATTCCAAGTAAGTTTTTCTTTTAATTCTTGTTAATCTTTATTTTACCTTGTTAATCTCATTCTACCTTTCTTTAATCTTTGTGTTGATTTGTTTATGTTCAAGTTCTTTATTTTTGGTTGATTTGATTAAAGTGGTTTTGATTATCTTGATCTTTATTGTTTGATTTGTTATTTTGGATTGATTGTTTATGTTTATTAGATATTTTGTTATTAGTTTAGTTTAATCTTTTTGTTGATTTGGTTAATTTTTGATTAAATCCGTGCGTTTTTATTGTCCTTGTTCTTCGTATATTTGTTACTGAGTATTGCAGGTTTCTGATCGCCATTATTCCGAATAGGAAATTGCCAGTTTGTGGCTTATGCGGAATATTATTTATTCCGAGTAAGGGTTTGGCAGTTAGGCTTATGCGGAATATTTTATATTCCGAGTAAGGGTGATTTTCCGAATTGGCATATTATTCCGCATAGGAAGTTATTCCGAATAGGGATAACTTTCCGAATAGGACTGAATTTTCCGAACAGGCACTTTTTTCCGAATAGACCTGTTATTCCGAATAGGGTGTATATTCCGAATAGGAGGACTTTCTGCATAGTGACAGTATTCCGAATAGACCAATTATTCCGAGTAGGCACTTTATTCCGAATAGGGGGCTTTTTCCGAATAGGAAGTAACATTCCGAATAGGGCTCAGATTCCGCATAGGATTGAACTTTCCGAATAGGGTTTTGTTTTCCGCATAAGGAACTATTCCGAATAGGCACCTTTTTCCGCATAGTGACAGTATTTCGAATAGGGGTTTTATTCCGGATAGGGACTTATTATTTTCATTTTAGCATTTAATTTCGAGCTTTAATTTTCCTGCCTTTTTACTTAGTCGCACTTTAAGTTTATTTGCCTTAGTTTGAGTTTTAGTTTTAGTTGCGTTTTAAGTTTGCCTTAGTTAGATTTAAGTTTACGTTAATTTACTTTATTGCCCTTTAGTTTTAGTCGCGCTTTAAATACTTGCACTTTATTTTAATTAGACTTAGATTTACTTTAATTTCACTTTTACTTTAATTGTTTTGCACCTTTTATTTTCAAAACTACAACGACACATCTTTGTTCCACCAAAGTTCAACTGAGTCACACATTAAACACAAGTTTTTCAATTCGAAGAGAACAACACAACGAACTTAATTAATTTTATACAGGGTGGTCTTTTCCAGTTATCAATCACATAAGGAATTTTAACCGTCTCACCGCTACTAGCAAGTTTAAGGATGTTCCACATGACGCCATTAAGATGATGTTGTTTCCATACTCGTTAGATGGACCCGCTAAAATTTGGCTTGAGAAAGAACCGCCAAATTCGATTTTGACATGGGGTGATCTAGTTTCTAAGTTTGTGAACAAGTTTTTTCCACCATCTAAAACAACACATTTGAAAAATGAGATTTCACGATTTGTTCAAAGAAATAATGAAAGTTTTTCAATGGCATAGGAACGCTTTAAAGAAATGTTACATGAATGTCCACACCATGATTTTTCGGAATTGCATCAAATTGATACTTTTATAATGGGCTTAATGATCATGAACGAGATTACTTGAATGCCGCCGCGGGTGGTAATTTTTTGTGCAAGACGACCAATGAGGCTTTGAAAATCATCGAGAATAGATCTAAGGTTTATAGCCCTCGAAACACACCGAGTGTTGCCAATTTGGGTTCGTCATCGTCATCATCGTCTCGTAGCATTAATGCCTTACATGATGAAGCTAATGAGGAAAATCGGTTTTTTGATAGATTTGCTAATCTTATGTCCCATTGGAAAGCTCAAGAAGCTTCAAATTCCGCTTCGGTTAAAGCGGTTGCTAAGAGTTGTTAATCTTGTGGTGGAGCTCATGATCTTTCCGAGTGCATTACCGCGGATGGTAACACTTCGTGTGCTTATGTAGCAACGGGGACTTACAACCAAAACGGTCAAGGTTCCCGCCCAAATCAAGCTCCACCAAATCAAAATGCTAATAACTATCGAAACAACAACCAATGTGGTAATTATCAAGGCAATTCACGTAACTACTACAAAGGGAATTATCAAAGTGGGAATGGACAAGTCACTAATCAAAACCAAAACCGTGATTTTTAAAACACTACACAAGGTTTTCAAAATGCTCACACTAAAAATCTTCAAGGAGAATTTTTGGATTATGCTAAAGCAAATGATGCTAAATTTGATAACATGCAACGTGAGATGATTAGCTTAAGATCCGAGTTGAAAAACGAGCTTAAAAATGAACTTGCTAATGAACTTAAAACTCATGCAAATAAAATGGAAGGAAATGTCCAACATCTTCAACAAAATCAACAAAAGATGGAATTAGGACAACATGAGATAAAGCAAGAATTGTTAAAAGCGGATGCTAGGCAATCAAAATTTGAGGACCGAATGGCTAAGATGTTTGAAGCAATCATGTGTAAACCCTCTTCCTCGGGTGGTCTTCCAAGTGATACCATTGCAAACCCGAAGGGAGAAATGAAGGTTATTACTACACGAAGTGGTAAAACTTTCAAGGAACCAATCTCTCGTCCAAGTACTTCTACGGAGAAGGAAATCGAGAAAGAGCCCGAGGTGATGGTCGAAAAGGAGCACATTACAATCCCACGAAGTACCGCTCAAACCACACCTACGGTTGAACCAATACCAATTGTGGAACCCGAGATTCCAAGGCCGTTGCCTAATGTCCAACCCACGCCACCCTTACCTTACCCTTCGAGACGAAACAAAGAAAAATTGCAAGAACGTAACAAACAACGAATCGAGCTTTTTATAAAAATGTTTCAACAAGTGCATTTTGATGTGAGTTTAGCCGACGCGTTGTTGTATATGCCTCGTTTCGCTTCCACTTTTAAAAGTATGATGAGCGATAAGGAAAAGCTTTCTAAGCTTGCTAATTGTTCTTCGGTTTATCTTAACCGCATATCGGAAAAAGTTGGTGACCCCAGAAAGTTTCTCATTCCTTGTGACATACAAGATATGAAATAATGCCTCGCCTTGGCCGATCTTGGTGC
The DNA here is from genome assembly GCA_025667525.1 of Glebionis coronaria. Taxonomy (NCBI): domain Eukaryota; kingdom Viridiplantae; phylum Streptophyta; class Magnoliopsida; order Asterales; family Asteraceae; genus Glebionis; species Glebionis coronaria. The sequence continues at coordinate 215,466,974 of CM046875.1, forward strand.
GAGCATTAATTTGATGCCATTTTCCATTTGGAAATCGCTTTCGCTTCCGGCTCTTATTTCTTCGAACATGTCTATCGAGATGGCCGATCATTCTACGATTTTAGCATGTATAGTAGCCGAAGATGTTTTCGTGAAAGTGGGGAAGTTCTACTATCCTGTTGATTTTATAGTAGTTGACATCCCCGTGGATCCTCAAGTTCTTCTAATTTTAGGTCGTTCATTTTTAGACACTTCGAGATCGCTTATCGATGTTCATGCGAGAACTATCACTTTGAGATTCAACGAAGAGGAACTTGTTATAAACGCTACTCAAAACTCGGAACCTTCTCATGTTTATGAAATCGCTACCATCAATCACATTGACATCGTTGATGTGGTTTGCGATGAGTTTTCACAAGAAGTGTTGGGTTTTTCCGATAGCTCGTCAAGTGGCAATCCCACTATTTTGGATCCGATTCTTGCTAATTCCACACCAAATCTCACTCCATTCCAAGGAGGCGATCTCACTTCAAATGAAATCGACAATGAAGATGAGGTGTTGATTAGTGATGATACTTCTATTCCACCATTTCTTCCGCCGATGGAAGTTATGAGTGTTGAACCAAAATCTTCAATCGAGGAACCACCTATCCTTGAATTGAAAGATCTTCCTTCTCACCTTGAATACGCATTCTTGGAAGGTGATGACAAGTTTCCGGTTATTATTGCAAGAGGTCTTGCTAATGATGAAAAAACCGAGCTCTTGAAAGTTCTTAAAGCTCATAAAGGGGCAATTGCGTGGAAAATTTCCGACATTAAGGGTATTGACCCAAAATTTTGTACTCAAAAAATTTTAATGGAGGACGAATACAAACCCGCAATTCAAAGTCAAAGAAGGGTGAATCCCAAAATTCACGATGTCATTAAAAAGGAAGTGTTGAAACTCCTTGACGCGGGAATGATTTATCCTATCTCCGATAGCCCATGGGTGAGCCCAATCCATTGTGTCCCTAAAAAGGGAGGAATGAACGTTGTGCCTAATGAAAACAACGAGTTAATTCCCACTCGTTTTGTGACCGGTTGGAGGGTGTGTATTGACTACCGAAAGTTAAATGACGCCACTCGTAAAGACCACTTCCCTTTGCCCTTCATGGATCAAATGTTGGAGCGACTCGCGGGAAATGAATTCTATTGCTTTTTAGATGGTTTTTCCGGTTACTTTCAAATCCCTATTGACCCTCGTGATCAAGAGAAGACTACTTTTACGTGTCCCTATGGAACGTTCGCTTATCGTAGGATGCCTTTCGGACTTTGTAATGCACCGGGTACGTTTCAACGGTGTATGATGGCGATTTTTCACGATATGATCGAGAAGTCGATGGAAGTGTTATGGATGACTTGTCGGTGTTTGGCAATTCGTTCACGTCGTGTTTATCTAATCTCGAGCAAATGTTAAAACGTTGTGAAGAAACCAATCTTGTGCTTAATTGGGAAAAATGTCATTTTATGTGTAAACAAGGAATCGTCTTAGGACATAAGGTGTCGAAAGCGGGGATTGAGGTCGATAAAGCTAAGGTAGACGTCATCGCCAAGTTACCTCATCCCAAAACCATTAAGGGAGTTAGGAGTTTCCTAGGCCACGCGGGCTTTTATCATCGTTTCATCAAGGACTTTTCGAAAATCTCTCGACCTATGACACACCTTCTCGAGAAGGATGCTCCTTTTAATTTCAATGAGGATTGTGTTAGAGCTTTCGAAACTCTCAAAAGGAGACTAGCCAAAGCTCCCATTCTTGTTGCTCCTAATTGGGAATTACCCTTTGAAATCATGTGTGATGCAAGTGATTATGCTATAGGGGCCGTCTTAGGGCAACGTTATGACAAGCATTTTCGTCATATCCATTATGCTAGTAAGACGATGACCGAGGCTCAATTAAAGTACACCACAACGGAAAAGGAATTCCTTGCCGTGGTCTATGCTTTTGAGAAATTCCGACCTTATCTCGTCTTAACTAAAAGCATCGTGTATACCGACCATTCGGCTATCAAGTATCTCTTAGCTAAGCAAGATGCTAAGCCGAGATTGCTTCGTTGGATGCTCCTCCTCCAAGAATTTGATTTCACCGTGCTTGACAAAAAAGGAGCCGAGAATCTAGCGGCCGATCATCTCTCTCGTCTAGAAGATCCTCACAAAGATGTTTTCGAGAACAAGGAAATCACCGAAACATTTCCTCTCGAGACTCTCGGTGTAGTGAATTCTAAAGACACCACCCCATGGTTTGCCGACATTGCAAATTACCATGCGGGCAATTTCATAATCAAGGGTATGACGACACAACAAAAATGAAAATTCTTTCGTGACGTCAAGTTCTATTTTTGGGACGACCCTTATCTCTTTCGGGTTTGTGCAGATCAACTCGTTCGACGTTGTGTTTTTGGTGCCGAAGCTTCTAATATCCTTAGAGCTTGTCACGAGGGACCCACGGGTGGTCACCACGGTGCTAATCTCACGGCTAAGAAAGTGTTCGATGCCGGCTTCTTTTGGCCTTCTATCTATCGTGATGCACACGCACTTGTGAAGTCGTGTGATTCGTGCCAACGTCAAGGAAAATCGTCTCAACGTGATGAAATGCCGCAAAACATAATTCAAGTGTGTGAGATTTTCGACATATGGGGAATAGACTTTATGGGGCCATTCCCATCGTCTCATGGCAACAAATATATCCTCGTCGCGGTGGACTACCTTTCTAAGTGGGTGGAAGCTAAGGCTTTGCCTACTAATGATGCTCGTGTGGTAGTGAAGTTTTTGAAGCAATTATTCTCTTGGTTCGGAACCCCTCGTGCTATTATACGCGATCGTGGAACCCATTTTTTTAATGACCAATTCGAGAAGGTTTTAAAGAAATATGGAGTTACTCATCGTCTTTCTACGGCTTATCACTCGCAAACGAGTGGGCAAGTCGAGGTTTCGAACCGAGCTTTGAAGAGGATTTTAGAGAGGTCAATTGGAGAAAACCGTGCTTCATGGTCCGACAAACTCGATGACGCTTTATGGGCCTTTAGGACCGCTTATAAGACACCTATCGGTTGCACTCCTTATAAGTTAGTCTATGGGAAGAATTGTCATTTGCCCATTGAATTGGAGCACAAGGCATATTGGGCCCTTAAGCATGCAAACTTTGACTTGAAGACCGCGGGAGATCACCGGAAAATACAATTGAATGAATTGGATGAATTAAGAGATAATGCTTATGAAAATTCATTAATTTTTAAAGAAAAGACTAAAAAGTTTCATGATTCAAAGATTAAAAACCGGGTTTTTAACGTTGGTGATCAAGTGTTACTTTTTAACTCTCGACTTAAGATATTTTCCGGGAAATTGAAATCTCGTTGGTCGGGTCCGTTCACCATTACACAAGTGTTTCCTTATGGGACCATCGAGCTAGCTCAAGATGATGGTCCTAACTTCAAGGTGAATGGACATAGGCTTAAGCACTACTTTGGTGGGGAAATTCCTTCAATGGTTGTCCTCGACCAAGTCACCTTCCCCAATGATAATTAGCATTGAGGGGATCGAGTCGAGCTCATGACTCGGCAATCAAAAACGAGGTGCCTCGTGGGGGAGATCCCACGCTTATCCTTTAATGCTAACTATTCACTAATAAGGGGACTTGTACCCTTTCAACTCGTTGTCTCGTAGTTGTTTGTGATTGTGTTATCTAGATCATCATCATCATCTACGATTGAAGACTCTCGTGTTCGTTTACGTGAGCCTCCATCGTTTGCTTGAAGAAGTTTTTCATGAATCCATTGGCATATCCTTTATTGTTCTAACAATTATCTTTTAGCATACTTAATAAACGGCTTTAGATATATTGTTGATCACCCTTTCCATGCTAGATCCTAAGCATTCGATTCTTCGTCTCTAGTATGGGGGTGCTCCACCTTTAGACTCTAAACATTGAGGACAATGTTTACTTTTAGTATGGGGGTGAATAGGTACCTGCTTTGCTACGCCCTCACGCTTTCCAACTTTCAATGTTTTGTTTTTTATGCTAATAAGGCTAAAAATGGCCAAATTTTAAAAAATTTCTTAGTTTTCATAAGTGTTTTTAAGACACGAATGTATATTTTCCGTTGGGTAGAATAAGAGATAATTTTTGACTTGATGGGCATTTGGAGCCATTTACATTCCTTAACCCGCTCAATTCAAGTTTTGCTAGACTTTTATATAGGGAGCTCTAAAACGCGAAAGTCTTAGCTCATTCGGGTTAAGAACAAGAACTTTTCGCAAGTTCCTATAATTGATCCTAGAAAGTCACTTATAAGGGGGAACTATAAAATGCATTCTCTAAACTTGAAAAAGTCCAAGAAAATGCAAGATCCTATAGGTGGCTTGAAAACCCAAAACTTTGATTTGATATAGTCTTAATGAAAGCTAATCCAAATTTGGCTTAATTTTGACTTGCATGGCTAAGTATTCACGAGTCTCTTTAATTAGAGGTCTTTATATAGTGAAGAACGAGAGATGATAGAGTTAGACAAGTGATCATGCTAAACGTAAAACATGAAAATGTTCTTTCAAAAACTCATATGTTTTTAATTGTGGCTTTTTCTTCCCATAAGATCAATGCATTAGGAATAAATCATAATTGCAATAAGTAAGGTCGTACGATTTGAAAGGTTACTTAGCCTCTAGCGCAAGATCATTTAAAAGTTGCTCGAGGTTGAATAGAGTTCATAGCCAAGGCATAACTTATTGAAGCGGGACGCGAAGAATGGCGATCATCCAAAAAGGCCCTAACAAGGCATGAGGAGCTCTATTTTTGCTAAAGATCCAAGATGATGTGAAGTATCATTATTCCTAAATCAATATGAAGGATCGAGACACACGACGAAAAGCAATTACTCCCCTAATGATCATGGAGAAAGTCTATCCGAAAAGACCCTTACAAGGTATGAGGATAAATATATCCAAGTCCGAAAAGGAGGTGGATCGTTGTATATCAAAATCTAAAGTAAAGATTGAAGAAAAATGATGAAGTCGTGGTCCAAAATATGAAGAATCTCTCAAAAACGTCAAGTGAAGAAATTCCAAATATGTGAAGAGAAGACCATAATTTCAAGAACGTCTTCCCAAGATTTGAAGTATGAAGTACATGCCAAATATCGGTCCGAGAAAGGTCTCAAATCGTGAAACGAGTTATGCCAAGATATGAACTTAAGGAGATACACGAGAAGCCGTTTTAAAAGATTTTGTCCTTCGGATAACTATCGATCAAATCGTGCTACTTTGCTTTCGGATTAATAACTACTCAAATAAGTCAATATGAATCACTTGTGATCCATGACATATAGTTAAAAAAATGCTAGTAACCCTTTCCTTTTATAATAACTAGGATTGCGGGGAGAAAAAGTATTACACAATTTGGACGTATGAGTAGTGTTAGCATTGTGACTTGTACCAACAATGATCTAGTTTTTGCACTTAGCATGGAATGTATGACAATCAAGGATGACGAAGTTTACTCTAAGGGATATTTGCTTGTTTCTATTCTTTGACCCTAAAAGTCATGTTTGTGATGAAAATCATACATTATGTCTTTACACATCTTTGTCGTATGTTGCAAGTCTTTTACTCTTCAATAAAGGTTAATAAAATTGAACTTTGGTGATGCTTAGATACTTTATTCTAGCATTGCGTGAGGGCACGACAATGGCTTAGTATGGGGGAGTGATGAGATGGAATTTATACATGATCTCATCGTTCTTTTGGGGCTTTAAATGCATAAAAATGTCATAAAATACCATATATATGCTTGTGTTTGTTTACTTGTGTATTTTAGGTATGGATATCGTGAATTTTACAAAAGATCACAAGAAACAAGGAAAAACGGACACGAGAAACGAAGCGGTACAAAGAACCGGGCCCTAGATCATGAAATATTCTACAAATACCCTTGAAGACTTGAAGACATGCAAGATTGATCCTCATTGAATGAAGAAATGACACTTAAAACCCTAGTATATTGATAATTACAAGTTTGGTCCTTTAAGTTTGTCAAAATTACACAAATGGTCCTTCAACTTTGAAGAAATGGCAAGTTTAGTCCCTCAACAATTCTAAATTGTCATTAATGGTCCCTCATGAAGTCAAAGTTATATTTAAGACCTTTGAAGATCAACAATGTCCAAGATCAGCCCTTGAATTATCTCAAAATGGCAAAAACAACCCTTTGAAACCTTTTTCCAAAGTTTGGTGCCAAAAATGTCAAGAGTGGAAAGTTGTTAACAAAGGGAAAGAGTTTACTTGCTGAATAAACACGTTTTACATTGTTTCCTAAAGAACAAGGACTGAAATGGCCAAGTTGAAACATTCAAACCCAAAAATGCGCCAAACAACTTTCACTCCCCCTAATATCGGATCAAAAGGTTTACTATTCACCCCAAAAACCCAGTTATCACTTCACTTAAAACAAAGGGTAAAAACAAATTACCCAGGCACATGCTTGATTCACATGCCCAGAAACCTATCCCACACCAAAAACCCTCATCTCCACTCACAAAAGGGGTCCCACCCATTCACCCGTCCACCTATCACATCATACCTTACTCTCCAAGGCTTGCCACGTGTCAAAATCAACAACCCACATCCTTTGCTTCATATCAAAGCTATTTTAAACGGTTTGGATCAATTTGGACAGCACATTCCATCAAAAAGTCTAGAAGACTCAAGGACATTTAGGGAATTTCACTTCTAGGGTTTGTGAATAGTGTTAGCTAGGCATTTGCCTATAAAAGGAGACCTCAACATGTGAGAGTCCCTTTGTTCTAGTTTTAGGCTATTAAATCTTTGTAATTCCTTTTTAATTAATAAAATTTGATTTTCTGCATTTTGAGAAATCTCTTTTATATTTTGTTAAAATTTGGTGTTTGAATAGCCTGATTCTGAGTTCTATTTACATGTTTGAATGTTTTTGCGGCAAAGTTTTAGTTGATAAAGCTTGGGTTTCAAAAATCAGAAAGTTTGGTTTATTTGATCTCACCTTTGTGGTTTGTTCTTCTTAGCAGCTTGGAAGCTGGTACTTGTTCTGCTAGTACCTAACCTCAAACAATCCAGGGCCTGGATGTAGGTCTTGGAGGTTTGCACCTTCTTCCCTTTTCATTTTCTCTCTTATTTTACTGATTTTTATGATTATTGCATGTTTGTTCTTGAATCTGTGATTTGGTGGTTGATTATTGTTAATCTGGTGTTGTTTGATGATATTTAAGTGTTTGAGGTTTGATTTGTGGTTTGAATCTGTATGATCCTTTGAAAAGTTGTGAAAACAGGTTTTTAAGGGGTGTTTGGGTTAACTGCACAGATTGGATTTGTGGTATTTTGAGTGGTTGTTTGTTGTTGCTATCTGCTAGTACTTGTGTATCTGATATACTTGGCTGCTTTGCTGCTCATTTTGTGGTTTGAAACACATAGATTCATAAATTGGATATAAAATCTTGTTTACTTGGTGAAATTGACTGAAATTTAGGGGACACCTAGATCTAATCAAAGACTAGGGTTAAAAAGTGTTAAATCTAGGTTAACTACACCAGGGAAGTAGGATTTGACGCTTGAATTTGGATCTAGTGTCAAATAGATCAGCAAATAGTTTTTGCATATGCACCTTGTTCATCAGTAACTTTATATGCTTTGATCTTGTTGTTTACTTTGATTCAGTGGTTGATTTAAGTTTATTTGTGCTTATTCATAGTTTATATAGCTTGTGTATGCATCCTGTTAAGTTTGGTTGGCTTATTCATGCTAAAACTGCTTATTAAGTGCATAACTGCTTATTTCCATGTATGTGTATGATCTGGTGACTGTTTGATCATTTGTGGCTTATTGTGTGAACCAAATTTGGATTTTCTTGTTGCTATTGACTCCTTGTGATTCACTGATCACAAGGGTGCCCTTGTTTCCAATTGAATCCAACTAAATCTCTCTAAAAAGCTTGGTCAAATAGTCAAAGCAGTGGGAACTCCTTTCCCCTGCTAGTTACCACTGCTAGTGTTAAAATGGTGTCAGCTTATCAATAAGCTATAATAGCTTATTTTAACCAGCAAAAACTTGGATTTTGTAATAGGTGCTCATTATTTGACCCATTTGTTCATACTGGAGCATTTGGGGGGTTGACTTTAGGGTTTGACTAGAAAACCAACTTAATTGACTTTTTCATAAGTGCTTATTCGCTTATTCTGGCTTATTGGTTTTGCTTATTGGAATTTTGTTGATTTTTTTGGCTTATTGAGTCCATTTGTGATCTTTTGCAAGTTGAATCAAGTCCTGAGGTGCCTTATTTCTCAAAAACGACTATTTTGTCTTTTAGTGAAATATTACTTTGCTTATTTCTGGCTTATTGAGTGTGCTTTTTCAAAATTTCTTTTTACAGATCTCATAAGCATCCCAAAAGAAGGTTGTGTGTCAAATTAGAGCTTATGGCATTAGCTTATTGCTTAATGGGCTAAAAAGCCCAATAAAGATAAGTTGTTTGCTTATTAAGCTGTGATAAGCTCACATTCAGCTTTTGGGCCTTTAGAGTTTTGTGTTTAGAATTAAATTTTGAGTCAGATTAGGCTTTTCCAAGTTAATCGGGCCAGGTTTCACTTTTTGGGCTAAAAAGCCCATTAAGGTTGACTGTTTTTGGTTTTGGCCCATTTGAGGGCCCAATAGGGGTATTCTGGTCATTTCACTTTGATTTTCTGTTTATTTAGGTTAAAATAAACTAGTTTGCAAGTTTTTAGAATTTTTTAGAATTTTTAGATTTTTAATAATATTTTAATATTATTTTATTATTATTTTTCAAATTTCACATTTTCCAACTTTTTACATTTTTCTTAGCTTAAATACATTAAAATAGGAATTTAGCAACTTTTAGAATAATTTTATCACTTCTAGATTAATTTTTATAATTATTTTAAGTTTTAATAGTTTTTAAATCATTTTAAATAGTTTTTATTAGTTTAAAAATTTCTAAAAATAGTTTTTAATCTTTTTAGGTCATTTTAGAGGTATACCAATTGAAAAATCTTTATTTGGGCTTTTTGATAATTTATTTGATTTTTAGGGCTTTAATTAGCATTTAAAAATTGAATATTTAATTATTTAAAAGGTTTGAAAAAGTTTTGATCATTGGTAAACTCTTAGTTTATTAATTTTGATTTTTGGTGAATTTTTGGTAATTTTTAGAATTAATTTTTATTTTTGTAGTTTTTACGGTTTACGTTTTGTCGTCGTAGTAGTAATTTTCACGTCTTCGTCATCTTCTTTTCTCATCCCTTTCTAAACCAATATTAATCTCAAATCATTTACATCTTAGTCACACACATATACCTCCTTGGGAAACGAACTTTCACACCATAAGGGTCATTAGTGCATGATTTTCCTAAATCATCACTCGATACTTACCGCTTTTACGCTCCTTTTCCTAAAGGTCGTATTATACCACAACCATGGGCCAATTTTGACATCAACAAAGCTGGTGATCTTCAGAAGATTCAACTAAACGAGCTCAATGAACTGAGGAATGAAGCTTATGAGAACTCATTGATCTACAAGGAGAAAACCAAGATCATTCATGATGCAAGAATTAAGAACCGAGAGTTCCACGTTGGTGATCAAGTTCTACTCTTTAACTCTCGATTGAAGATCATCTCGGGCAAGCTGAAGAGCCGTTGGTCTGGTCCATTCACCGTCGCCATAGTCTTCCCATATGGCACCATTGAGCTTTCTCAGCCAAATGGGCCCAATTTCAAAGTGAATGGCCAGCGAGTGAAGCTATACTTTGGTGAGGACATCTCTCATGAGATGATTCCATCCCTCACCACGTTTCCCTTGAATTAGTTCTGGGTCGAGTCAGGCTCGTGACTCGGTTAACAAAAACAAGCGCTTCTCGGGAGGCAACCCGTTGATCAATCCTTTACCGTTTTCATAATAAGTGTAGGGGGAGCCCCGTATGTGTTTGTTGTCTTGTTTCTTATGATGTGCAGGGATTAAAGCTTCAAAGATCCATTCTCGATGACTTTTGACGAACCGTGATCCCGTGTACCCGTCTTCCTGGTTCTATCCTAAACTATCGTGATTCAAAATTTCATATCTTATATGTTCACATTGAAATCACTATAGTTGTCCTTTCCTTAGCAAGATTTAAACAAAGTGCACAATGTCCTAAGTGTGTGGGAGTTTACTCCCACATGCTTAAACATTGAGAACAATGTTTATATCAAGTGTAGGGGGACTTCTATCGAAGTAAGTGGGCTTTTCCATGAAATTGTCCTCATTTTAACCGGAAAATCTGATTTTTCGACATTTTTCAAAATTTTTAATCTATTTTGGCCTTGTAATTTTCCTTTGCTATCGTTATTTACTTTCTTTGCTAGAATAAATTTGCAATAAAGTGGTTTTAATTTTTCAAAGTCGTGAATATTTTGACTCAACCCGAGTTTACTTATCTAAGTTTACTCTAGCTAGTATCCTTAACGTGTTTAAGTCAAGTTTTGCTAGGCTTTTATATAGGGAACTTTAAAACGCGAAAGTCTTAACTCTCACGGGTTAAGAACAAGAACTTTTCGCAAGTTACTATAATTGATCCTAGAGAGTCGTTTATCAAGGGAACTTTAAAATGCGAATTCTAAACTTGAAAAAGTCTAAGAGTTTGCAAGATCCTATAGATGACTCGAAAACCCAAAACTTTGTTTTAATTGGCTAAGCATCCACGAGTCTCATTCCTTGAGATTTTAAATTGTGGAGAACGAGAGATGATAGAGTCAATTATAAGTTTGGTATTCTTTCGTGAATTTATGTGAGTTGATTATAAGCCTATTCTCCCATCGCTTGTTAATAAATATATTTGCAATAAATAAGATTGTACGATTTGAAAAGTTACTTAGCTTCTAGCACAAGATCGTTTAAAAGTTGCTCGGTATTAATTAGAGTTCATATCCAAGGCATAACTTATTGAAGTGGGATGCGAAGATTGGCGAGTCCGAAAAGGCCCTAACAAGGCATGAGGGCTAGATTTTGTTGCTAAAGATCCCAAGTGATGTGAAAAATCATTTATCAAAAATCAATATGAAGGATCAAGACACACGACGAAAAGCAAATACTCCCCTAAAGATCATGGAGAAGTCTATCCAAAAAGGCCCTAACAAGGTATGAGGATAAATAGATCCAAGTCCTAAAAGGAGGAGGATCGTTGTATATCAAAGTCAAAAATAAAGATTGGAGAAAAATGAAGAAGTCGTGGTCCAAATATGAAGAATCTCTCAAAAACTTCAAGTGAAGAAATTCCTATTATGAAGAGAAGACCATTATTTCATGAACGTCTCTCAAGATTTGAAGTATGAAGTCACTGCCAAATATCGGTCTGAGAAAGGTCTCAAATCGTGAAGCGAGTTATGCCAAGATATGAACTTTAAGAGGTCCCGAGAAGCAGTTTTAAAAGATTTTGTCCTTTAGCTAACTATTGATTAAATCGTCCCACTTTACTTTCAGCCTAAATAAACTATCGAAATAAGTCGAACAATGTATCCTCGTGATCATTCAAGACAAAATTAAAATATAAGAGATACACCTAGGAATAAGGGAGTCTAAGTAAATAATTGGGCCACATGAGTTCGTGTTAGTTTGCTAACTTATAATAACAATGATCTCGTTTTTAAGCTTGGTATTGGGAACGTGAAACTTGAGGATGATGAACATTCATGACAGCCAAAACCCCAATGTAAGTCTTTGATTTCTATCTTTTTACTTTACTTAAAGTTTAGTATTTAATAAAGGCCAAGGTGGGTTATTTATGATGAGAAATGTAATATGTGCTTTGAAATTAATGCATTGCATGAGGGCATTGCAATGGTCAAGTGTAGGGGATTTAATAAGTGTGAAAACACTTATCCTTTTACCACTTATTTCCAATAATAACAAGATCAAAACGTGTATTTTATGTCGTAAAAGTCAGAGTTATGCGTGGTTTGTGTTTTTATTGTGTTTCAGGATAAAAATATGCAAAAGGAAGAAAATATGGGCTATCACGGGCTTTTATCAAAGAAAACAGGAAAAGACAAAGTCAAAAGATTAAGAGTGCAAAAGAATGGAAGTCCAAGGCCTATTCTGAAGATTTATCGAAGAAAAAGTCTAAAGACGGAAGTTTAATGAAGTCGAAGAACTCAAGTCTAATAGAAGAAGAAAATTATAAGACAAGTTCAATCTATATCGACAAATCCCGAGACGACGTCGAGAAAGACAAACAATTTAAATCGAGTCGAGAAGAAAGAAAGAAGGAAGCAACACATGCACCTTCCCACCTCCTATAAATACCCTCCTAATGACACATTAGGAGGGTGTTAGCTAGTTTATTTTTTTTGTAGTTTTCATTTTAGAGAGAGAAAGTGTTTAACTTTCTCTCACTAAAACTTCATCTTTCCATTCTTTCATGTTTAAGCTTTAATTCAATTTTGTAATTTTGAATCTTTGATATACAAGTTCAAGTTAAGTTTTTCATATTCAATCTCTTTCTACCTTTCTTGATTTTTACTTATTTGATCCGAAAATCATTCTTGATTTTTGTTTAATCTTGATGTTTGATTGATTAAAAAGTTTATCTTTTGGTTTCTATCTAAGTTTTATACGGATTAAGCTTTGAGCTTATCATGCTTATTGGCTTATTTTGCGTTTAGTTTATTTACTTTTTAGTTTTCTTAAAATGTTTAGTCTTTTTGAAGTTTGATTCATAAAGTTTGCTTATTTCGTGTTTTAAAAGTTTTAAAATTTATGCTTGTTTTCATTTTGTTAAGATTTAAATAAGTGCTTATTTGTCTTTGCTTATTTGTCTTTGCTTATTTGTGCTTATTCGCTCCTGCTTATTTGCCTTTGAATCCCATCGTATTGTGTCTAAGGGTTTTACCAGTTACGATCAAGTAAGTGTGATCGCATAAACCCCTAGGGTTTCTACTTGCGATCCTTTACTTCGATCACCAAGTACGATCCACATCACGATCACTGGCTACGATCCCATAGTGCGATCATGGTTAGGATTGTTGGGTGCGATCCATAGTTACGATCCCTTGAATACGATCGCATTGACTGCGATCCAAACTTCTTTCATTGACTACGATCCACATCACGATCCACTTGTTGCGATCCGTGGGTGCGATCGTGTCACGACCACTTGTTACGATCGCATTGAGTGTGATCCCTTATACTACGATCTAGGCTGCGATCGAGTGCTACGATCGTAGGCTACGATCTGTGTTGCAATTGGTGGTCACGATCCAATAGTGCGATCAACCACTGCGATCCACATTGAGTCACGATCGTGTTACGATCTGACTTATGTTTTTGTTTTATTTATCTTAGTTTTCAAATTTAAATTTTCCCGCATTTTTACTTAGTTTTTTTTTACAAAGTTTTCAAGTTTTAAATTCATTACGTTTTAATTTCCAAAGTTTTCAAGTGTTTTTCTAGTCATTTTTTAGTTTAATTTTTAAAGCTTTTATTTTTACTCAACGACATTTTTATATTTGCTTATAGTTTAAAATAGATAATCAACCCATTTTATTTGTCCACCAAGAACGACTGAGTCGCACTTTTAACTAGTAATCAATTCGAAAAGATCGGACGATATCTTTTATACTTGGCTAAAACCTTGTATTAATAGGTAACTTGAAGGGCTGCCCAAAGATTTTTAGCAGATTCATAGCTTCTGTTTATGTGCTGGTTCTTTAGACCCAAGGAACGTTTAAGAATGTTTAAGGTCTTCATATCATTCTTTCTCAAGGCTATCTCAGCCACTGAGACAGCTCTTCCATCTTCAGGTCTTTCATTAAGAGTATCACTAGTTTGTCCGGCTGTACTTCGTGCTGCAATAGCAGCCTGAATCTTAGCTTCTTTATCGAATTGATTGCCATATTCAATGACTTCCCAAAGAGCATAGTCATTGACTTGAAGATACTGTTCAATATTAAACTTCCATTGTTCAAAGTTATCAGGGTCGAGCATAGGGATTTTGAGGTTGTGATTTGATGAGGATGAAGATTCTTTGGTAGACATCTTGTTTGGTTTAGGGTTTTTGGTGATTTAGGGTTTTTAGGGTTTACTTGTTCTTTTAGATCAAAGTTCCTCAACAAGCTCTGATACCACTTGTTGATCCCAAACTTAGATCGATTAGCTTTGTGTTAAACGAGATCGAATCAAGATTAACACGTAGAGAAACTTTGTGTATTCAACAATCTAAGTGTTATGCGGAATTAACACTTAGAGCAAAGAACAAAGCAAATAAATATAACCCAAACTTTCACTTTGATTGATGATGAAACTTGCGTACAAATGAAAGTGTAAACTTGTAATAACTTGTTAAAACTGATATCAAACTATGAACCCTACGACCTCCTTTTATAACACAATGAGTCGTGTACAAAGGTCTACCTATCAACTATTCTAGGTAAAGATAATTATAGAAAATACAATATTGAACATATCTTTACTAGAAATACAAAATGTGTAGACTAAGTATTCCTATCAGTGGTTGAACTTCTCTTTGTCAGCCTCAAATATACTTTGTCAGTGCTCATCTGTCAGCGCCTCTTTTACTCTTGTCAGTGTCCAAGTTCTTCTTGTCAGCGTCCCAGTGACTTAGCTAATTTTATTCCCAACAATATCTAATACCATCTAACGATATCTAATAACGTCTAACGGTCTTCACCGACCGGAGGTAAAACGCTACCAAGTTAGGGTGAAATGTTCAAAGCCATTTTGTCTGTGTCCATATATATTGTTGCATATCAAGAAGGTGGCGTAGCCATGTATTAACTGAAGTCGTCTCCACATGTTCATACTAAAAGTTAAAGTTTTTCGCAACTTTGGTGGATACTTGAAATTCAAACAAGAACTATATACATTGAGGAAGATTGTTAGCCTTTCGAAATATCAATATAGTATGAACATTTCGATTTAGAAGTCACAACAACACAAGATGGCGATAATCAAGATAATTAGGATAGATTGAAGATCTCAAGTACTCAAGGTCAAATGACAAAGGCTCAAGATCAAGATCATAAAAGCATGAAAGAACAAAGCCGTTACAAACAAGATCAAGACCAAGATACAAGACCTAAGAAGGCAAAGCTCAAAAGTCAAATGAAGATCACCTCCACAAGAATGTATTCAGTCAAGCATTTTAAGTGTTTAAAGATGACCGATACATTGGGGGAGATTGTTAGCCTTATATTTTAGATAGTCAAACAAGAATTTAATAGGTCATCTTAGTCGTGATAGGTCTTGTTTAGTAATAGGCTAGTCGGGTAACCGGGCTTGGAATTTAAGCTAATATTGTCCAAGTTAAGGGCTATATGCCCAAGCAAGGCCAAGCCTGGCCCATGAACAAAGCCCACGGCCTAACTATAGGCGTGGCATATAAAACTCTTTTCCATGTATGGAAGAGGGGTTGTTGGTTTGATTTTACACATAGTTACTTCAACCATACTCTTTCTTTCCCTCTCTTTTCTCTTTCTAACTTCTCTCTACTTTCTTATATTTCTCTCTCTAGTTTCTTATAAAAATCACATGTGATGGATTGAAGTGGGATAACAAAAATGTTTTGACTAACCAATCCGACCTTTAATTGACACAATGTTTAATAACTTAAAAAGTAAACTCTCTATAGATAATTTAGGCTCAAGAATCACCTCAAAAGCTATTTTTATGACCAAGTTATGGTCTTTACAACATGATCTAAATTTCTAGTCAATTTATAGCTACAAATTAAATCCTAATTAACCTAATTAAATATCTTCAAAACCCTAATTAACTTCATTAGTTCAATTATTATAAACCCCAACTCATTAATTACAGAATAATATGAAACTCTAATCCATCACTAAATTAATTACACGAAAAATTAATAAGATATTATGAAAAAGATTAAGACTATACGTTTAAACACATTGATTTGATCTTAAGAACGCCACTTGAATTTTTTTAAGAAAAATAGTTTTTCTTTCTTCTCTTTGTGTTACACGAGCGATCAAACAAAAGCACACATTTGAAATGATTTTTGCATTCATAGTTTCTTGAAACAATTGTAATTCTTACCAAATACAACGTTTAATTTAAATAAAACTCGTTTTTCCCTTTATCCTAAAATTTCCAATCGGTTTTATATATCTTACAAAATCTTTTTATTAATTCTTATTTACTTTAATCGACTTACTAATTTTGTTATTTATAAAAACCTTCATTCATTTTTAAAAACCTTTTAACTTTTAAAATAGTAATTCATTTCATTTTTACATTTATTTTCATTTCTTAAATAATTTCATTTTCAAATATAATAACTTATTATTTACTAAAATTACTATTAATTTCTAACTTAAATCTATGCGAACTTATAATAACTAAATACCTATACTTACATATAATTACATGCACATAAATTATGTACACACATAAAATTACATTATTATTTCATTGTCACTAAAACGTGAATACATGAAATATCAAATCACTAACAAAATCAACTCATATGATGAAAATCATTAATCATGGACTTTTTTATCATAATGTTAACACACATATCAAAAGATCACATAAACATATAGATTAAAACACATTAAGGTATCTTAGTCAGCTCAAATACCTTGATTAATCTGCAAAAGTCACAATTGTCACAATAACCACTCTTTAAATAAATTTTGTCCCGAGATTTAACCAATAGGTTCATCATAAATATTAACAAATAACTAGGGATAGCTATCTTTCCTAAAGTCTTCTCTTTCCACATGAACTCAAGGCCACATTTAGAATTCCAACGAACCTCGCTTTAGCTTTTTGACTTCACGGTCCATGATCTCTACGAGTTCTTGTACAAAATGAAGGGTTTTATCAACCTTAATTTTGTCTAATGGCACATCTAAATTTGCATCAGCCAAATACTTAATCAAATTCGACACATGAGACGTGTCATGCACACTACACAAAATCTTAGGTAACCTCAACCTATAAACTATGAGTACAAACCTCAGAAGGATCTCAAATGGTCCTACACCTCTTGGTAATAACTTACCTTACTTACCACACATACCACACATTTCTAAGGTGTACCAACATTGAGCTCTAAATGTTTCCTTCAACTATCAACTTAAGTCTCTTGACTATCACTGGATGCCTAGAGCATGTCCTTATTCACGACTACCTTAAAAGTCATCCTTTGCACTATCTCATGTCAAATCCACCTACCTTCTCAAATGTCGCCCTATAAAACAGGTAACCCACACAAGCTCTAAGCACATTTTCCACATCTATATTGTATGCTCACTCTAACTATCAGTCTATGGATGGTAGACAATACTCATATCTAATTGTGTCCCAAATGACTTCTACATTATCTGCCAACATCTCAATGTAACATTTCATCTTTTATCATAATACTCAACACATGAACACTATGTATTGCAAGTATCTCATCTATATACAACCTTGTCAACTTCTCTATTTTATAATCTCGTCTGTAGAACTTAACATAAAGATACTATGGATCAGATTTGCTTCGGATTTTCTTTGGTATTATCTGTGACACCCCGAGTTGGGTCAATTGCAGCGGAAATAAAGTTTGGAATGTCACAGGGGTGGATCGATAGCAAATAGCACATAGAGCACAAGATAAAGGGTTATCCATCATATAGATTACATGAACAGTGTACAAATATAATAAAAATTGTTTAAACATGACAAAAGTAAATTGTTCATTTTTCCCCAGTAGAAACCCCTGATGAGTCCTACGATGTAGACTACTATGATGCTTGAGCCCATGCACACACCACGTATTAGCTTCATTTTCCTGAGAAAAACATTCTTAGAAGGTCAACATAAAGTTGGTGAATTTACAGGTTTAATAAAATAATTTTGGACATAAATGAATCATGATAGTAGTAATGCACATAGCATCCATATTAAAAAGGTAATTACATTCCCTATTGCTCAATACTGAAGCTTAACTTTCCATAGTTCTCAACAGATGAGAACCCGGGGCCTTACAAAAAGGCGCCAAACCCAGTTCTAACATGGTATACATTTGTTGTCCCGGCCAAGGCACAGTGAGAGCTACTCACCCAGATGGGGATCGTCAATCCCAAATAGATCTATTTATAACATTCGGGCAATTACAATAATTTAACAGTTTTTACAATAGGCAATCGTAATCAAAGTTTATACAATACAGTTTATGTCCAATAAAATAAGTTGCATGTTTTTCTCCCCCGTAGAGGAAATTGTTTATCAATATTTTATAAGGGGCTGTAAACTCACCTTGGAGTTTTGTAAAGGTTGTGCAAATAAAAAAAAGGGGAGTCCAAGTAATGCTCACGTCACGGTCTACTGCCTAATTAAATAGTACAGTCTTAATAAATAATACAAGAGAATGTATGTGTATGCTTATACAAATTTTAATCAGTTTATTAATGCTACAGTATTTATTTAAATGATTGTAGTACAAGTATTAATAATATTCATTTGAACTTGTAATTAAGTTTCTCGTTTAAGTAAAGTAAAATGTTTTACTTATAATTTTTGTATACGTACTTGCATTCAATTTATTTAACATTTAAATAAATTCGTTTCATAAGAGTATATAAGTACATGTATTTAGTTTACACATATACATATAGTTTATACATTTTATCTTATAAGGTAAAATATAAATATTTTATTTTGTAAAATAAAATATAAATATTTTATTTTGTAAAATAAAATATAAATATTTTATTTAGCTTTAAAGTTCCCAAAAATTTTCCAAACATTTATAAAATAATATATAAGTTACAAGTTTAAGAATTTACAATTTAAATCCTTATGGTTTAGGATTTATTTAAGTTTTACTAAATTAAAATAGAATTAGGGTTTAGGGTTAGTTTAAGTTTCGGAATATTGCAAAACTAGTCCCTCCATATTTTAAGTAAAGTAAACTTTCGGATTTTACATTTTTAGTACCTAGGGCTTGTTATACTTTCGGGTTATGGCAGAATTAGTCCCTCTAGTATTAATTAGATTTTATAACTTTCATAAAATGTCAAAAACAGTCTCTAGGGCTTCTATATGTTTCGGATTGTTACACAAATGGTCCTTAGGTTTATAAAATGACAAAACAACTTTTAGAAACTTTCAAAAATGGTCCTTAGGGTTTAATATGTCACGAATGACATTTATTAAGCCCTAGACTTTTGTTTATTCACAATTTTAGTCCTTGTGTTTAATAGTTTATCAAAACAAGTTTTGAGTGTCACAGTTTTAATCCCTAAGTTTCACAAATTGTCATTTTTAGTCCAAAAGTTTTTATAAGTTATATTTTGTTATAAAAACTTCATTTAAATATTTAAAATATTAAATGGGCTCATTAAATAGACCAAAAGAACTATCCATCTAGTGGGCCTAAACACATTTTTAAGTCCACTAATTAGTTAAATGGGCCTTTAAAAACTTTGATTGGGCTTAAACACATTTTTACGTCCACTAATATACTAAGATTAGTTAAATGGGCTTAATGGGCCATTGAAAGTATACGGCTACAAGATATTGGGCTTATTGAGTCCATTAGGTATTGAGCTAGTGTTGCATGGGCTTGATTAGTCCATTGTCATTTCTTTATTATTTATGTATGTAATAATCTAGGCTTTCTTATAAGCTTATCATTAGCTTATCAAAATCAAGTTATGAACCCAAATTTAAATGGGTAAAACCCACGGTTTGTTTTATTTGATGTATCAAATGAGATCTAGATTTGTTTCAAGTTTGCATGCAAGTCATAAGCCCTAATATGAGCTTATAACTCACGGCTATATTAAGTTATAGCTTATTAAGATAAGTCAAGACTTGTTTTATGGTTGCATGAAATTTTAAGAGTCCCACTATGAGATCTAAGCTTTGTATAAACCTAGAAGTCAATGATAAGTCCATATACATACATATATATAACCCACGGCTATAAATTAAATCTTGGTATTTCCAAGATGAGATTTTAGATAGTTATGTGTTTATAATTATTTATAAAGTCCAAAATAATTATCTAGATTTATTACATGTTTCCAAGGTTATCATAAATCCCAAAAATATAACATATAGCCCACGGCTATATTGTTTTTCCCCATATGTTCTTATAGGGATTTTGTGCTTGTTACATGATTATTAAGTTAGGTTAAGGTCTTAACACAAGATCTAGGTCTAACATAGACATGCATGTACATTTGAAATCCATCCAAGGACATCCAAGCCCACGGCTATATTTTTACACACATAGTGTTTTGGTGATTTTTAGTAGTTCATTATGTATAGTTAAACACATATTCTATTATTTAAAACTTGTTATAAAAATCATAGATGTACATGTAATTAGGCCGTGACCTTTAAGGTCATGGTGTTTTATGGTTTTGAGTTACAACAAGTTTACTTATGAGATTTGTGATTATTAGTTAACCATAATCCCAAAAGTAAGGTTTATAACCCACGGCTACATTTAAATCCATAAAATGATTTATATGATTTTTATCAAGTTTAAACCTAGAATAACAATCATAGGTTTCTTATCAAAAGTGTTTAAACATGACTTATGGTGTTCCCAAAATATGTCATGACCTATATGGTCATGGTTTTATCAAATCTTGATTTTTAACAAGTTTGTTATATGTGTTTACTAGGTGGATGTTAATGCGTGCAAGTAAAAATGAAGAAAGTATAAAGGGGTAATACCTTCTTGCTATAGTTACCAAGGAAGATCTATGGAACAAAGGAGATTACTGATCTAATCTTGATGATGATGAAAACCCTAACAATAAAGTAAGTCGCGACCTTTATGGATTTGGCTAGGGCTTGTATGTGTTGATATGACAATCCAAATGGTAGAGATACTTCCAAATGATTAGTAGTAATGAAGAAGAAGACAATAACTAGTGAAGTTAATGTGTTCTTGGTGGTATCCGAATGATTGAAGGTGAAAGGGAGTTGAGAGAGTTTTGAGATTGTGTTGCATGAAGAATGAATGGGAGAGAGAGGTATAGGCGGCTAAGGAGAGAGAGAGAAGGGGGACAAAATCCATGGGAAGTGCCAAGTGCTGGCTTTGTCACAATCTAGGCACCATTTCCCCTTCCACCTTGTGGATGCCGTGTGTAACACCCCACTTGGATAAGTAGACCGTTACGTGTGTTTATGGCGTGTCATCAAAGCATAAGGTAAATGTCCTAAAACAATAACTGACCATAAAGGAAATACCGGAATCAAACATCGGTAATCCAAACATAAGCCCAAAACATGAAAAGTAAAATACTGAAGGAAAGGACTAAACAATGTCCAAATAAGCAGAAAAATGTAAGTACATAAAGTAAGAAGTCTGGATAGCTTCCATCCAAATGTACATTGCTCTCAGAATCCTAAGAGCGTCCTGGTGTACCTGCCGTTAGAACATGAAAGGGAACTACGGCTGAGCATAACGCTCAGTGAACGGATATAAAGCATGAGAAGGAATTACTGAAATGAAATAGATGATGAAAAACTGGAGCTGTAAGACTGATAAGTAAAGTTGCAGCAGAAATCTGTGTATAATCTGTAAAGTCTGATTTATATATAATAAAGCTTGAACTAATATCTGTTAAATCTGAAAACATGCATTTACTGTATTTTAATTGCTAGAGCTTATATAGGTCATGTGCTGTAACAACGGTGCATGAATAACTGGAAGGGTGACCTCGTCATGCTGTAGAGGGGTGACCTCTAAATAACTGTAGAGGGGTGACCTCTAAATGCTGTGCTGGGTGGAGTGATCAGCTCCAATGTGAAGGATGTAGAGCACACATCACATTCACCCTGATAACTTGTAAACTGATAAGCCTAGGATGCATCCATACGCCCACTAAAAATCCTGATAAAATGGCCAAACTGAGCTGAGTGAGACGATGCAGGATATCACTCTCCTGCATGTGAGTCACGACATCGGTGCCTCTAGTGCCATGGTTACGGTACCTCCGTAACTAGTACATAAACTGGTCATGCTTGTATATAATACTCAGGCAATATCTTAGTTATTTAAATAATTTCTGATAATTTATCACATGTACTGGGGAAAACATTTGGCTGCAGACGAAAAATCCTAATCATGCATAAAAAGGAAGTCCTTACTGAAAGGACGGGAAATCCGTACCTTAGCCAAACTCGACGCAAAAACAAAGTCCAAACTAGTTCCACTCTTTGCATCTATATAATCACGTAATATATATCCATCAATACTAAATTATTATTATTAATGAATGTCCAAATGAAGTAACAATCTACTAAATACTAGTATAATTTACATCATATAACATGTATGTATCCTTTTTTTTATATATAACATTGCTTTGACATCAGCATGTACATAACACGCTGGCTCTCTTATTTCATATTATACATACTCCGTTAGATTATATTACTAATTCATATACAATTGTTAGGTGTTAATTTTCTTCATTTTATTAAAATCATTTCAGACGACTTATAGTTTAGCAATGAATCGACTTGTTTTTTTTGTAAGAATTGATGCAAAATCTGTAAGCTTTTACTAGTTTAGTTAAGGTCAAAATGATTTCTTGCAAATTCATCTAGTATCAAAATTAATTCAACTGGTAGCTAACTTGTAATGTTATTATACATCATATTTTAATTAGACCATTTATTTTAATAAATGCGAAAGACATAAAACCATTTCCTTCAATTCATTTTCTGATCTTACATATCATGATTTATAAATAAAATGTTCATCTTGCTTGAAATAAATTGATTTTGAGACTTCATGTACTTAATTTTATAAACAATTCAACCATGCTCATTCTTATGGTTTATGATCTCTACTGTCATGTTAATATATACTTAAGATCATTTAAAATATTTAGGTGTAATGCATGATTATTTTAGTAGAATCATAGTTAAGACATACCTCAACTTCAATCAAAACGATGAATGGAAACCGAAACCGAAATCGGACACGAACACGAACAAATGAGGCGCGATCTAAACTCAACTCTGACGTAACCGAAGAACTATAATACCAACGGCGGACCAAAGCCTTATTCCCACATGAGTTGAAGCCAAAAGAATATGAACTACCAAACAAGAAATTATGCCAAGGAGAACCTAATATGTTACTCTTCGGCCCTTATTAATAATGCAAATATGTGTGTGATTACTTTTGAGAGATTTTTTTTTTGGAGAATAAGAAATAACTGATGATATGAAATTCTCTCCAGGCACATAATTTCGTGATAAGCGCAAATATAAAAGGAAGGTAATTATGTTTGAGCATATGAGTCAAAGTGGTTTAATATCAAAATCATTCTATTCTTTTTTTTGTGTGATTTACTGATCACTTAAAAAAGGATACAACATTTACCAAAAAAACAAACGTATACTTCATTCTTATCTACAAGTATAATATCCGCGTAATACAACGATGGGTACCCGGTGACAGTTTTTGAAATTTCGAATATTACTAAAATAATCGTATATCGAAAATTAATAATACCCAAATAATTATAAACTTAGATGTTAAAATGACATCTTAATTTTTTTTTAAGTTATATTCAAAATGACGAAAAAAAAGGCAAACTAAATTTTTGGGTTTTACAACTCTTTCCCTCTAAAAAAAATAATTCGTCCTCGAATTAGAGACATGATAATGCTGCGGTTTTACTATTCATCCCCTCTAAAAAGGAAATTTCGTCCTCGAATTAAAGGTAATAAGCTGACGAAGTTATAAGAACTGAAAGAACACGTAAGCTGAAAAGACAAATAAGCTGAAGGATAATTTGTCTTCTAATTAAGACATAATGTTGCTGATAGGTATAAACCTGACATGACTGAAATGATCATGTAACGTGACATGACTGAAGAGAACATATAAACGTGACATGACTGACAGGACTTAACTGGATTTATTGAAGGAAAGTGACGAGAGGTCCGGATGGACTCCTCCGTTTCGAGTGGCTTCCCGCTCGAAACGGTTCCTTCAAAGGTCTAAACATAATAAAAAATCTTGGTCCTGATGACCCTGTCCTGATGATGCTGAATAGTTTCTGGTTCCATACTTAAGATGGATTTCCTGAATTTGATAGAATGAATAAGCTATAGCATGTAGGATACATGAAACGGTACGTATAAATATCCTGAAAGATAACATTTTTATATCTGAGCAAGCTGCTGAAAATATATAGGGAAGAACTACGTAAACAATTTTTAACGTGCTATGTGAGCAATTGTGAACGTGCTTCACGATTATATGAGGAATGTTGGTCATGGAATATATTGTGCACAATAATACATGAATATTCTGTGAACGTGATGCTAGGACATATCATGAACATATGCTGACTGAGGAAAGAATGCCAAACGATACGGCCTGATACGTGAAACGTCTGCCTGGTTATGGAATAGTTTTGCTATACTTGGGTCTGGTTTCTCAAGCTGCCTGTAACCGTATTCGGTAATAAACTGTGAAACGCGTGTCGCCAGATGGAACACGAACCTGAATGTGGACAATGTTATGAACGCTAACGTGAACTTAAATCATGAAATAGCACAAAACATGAACTGAAACAGCATCTTATTATGAATGAGACGTAAACGTGAGTGAAAATAAACGTGAACGTAAGTGAACGTAAACATACACGTGATCGTGAACATGAATTCTGTCTGATATGATGGTCGATGGAATACCTTGAATTCGTCCAATTTACTGCTAAATTTTCTGCAGGTCCACTACTGCGTAATCCTTTCGGATGAAAAAAAACGTGTAGGTTGATTACATGGTTGGCGATGACTTAGATAGTATCATACTTTTCTGAGTCTGTGGTAACTGATAACAATTTCATGGAATTTCGTCTCATTTCTACTCAGAAATTTCTAAGGATTGTAGTAGCTCACTAGCATGACGGTGTTCTATCTTGAACCTACGATATGTCAGGCATCGAGATATAAACATAGTTGTATCAATGTGTGATACTGCTTCTATAAAAAATTCTGCCTGAGATATGGGACATTCTGGTGGAAATCTAGTTGAATAGCTATGGAATAATTTTTAGTGAGAATTGTCAACAATTTCTGCGGTAGCAGTTAATTGAGTTCTAGAAATGTTTGTACTTCGTTCACAGGCGTCGGTCGAGACCATCAGGTGATGGCCTTCACCTTCGCAGGATTGTCTGAAATTTATTTCTGCTGAAATTGGGTGGCTCAGAAATGTCACTTTGTTCAACTAGAACTCACATCTGGAACGATGCGTATATAATTTTCTCCTTTCTGAACATCTGCATGGCCGTGAGAAGATGATTCTCGTGTTCTTCTCTAGAATTCAGCAGATCAGAATGTGATCAATGAATATACTGACGAATTTGTCTGAGAATTATGGGAGCTCAGAAGTATAAAATTAAAATTTCAGAGAGACTATAATATGCGCAACAGCAGTCTGGAAAACATCATGTTCTTTCTCTCACCACTGATGGTAGCATGATCGGAAATTGTTCTGGAAAATGTTTAAGACATCGTAGCAGATCAGATAGACCTGCTATTTATGGAATGAACATTGATTGAGAATGGTGATCTTGTAAAAAAAATTTCAGTGGTCGATACATGATCTTATGATACCGGCCTTCTTCCTGATAAACAGAAACGGTGCTCTTCCTGGTGGTGCGCTAGGGCGAATAAAGCCTCATTCCGGTAATTCTTGCAGCAAATGTTGTAACTCTTATAACTTAGCTGCAACCCTGCGATCAAGAGTTCTGAAAACAGGTTTCGTTCTTGAGACAAAATCGATGTTAAATTCAGTCTCGCTGATAGGAAAATTTTCTGGAAACCTTCTGGTATTGAGTCTAGAAGTTCTAGAATAATCTGCTGATCATAAATTTAAGGACTTCAGAAATGGATTATAACTGGTGGCTAGAAAGTCTTCGTAGCTTGGAATAATAAGTCACTTGCTGTAAAGTATAACAACTTATACTGATTTTCTGGTAGAAAATAAAGTGACTAGATTTGGGAGTTAGTAAGACGGATCTTGTCTTCACTTGGAAAGAAGACTTTAAAATATGGGTGATACTGCGGAGTCTTTTCTGGCTGGGAGGTTGGTAAATACCTGTTTTAAGATAAAGTTGTCATAAGTATACGTGAAGTAAGCGTGGAGACTTTCACTGAATGTGTTTGTCTGTAACCTCGCAGAATGAACACTGCGTGTCTAACCTGAATAATACTCTAGTGGTGGTAACTGAATTTTAATGGTCTGATTTATGCGTGGCATAACAAAACGGGTATACCCCTTTGGAGGGTACCCTGAATTTCTGAGGACCTGGTTTAGGAGGCATACTGGTGTTAGGAATCTGACTCGTACTTTGAGAAGATATTTGTATGACGTGTACTATGACTGGTGTCCTGACATTTGTCTTCCGAAATGATACTTGGGACCTGTGTCTTGAATGTTGTCTGGACATGTATTTTAATGGGTGAGTCTGAATAAGGTTAAGAATTTCTGGTAAGTGTTAGGATTTGCGGACCGGTTAGACTACTGACCTCTTGTATTTCTGGTCACGTCCGTTCCGGAGTTCCGATGGTTACTGACTGATCAATTATAAGCACGGTGGTTGTCATTACCGCCTTGTCTGTCAGTTTCCTGACGATCGTTATCATGACCGTGATTCATGTAACTATTTCTGGTGAGTGGCCGACTGGGTTCCAGTTCCCACTCTTCTGAATGAAAGGTTAGTTGAGTGAAGTGTGACATCAAGCTGAGAAGGTAAAAGCATGGAGTGGAATGGTAGTGTCTGATGGTTGAAATTTATTCTTGTCAGAAATTTCAAATTTATAGTTTTCGTCCTTGTTCTGTAGAGTCTTCATAGTATAAACAGCATCAGCATCTTGAGAAATCTCCAAAGTATCAGCAGCATCAGCATTTGTGAGGTCTTCAAAGTGTTAGCAACATCAGTATCTGGTAAAATCTTCAACTCACGAGCAGCAGCATCAGCATCTGGTAGAATATCGACAAGTGGAAACGCCTGAGATGATTGAGGATCGATTAGCAATATTCATGAAGTAGGGTACCTGTTGTACACCTGGGCTATTGTACATGAAGTATAAAATGAATACTGCACATGGAGCATATCAGAGACACTATAACGTGGAGTACACATGAAATACTGTACATGGAGTATAACTGAGACACTGTATATGGAATACTGTACATGGCACTGGTGGAAATTTTATGGGATGATCGATACTGGTGTTGCTTGTCTGACATGATCAAAAAAATAAATTGATTTAAACGGTTCGCAACCAGAACTGAAATGAGTAACATGATAGGCTGACAATTTCTGCGTAGACTTAATGTTGGTTGTATAGAGGCTGAAAAGTATGATTAACCGGAGTTTCATCAATGTTCAGTATGAAGACATGATTAATGAAGACAAGAACATGATTTATCATGAAAACGGATTTTACTGTAATTCTTGTGTATCTTAACATGAAAACATCATTACTTTGCTGAAAACATAATCCTCGTAAGGAGACATGAAACTTAACCATCATAAAAACAACATTCACTTGAGAGCATGAAACTTGATTTGTTAATAGGAGCCAAAGTATAACCATCTGAGGTTTAACATCAACTGGTGTGGATGGCTATGGTTCAATCTACAAAATTCTAACAAGAAAAATTGTGACTAAGTATGGGCGATTCTGGTTCGATCCATACTTGTCAAAATTTCATGAGAACTGTCATGTATAGAATTTACAATCTGGGACTAAATATGGTTGGCTGTAGTCCAGTCCATACTTGTCAAAATATCATAAAATGTCATGATCTGATAAAAGGTGAACAACTATGGATCAGTTCACAAAACAACATTCGACTAAAAAGCATAAAATTTGACCTGAATAATGGTGAACGTTTATGGCTGGTTCACTAAGTAATATTTGACTGAAAACATGAATCTGACATGAGTAAGGGTAAACGCCTATGGGTCGTTTTACCAATACAAAATCTGAACGTCCAAGGATGAACGCCTATGGGTCGGTTCACCAAAACAAAATTCACAGAAAAGCACATGCGAATAAATATGGCCAGTCCTGTACCAACCTTTTACTTAGTCAAAATTATAAGAAAACTGGCTGATAACTGAAGAAAACTGACTAATAAATGCATGAGGAATATGAAAAATAACAACGCCAAAATCTGGGAAGTTCCTGGTGACTACCCACTAGTCACAGGTCACGTTTTAAAGCCTACAGGTCGAACCCATATCTCTGATACCATAATTGTAACACCCCACTTGGATAAGTGGACCGTTACGTGTGTTTATGGCGTGTCATCAAAGCATAAGGTAAATGTCCTAAAACATTAACTGACCATAAAGGAAATACCGGAATCAAACATTGGTAATCCAAACATAAGCCCAAAACATGAAATGTAAAATAGTGAAGGAAAGGACTAAACAATGTCCAAATAAGCAGAAAAATGTAAGTACATAAAGTAAGAAGTCTGGATAGCTTCCATCCAAATGTACATTGCTCTCAGAATCCTAAGAGCGTCCTGGTGTACCTGCCGTTAGAACATGAAAGGAAACTACGGCTGAGCATAACGCTCAGTGAACGGATATAAAGCATGAGAAGGAATTACTGAAATGAAATAGATGATGAAAAACTGGAGCTCTAAGACTGATAAGTAAAGTTGCAGCAGAAATCTGTGTATAATCTGTAAAGTCTGATTTATATATAATAAAGCTTGAACTAATATCTGTTAAATCTGAAAACATGCATTTACTGTATTTTAATTGCCAGAGCTTATATAGGTCATGTGCTGTAACAACGGTGCATGAATAACTGGAGGGGTGACCTCGCCATGCTGTAGAGGGGTGACCTCTAAATAACTGTAGAGGGGTGACCTCTAAATACTGTGCTGGGTGGAGTGATCAGCTCCAATGTAAAGGATGTAGAGCACACATCACATTCACCCTGATAACTTGTAAACTGATAAGCCTAGGATGCATCCATACGCCCCACTAAAAATCCTGATAAAATGGCCAAACTGAGCTGAGTGGGACGATGCAGGATATCACTCTCCTGCATGTGAGTCACGACACCGGTGCCTCTAGTGCCATGGTTACGGTACCTCCGTAACTAGTACATAAACTGGTCATGCTTGTATATAATACTCAGGCAATATCTTAGCTATTTAAATAATTTCTGATAATTTATGACATGTACTGGGGAAAACATTTGGCTGCAGACGAAAAATCCTAATCATGCATAAAAAGGAAGTCCTTACTGAAAGGACGGGAAATCCGTATCTTAGCCAAACTCGACGCAAAAACAAAGTCCAAACTAGTTCCACTCTTTGCATCTATATAATCACGTAATATATATCCATCAATACTAAATTATTATTATTAATGAATGTCCAAATGAAGTAACAATCTACTAAATACTAGTATAATTTACATCATATAACATGTATGTATCCTTTTTTTATATATATAACATTGCTTTGACATCAGCATGTACATAACACGCTTGCTCTCTTATTTCATATTATACATACTCCGTTAGATTATATTACTAATTCATATACAATTGTTAGGTGTTGATTTTCTTCATTTTATTAAAATCATTTAAGACGACTTATAGTTTAGCAATGAATCGACTTGTTTTTTGTAAGAATTGATGCAAAATCTGTAAGCTTTTACTAGTTTAGTTAAGGCCAAAATGATTTCTTGCAAATTCATCTAGTATCAAAATTAATTCAACTGGTAGCTAACTTGTAATGTTATTATACATCATATTTTAATTAGACCATTTATTTTAATAAATGCGAAAGACATAAAACCATTTCCTTCAATTCATTTTCTGATCTTACATATCATGATTTATAAATAAAATGTTCATCTTGCTTGAAATAAATTGATTTTGAGACTTCATGTACTTAATTTTATAAACAATTCAACCATGCTCATTCTTATGGTTTATGATCTCTACTGTCATGTTAATATATACTTAAGATCATTTAAAATATTTAGGTGTAATGCATGATTATTTTAGTAGAATCATAGTTAAGACATACCTCAACTTCAATCAAAACGATGAATGGAAACCGAAACCGAAATCGGACACGAACACGAACAAATGAGGCGCGATCTAAACTCAACTCTGACGTAACCGAAGAACTAGAATACCAACGGCGGACCAAAGCCTTATTCCCACATGAGTTGAAGCCAACAGAATATGAACTACCAAACAAGAAATTATGCCAAGGAGAACCTAATATGTTACTCTTCGGCCCTTATTAATAATGCAAATATGTGTGTGATTACTTTTGAGAGATTTTTTTTTTTGGAGAATAAGAAATACTGATGATATGAAATTCTCGCCAGGCACATAATTTCGTGATAAGCGCAAATATAAAAGGAAGGTAATTATGTTTGAGCATATGAGTCAAAGTGGTTTAATATCAAAATCATTCTATTCTTTTTTTTGTGTGATTTACTGATCACTTAAAAAAGGATACAACATTTACCAAAAAAACAAACGTATACTTCATTCTTATCTACAAGTATAATATCCGCGTAATACAACGATGGGTACCCGGTGACAGTTTTTGAAATTTCGAATATTACTAAAATATTTTAATTCTTTTATAAGAACAAATATCGTATATCGAAAATTAATAATACCCAAATAATTATAAACTTAGATGTTAAAATGACATCTTAATTTTTTTTTAAGTTATATTCAAAATGTCGAAAAAAAAGGCAAACTAAATTTTTGGGTTTTACACCGTGTATGGCTAACCAAAAAGGGAAGTGGGCTTTGAGCTTGGGCTTGTGTTGTGGGCTTGACATAGAGGGAGAGTGATCTTGGGCTAGTCCAAGAGAAATATATGCATACATATAGTACCCATATACACGGCTACATATATATAGTGCAACATTGTTTTCAAATTTGTTAAGTGTTGTATACATATATGAAGGTTATACATTTTATTACTTGTTCTTCTAGTTTTAAGTACATGGTTTAAGTTGTGAAGCTATTTACAACAAAGATGTAATGCAAAAGTATAAGTACACAATAGACATGTTCACACATTTTTATACGAATATAACACATGAGTGAATATTCTAGGATCATTGAGTAAAACTTTATTACACTTTTTTCATGATAAAATCATAGATTTTACATTATGGTATTATGAGAAATATCTATTGGACTTTTAGGTTGAGTCTATGACGGCAGGATGGATCACAGTCATGTGATCGACAACCAAGTTAATTTGATCGAATCATCTGGTAAAGGGTTCCATGTTATAGCAAACTCAATTACAATTTGATCTTACTAGAATATGAGCCGCTAGGTGATCCCGCTGCTATGCGCGGGTATTCGTCTAGTAGATATAGATGTAGCTATAAAAACAAATGAATTATAACCTCAAACATAGGAATTATGTTAAGCCGATATTGGGCAAACTGACCCCCCTCGTCCGTTGATGGGAAAAGTCGTCTTAATATACAATAAATATGATTTTCTAATAATACCAAGAGTTCTTCTTGTTGGTAGAACTGCCAGTGTCTTTGCATAACATTGATCGGACTTCAATGATGGATCGTGGAGGCTCAAGGTCTTTCTCTTGAAGTGCATGTCCAAGTAGCTTTTGCATTTGTGATGCAAATGTATCATCCAGAATCTACAATTTTGTCAAATAATAATACACAATGAGCATATGCGGGAACATGTATGTGTGTCTAAATACACACATGGTATGCAAATGTAGAATTTTAAACATAAAAAGAGCTACTTACTGACACAGCAACTCTGGAGCCTTTGTAGAATGATTTGTTTTCTTTCCTGTTTTCAAGGAAACTCAAAACATCCTGTAGCAAGAATCAAAACTTATTAGTGAACTACTAAGCAATATTCTACTTTCTCATTTTAGAGATTTGAATATCAATTAAAACTTGCCTGTCCCATCCGGTCCCAATATCCTCGACATATTGCAATAAAAACGTGAGTCTCGAAGATGCTGTGGATATGATTGATGGTGCTTGTGAGCTGCTCTGTTAGTGGCTGCATTCTGTTTCTAATTTCAGATTCTGCCAAACTTTCTTTTGAATCTTGGAGATTTTTCTTTAGTTTCGTACCATTTTGTAGCCTTGTCTGCACAACGTGAAAATAATTACCCAATATTAGGACAAAAAAAGTTAAGAATAATTTACAAATCTGATGCAAACAAGCTATCGTTTTTACCAAATGCAAAGAGAGAACAGGAAACTACACTTTGCAAGATTGTTTGTTCTTTGCGAGAAAATGCCATTAATGACCATGGTGCTACCAGTAATTAAGTATAAGGTTATTTGTTGCACCAATCTTTATCGATATTATTTTTCCATAATAAAAAAAAAGAAAAAAAAAGAAAAATATTGTAAGAACAAGTAATTTGGTTAGATTCCTTGACTATATGTTGATCTAGCAAGTTTAGTCCATACAGCTCATGTTTGCAAACTATAGTGGTTTCCTCTATGACCCAGGTCAAAAGTCGCAGTAAATCAATTTCCTTAAGAAATGGGTCATCAGAAATGGGTGAAAAACAGTGAAACAGGTCAAAAGTCGGCGTAAATCATTAATGTTTACTCTTAAATAAAGACTAAAAATCTAATGGCTGATAGATTCAAACTCACTATCATCAATCCAATTTCGCTTTCACAACACACTCTCTTATTTTCAAAAGTACTCTAAACTCTAAAGGCCTACACCCTTTGATTACCAAACTCTGAACTCTTAAGTAATAACACAGTGTTCCTAACACGATAATTTTATACTACAAAAATAGGTCTAAGATTACCAAAAAAAAATTGTATCTATATTTGAAGTACGCAGATTAGTTGCCCAAACCCATATCAACCCTTTACCATCACAGTGACCCGTCTTTTACCAACAATAATAACTCATAAACATAATGATTAGGCACTCACGTTTTCAAAAAGTTTCTCCACAACAGCTTGAAGATAATTTCTGAACTTTGATCTAAGCAATACTGTTACTTCAGTTAGTCGCTCCCCAGCTGCAGTATTCCCTTCATTCGGGGTGCAACAAGAACCCCATGACTTAAGTTGACCTTCAATTTTGGGACGTAAAATGTCCAACATTCGTTTCATCGAGTTTAAAAGAATGCCAATCTAAAACAAGAAATTCACCCAAACATTAGAATACACGAAATTTTCACATCCCACCAGACCAGATACATTTATACTTTCAAAAAATCCTATTCTCAATTAGCATTATGAGAGATATTCAATGGTTTCTTTGACACTGTCTTCATTTTGTTGGAAAATGGTCTAAAACTTTCCTAACATTCGTGTGAAGAAAATGCTGCAATTTTCATGGGAGAGTGAGGATGTTGTATGACACATGAATATAGAAACGTAGTTGCATATTCTAACAAGACCTATAGAAAATAAAAGAAAAGTAATAGATGTCCCAAATATCAAAATAAAATAACTACACAAACCTCTGATGGCACGGCATAAGGATTTGGTGTTCGTTTGGTAAGCTTCTGTACATACTTAAAGCCAAACTTCTTTGGTGTCAGGTTCTCTTTCAAAGGTGCTAGAACATCCGCAAATTGTTTTTCCAAACTCTCAATCACTGCCTTTTCAACGTCCACTATGGCCTATTTATAAAATTACCAAATTAAATTATTTAAAAAAAATAATATTGATCGACACATTAAACCCTCTTTCGTGTATAAAAAATCGAAAACAGAAAAGCGACATAGACTTAGAGGTGGCAATATTGATCCCTACTGAGATGATATGCTTCTACTCAAACCTGTTTGACCCGTTACCCACCCACCCGTCTTGCCACCTCTAAACATAGTTAAAATATCAGGATACAACAGTAGATGTAAAATTGAGAAATTGTAAGGACGTACATTCTCCAAAGCAAAGGTATACTCCGGCCATCGACATATTATGACATCATAATCATTAAGAGTATCTTTGAGACGCTCATACATTTCATCCACAAATGGGGTTGTTGAACTTTGCGTTCTGACTCCAGACCACTTTACCTGCAAATTTACCAACCTTTATGATCATTTAGAAAAAATTGAACTGCTTTGTAGTTATTCCTCTGCATCTGTAAGTTCTCATTCTTTGGCTTCTCAAACATATTACTAAATTTGTAATTTTTTGTACACTCCGACGCATTTTCAAAATACTTTCTACCCATAGTACTTTTGTCCTCCTGCTATAACTATCAGTGGTTACTGGAAAGCTAAATACTTTATACATCCAACTAAAAATGCAATATATGACTGGACATGTAGTTTAAAGATATATTTTTAGTCAAATGCCTGAAGTTTCAATAAATACTTATAGCTTTGACCCATCACCCAACCCGCCCATTTTTCACCGCTTCGAACTGAGATACTAAGCACATACCTTGTCTAGTTTACAAGTCTCAAGCAACGACAGGCGCTTATCTTGTATCCAGATGATGATGTACAGGTGAAACAGTTCTTTCGCATCAACCCCTCCTTTAACAAGACTGAAACAAAAAAAGTTAATTTAAATTGTGCAAAGAAGAACAATTAACAAGAACAAAAAAAGAGATTAGAATAAATATAAGCTACCTGATATTCCAGGTTTCAAGATCCTTTTGGAAGTCTGCTGTTGCAATTACAAGATCTGTAACATGACGAGAAGGACCTGCCGGGGGACATGCAACGAGGAAGGATCGCAATCTGTTGCAAAGATCAGCACTATATATTGCAGATGATAGATTTGGTAGGTCGATGAAACTGCAAAATTAGATACACGAACTTAAGGATTGTAAGACATGGGTTCGCATTATTTTATCCGAATAGAAGAATAAAGTAAAAGAAGTGATTTTAACTCAACTTCCTAGCTCCTCCTACAATTCGGAGAGAAAAATACCTTGGAAGTATGTTGCAGTTGTGAATCTCAATATCCGTAAGAATCTCATTCCTAATGTTAAGGCAAAGGGATTTCATTTTTTGGTAAGCCGTAGAGACAGTAACAGCATCCATTAACATCAAGTTTCCATCACCAGTGCCACTAAGATATTCATCTGTATCAGTCAAGTGCCTTCGTGATCTTTTTTTGGCAGCAGCCTAGTAATGATCGCAAAGCTAGTTAAGGTATAGATGCATGTATCGCAGAAACACATAACTATATGAATTATGAAAATTAGAAACATACAATTGTTTTATAAGAGTTTAATAAATGTCTGATGTCTAACACGTCCTACAATAATGGCCAAAAAGGTGAATACCCTGAATCAAATAAGAAAACAGTAGGACATCCCAAAAGGGATGGGTGCAGCAACATTATGAGGCAAGGGAGCTGAAAGTTTATGGACTTTAAAATCGATTGTCGTGTGATAGGATCGAACTCGAGATCACGGGATTGCACATATTACGTGAAGGGTTAATTTGTTTATTAAATATATTTATTATATTTATTAAATCAAACCGTAGTTAACGATCGTTAAGTAATTAAAAGTTAAGTATTAAACGACCGTTATAGAAGGTTAAAGAAGCTAAAAGGAGTCGGAAAAGTTCCGGAAACCTCTTTTGGAGGTGATGTATATCCGGCCTAAAGAGGAGACAAAGAAAAGGGGAAAAGATTTTGTGGCTTTATTTTGTTTAACCTTGGAAGAGAAGTTTTCCAAGGTGTATATAAACAAACCTAAAACCTCATAATTTTTACTCCATATCTCTCTTTCTCTTGCTCTAAAATCCGGCCAAACAAACACCCTATTAGGGTTCTTCTTTAATTTTTATTAAGCTATTCTAGATCTAGTCCTAGCCCCTCTCTAGGGTTGTTGGGTAGATCTTCCATAGACTTGGAGGCTCGGTTTGTTCATGCTAGACTCACGATTGACTCATCGTATCATGTGTGTACAAGATCGTGGTGTAATCTTGCTTTAGATTACATCCTGGTGGTGTTCGTGATCTATCTCTACCGGTGACCATTCCGTCAACTTGTAGATCTTGCTAGGATAAAGGTATGTAACGCTAGCCTTGATTAATTATAATCGTGTTAATTAAAGATCTTGTTAATTTGCTTCCGCTGTGTGTTCTTTGATCCATTTTAGGGTTTTTATAATTGTTATGATAATCATAAACCATCAGTGGCATCGAGAGCCGTTTTAACATGATTTTAATTATCAAGATCTAAAGTTTTTTTTAACTAATATTGATTGGTGTTAATAATTACATGTTGTTTTTTAGGTTTTATAAAAAAAAATTAGGTTTTTTGTTTTTTGTTAATTAAATTCGGATCTGCCGAATTTTTATAAAAAAAAATTTTTTTTTAGTAAACCCTAAAATTACATGGTAATTAAACTTTAAATATTTTGCATAAATTAATTGTTATGTCATGCGTGGTTACGATCCGTAGTTTTTAATTGTTAAGAGAATGTGGGAGATCCGTAATAAACATGCATTTTTTTACGGATTATATAATTTTGATTGCTATTTGCTTTATTTGATTCAAAATTTTAAAATTAGGGAAAACTTTTTATGTTCATAAAAACCCTAGATTTAATGTTCTTTGAATAAATTGTTATGCATGTGGCTATTTGATTTAGTTTTTTTTTTGTACTACTTGTTTTCATGCGTTTTATTGTATGTTGTAAACAAGGGTAGTTTTTTTTAAGAAAAATAATATGGACTAAATCCTATCAAAATTAATGAATTGTTTTGAGATCTAAATTACATATGATTTGTGTTGATTAGAATTGCAATAGCAACTTAACGGCCTACTCAATTTTGACAAACTATAAAGTGGGTATAACGCATCGCTGGTCAAGTACCCGGTTAAGGAAGGAGGTGTTATGCTTCGGCGCTGACCAAATTCCCGGCTCGCCTGTGCGTCAAAATTGGAATTACCTACGGTTGTTATTGGTATAATTCTTTAAGGTTGATTGGTTTAACCAATACCTCAACTTGCAAATATATGATGAACTTTTAGTCTCACCAAAAAGGTTACTAAACGTTTTATTAAACTTATGTTTTGGAGATATATGCATGCTTCTCCATACATGATTTTGACACCAAAATCTATACCCTAAAATTTAAGTCATATGCCCTCTAATTGACGAACACTTGAAGTTACAATTGTCGTCATATAAGATATCGGACGATGTTGTAATGGAGAGAAAACTTCATGACTGAATAAGATTGCACATGAAGGTTTTACGTTCTTTAGATTAGTCGACTTAATTGAGTTACTCAGTGAGAACTAAAAACTTAAGGCATAAAATAGGGATAAAACATGTTTACAATGCAAATGATTTTGGCAATGTAAATCCCTAACATATCTAGAAATTGCAAATTTGTTTGTCAATTATTGTTCGACAAGTTACTGTGTTGAATACATTTGTCACTAGCAGATCAACTGATGTGATAAATCTATGTCAATATGGATTATAGTTTTTCAAGGAAAATACTATGGTTTTATTACCGGGGTAATTTTATTTTCTTGAATTTTATTATCGAAAATACTAATGTTTGAACTTATTTCTGTAGAAATGGCTCAACCCGAAAACAATCTGACAATAAGCTCGGCGTTCAAAGCTTTTTTTGAACGGCCTGAACTTACTGGCCCTAATTTCAATGATTGGTACCGCTCACTAAGAATTGTTCTGAGAGCAGCGGGTACTATCAATATCTTGGAAACTCCTTTTCCGGAGGATCTTGCTGAAGGAGCAACTGATGCGGAAAGGCTTCAACACGCTGCTAACGTTAAGAAGCACCATGAGGTGGCTGCTGTAATGTTAGGGAGAATGGCTCCATCACTTCAAAGGAAGTATGAGCTAGCTTCTCCTCAGCAAATGCTTGATGAACTCAAGGTTGTGTATGAAACGCCGCAAGCTGTAGAGATCTATGATCTAGTTGATGCTCTACATAGTTGCAAGTAAGCTCCTGGAAAGTCCGTAAGTGCTCATTATGTGGAGATGAGGGGTTATATGGAACAACTCATCGCACTAAGACAACCCTTTGATCATAATATGGCTATTAACTTGATCAATAGGTCCCTTAATAAGGACTTCAATGATTTCGTTCGTAACTATAATATGCATTGCACGGGGAAGACAGTTAATGATTTGCATGCAATGCTCATTGACTTTGAAAAGGGTTTGAAAGATAAGGCATCCACTGCTACTCCTCAAGTACTTCATGTACAAAAGGGTAGAGTGTCGAAACCAAAACCGCAAGTGAATAAGAAGCAGAAAGGCAAAGGCAAGGTTGATAAGAGCAAGCAAGTTGCGACTACATCAAAACCGAAGCAGAACTTTGCTAAGAAATCTCTGAAAGATGAGACTTGTCACTACTGCAAGATGACTCGACACTGGAAGAGGAATTGCTCTCTCTATCTCCATGAAATGGCAGAACATAAGAAGAAGTCTGAGCAAGCTGCTGCAGCACCATCTTCTGGTAACTTTTTTATGATAGAGTTATTTAATCTTTCATACAAATCAAACTCCTGGGTATATGATACGGTATGTGGTATTAATATTTGTAATACCCTACAGGGATTTGAGTTGAAAAGGAGGCTTACCTATGGGGAACAATTTCTGCAAGTGGGCAATGACGCACAAGCAGCGGTTGAAGCTATAGGAATATTTAAATTAGTTTTACCTTCGGGTTTAGTACTGTTTTTTAATAATTGTCATTATGCACCTACAATTGTTAAGGGTGTCATTTCCTTTTCTTGTATGTTGGATCTTGGATTTACTCACACGATTGATAATAATAGAATTTTTGTTTTCAAAGATGGTTTATTCTATTTTGATGCAATTTCTGTGAATGGTGTTTTTGAAATTAACATGCATGATAAAAATTCCTAGAGGAAAAATAATTCTGTTTTTAGCATGAATAAGAAGAGTAAGTTAGACAAGAACTCTTCTTATCTTTGGCATTGTAGGCTTGCCCATATTGGGAAGACTCGCATACAAAAACTTCAACGTGATGGGCTTTTGGAAAGTATCAATGATGAATCATTTGATAAATGTGAATCTTGTATCTCTGGAAAGATGACCAAGAAACCTTTTAATAGCAATATTGAAAGGGCTACTGAACTACTTGGTTTAATATATACTGATGTGTGTGGACCACTTATACATGTGTCAAGGAAAGGTGCTAGCTACTTCTTGACGTTTACGGATGATTATAGCCGTTATGGTTATGTTTATTTACTTAAGCATAAACATGAGGTATTTGAAACATTCAAAACGTTTAAAGCCGAAGTAGAGTTACAACTAGGAAAGAAGATTAAAGCTCTTCGTTCTGATCGTGGTGGTGAATATTTAAGTCAAGAGTTTACAGATTATTTAAGTGAGAATGGAATTGTTCAGAAACTTACTTCTCCGTATACTCCACAACAAAATGGTGTATCTGAAAGGAGAAATCATACATTATTGGATATGGTACGATCTATGTTTAATCTTACAACTTTACCATTATCTTTTTGGGATTATGCTCTTGAATCTGCTGTTCGTATTCTAAATATGGTTCCCACAAAGAAGGTTGATAAGACACCATATGAACTATGGCATGGCAAGAAGCCATACTTGTCTTATTTGAAAATCTGGGGTTGTGAGGCGTATGTGAAACGTGACTCTAGAGATAAACTCCAACAACGCTCAGTAAAATGTATCTTTGTAGGTTACCCTAAGGAAACTATGGGTTACTACTTTTATTAAATATATTTATTATATTTATTAAATCAAACCGTAGCTAACGATCGTTAAGTAATTAAAAGTTAAGTATTAAACGACCGTTACAGAAGGTTAAAGAAGGAGTCGGAAAAGTTCCGGAAACCTCTTTTGGAGGTGATGTATATCCGGCCTAAAGAGGAGACAAAGAAAAGGGGAAAAGATTTTGTAGCTTTATTTTGTTTAACCTTGGAAGAGAAGTTTTCCAAGGTGTATATAAACAAACCTAAAGCCTCATAATTTTTACTCCATATCTCTCTTTCTCTTGCTCTAAAATCCGGCCAAACAAACACCCTATTAGGGTTCTTCTTTAATTTTTATTAAGCTATTCTAGATCTAGTCCTAGCCCGTCTCTAGGGTTGTTGGGTAGATCTTCCATAGACTTGGAAGCTCGGTTTGTTCGTGCTAGACTCACGATTGACTCATCGTATCACGTGTGTACAAGATCGTGGTGTAATCTTGCTTTAGATTACATCCTGGTGGTGTTCGTGATCTATCTCTACCGGTGACCATTCCGTCAACTTGTAGATCTTGCTAGGATAAAGGTATGTAACCCTAGCCTTGATTAATTATAATCGTGTTGATTAAAGATCTTGTTAATTTGCTTCCGCTGTGTGTTCTTTGATACATTTTAGGGTTTTTATAATTGTTATGATAATCATAAACCATCAGGAGCATCAACTGAATGGTCACTAGAGGGGATAGTTGGAATGTACATGATAAAATGCATTAACTAACATCGAATCATTTAAATCAGATTGGTAACTGTAATAAAAATGTGGCAGTGGATAGGATTCAGGACTTGCTTTTGCTGCTTGAATATGTAATAATCATATAGTCGAGCTGTTACAGTGTTTGGTAAGGGTTTAGATGAATGATCAAACTTAAAAGGCCACTGCTATATTTCCTGCTATATTTCCTTTTAGTGTTGAGATCTAAAATATTAGCGACATCTTTGAGAAATTAATTATATTATAGTATCCAAACTCTAGAAAATGATCATTGGAACTTGAGGTCGTTATAATCAGATAATCAGTTTGGTGACACACATCTAATAACTCCCTTTTATTGTTAACAAAATAACAAGCATCAAGTACGGAGACTCATGAACCTGGAAGTAGCAGTATAATTTGTTCTGTGCCTCTGGAGATAATATATCATGAAGAAGTTTATACAGCTTCACAGCAGGTTCCAATACAGGTGCTGCAACCCAAGTAGCCGGTCTAAAGATATCCATCATGCCAGAGGGAGACGACTCGTCCAACGACTTATAGTTCTCAAAAACAACAGCAAAAGTCTCTTCAATTTGCTCTTCAATCTCACCCAAAATTCTATTCTGCAGAGCCCAAAAAAGAAACATGCCTTAGTGTAGGGCACAAACTAAGGACATGGCCTAATCAAGGGCACTTGGTGCAGCTTACCTCTTGATGGCTAAGAGTGCTCTTATTAGTATTTCCCTTCATCATAACCGGTAATAACAAGTCGTAAACTAGTGACAAACAGTCATTTGTTGGAGTGGCGACATCCATGATGTATGAGAGGTATCTGAAGTATGTGAACCATGTACATATTATGTTAGAATGACAATTTATGATATCAAACAGGTCAAATGGACCAAAGCAGTAAGTTTAGCTAAGAGAAATGCTTAAATGGGTCGAACAATTCTAAAAAGTTAAAAGTTAAAGTTTATTTTTATGTGTACAGCCTACTAATTCTATTTATTTAAAGAGTTAGAATATTTTTATAATAATATTTGTTTGTGCAATAATATGTAACACCCTCTTCGATTATTAAGAAGTTGAAAAATGTGTAGGTCGTCCCAAAGCAGTAAGTTTAGCTAAGAGAAATGCTTAAATGGGTCGAACAATTCTAAAAAGTTAAAAGTTAAAGTTTATTTTTATGTGTACAGCCTACTAATTCTATTTATTTAAAGAGTTAGAATATTTTTATAATAATATTTGTTTGTGCAA
The DNA here is from genome assembly GCA_025667525.1 of Glebionis coronaria. NCBI lineage: Eukaryota > Viridiplantae > Streptophyta > Magnoliopsida > Asterales > Asteraceae > Glebionis > Glebionis coronaria. The sequence continues at coordinate 215,508,733 of CM046875.1, forward strand.
TAATATGTAACACCCTCTTCGATTATTAAGAAGTTGAAAAATGTGTAGGTCGTCCCAAACCAGCCAATCTTGATTTGTACTAATAAAGACTCATTACCCAAACCCACCCCGCCCGTCTTGCCACCTCATTTAGAAAATGGTGGAAAGGAGATGCAGATATGGTTCTGTTTTGGACCGTAAATTGTCTACAGCTGTAAAAGAATGGTCCAACTGCTGGTCTTCCTTCTAAATGTACTACTAAATTCATAGATAACAATGTAGGCAAATAATTCACCTTGTAACTGTGGATTATTCATTCAAGCCAAAGGAGAAAATTACAATAAGGTTTTGGTTCGGGGATATTCAAGGATATTGGGGGATATTCAAAATTTTTACATTTTAATATCCCCAAATATTGTGTTTGGTATAACCAAAGAATTTAAAATTCCTTGAATTCCCAAAATGAGGGATATTAGAATTCCTCCAAAAAGTGAGGAATTTTAATTTACTTGAAAATTATTTTTCATAAACTTTTTTTCTTGTCGTTATTATTTCGGTTTTTATGTTTAAATAAAAAATTATAAAATTTTAAAAATTTATATAAAATTTATATAAATGTAAGTAAATATTTATATAGAAATTTTTTATGAAATATATATATAATTTTTATAAAATTTATTGAAATTTCTTAAAAAATTTAAATACTTTTTTTATAAAATTAATGAATTTTTTATAAAATATATATAATTTTTTTTATAAAGTTAAATGATTTTTTAAAAAATTTTAATGAATTTTTTTATAAAACTTATATAAAATTTATATAAATTTTTTATAAGATTTTTATAAAATTTATATAAATTTTTTTTAAAATTTTATTTAATTTTTATAAAACTTAATGAATTCTTTTATAATATTTATATAATTTTTTTTATAAAATTTATGATTTTTTTTTATAATATATAAACTTTTTATAAGGTTTATATATATATTTTTATAAAATTTATATAAACTTTTTATAAATTTTGTATAAGAATTTAAAAAATTTATATAATGCTTTTATAAAATTTATATAAATTCTTATAATATTTATATATATATTTTTATAAATTTTAAATAAAATTATTATATATTTTTTATAAATTTATATAATTTTTTTAAAATTTATATAAAATGTGAAAATTCGAATTTTAATCTTTTAAATAGAAAATATATATAAAAAAGTATTTATTCGTTAATTGGTTCAACCTAAAATCAAGATTTCAAAAAATTATAAATTCTGCCAACCAAACATGCTCAGGCATTTTAAATTCTAGAATTTTAAATTCTGAGGAATTTTAATATACTAGAATTTAGAATTCCAGAATTTTAATATCTTGAACCAAACGACCCCTAAGAGTTTACCGAAGAGCAAGTCAGTACCTTAGCTTTGTGTAAGCTTCGGAAACTCCATAATATGATGCAAATTCAGTCAGTAGCCACTTCCAAGGATCATGCAGCTGCAAATTTCTTTGTTGAAAATTCTGATCTTTCATCGCAACCTCCATGGCAAGGTCATATGCCATTGTTTCGGCAATAGAACCGCACTGTCAAACCAGAAGGCAGTTTGGTCAAATTATTATGGATTTAGTCAATAAGAGATGCAAAGAGACTTGGGCAATTGCAACAACCAAACCTATGTGCAAACATTGACCGTCTCACCTTGAGGCCATTCTCATCTAAGCTGGTTGTATAATTTATATAGAGCTGAATTTTGCCAACCAGCTCATGCTCCGGTTCTCGATAAATAGACCACCAACGCAGTTTGTCATTCTGCAAAGATATAATATAAGCTTCCCAATATATAAAACACCATCCAATATCTCACAAGTTACAGGGGGATATAAAATTTTCACCTGATCTTCGGAAATGGTGGCCACTTGGGCCAGGACACGACCATAATGGTTCCCCTTCGAGTCTTGAACCTCGACAATTAAGTCATCCCCAAGGCTATCTGGCAAACTATGATTTCATAACTCAGTAACCTTCACGCCATTAGAGGTTTCAATATGACTGGGTCGGGTTTGGGTTAAATCATGGGGGCATGCAAACACTTTTTTTTCCTTTCCATTTTTTGAGTTTTACAGTCAAAAACTAGATTACTAAATTCATGAGGTTCTATGCATTTGAATAAAATTTGGATGGCTTTCTTACCCATATGCTTTTATGTTAACCCATTTGTCCCATTAGACATAAAAACATAACCCAAATCAACCCATTTGTAGGTATGGTAACAAAATTGCTACTTCTAAACCGTAAAACAAATGCAAAGAAACTTGAGTTCAAAGAAAACATACAATATATGAGTTTCACCAGACCCAGGTTGCATTCGAATGGTATCTCCTTCGGGTGAACTTTTTAGTCTTAGCTGACACGAGTATGATTCTGTTCAATATCATGATTAAATATAATTAGCTACAAACTTTTGCTTGAACAAATTCAGAGTGTCGATGTCATAGTGCTAAACAAGGACGGGGCAACAAGAGGGTTACATAATATATAATCCATCTATTTATATTGTAAACTAAATAAGCACCCTTGTGAGATTCAAATAGACCTTATAAATGATATTTTCATGATGAAGAAAGTTGATTAAATAATTTTGAAAATATCGATATATAAAAAAAAACCATAAGAAAAATGAATAAGATAGATCATCCTCTTCAATTTATTCGTGATTCACAAAATAAGTTGTAATAAATCATTAGGAGCCTAACATAAGTAATATTATTAAGCTCAGTGATTCACCAGATAAGTTTAAAATATTGTTCGTCAAATAAATGGAAGTAATAACATAGAATTCACAAACCTTGCACTTCATAGGCCGATGAACTACTGCGTAAAGTTGAGACCCCAACTTTAAGAAGGCCAGAAACTTGTTTAATGTATTGAGTGCTTGCTTGCATATATGCCAAACTATGGCGAGAAAAGGATCCATTTGCAGGTACATGAGGAGAAAAATGAATGCTTCGAACCGCTTGCCATCCAGAAGAGACTTTCGATTTTACTATGGCAAAGTGGCGTCTAACTGTTTCAAGTTTCACTTTTGGTGGTTTTATTGATGAGAAGCCGCATCCTGTAGGTGGGTCTAACGTCATTTTCACCTTACGAACTGCAACCATTAATAAAAATATCATCATTATTCTTAATTACTTCATGGTAGTCAATTTAGGAACGAAACATGTAAAGAACTGATGATGTATTACTAATACTAATACCTTGCACCTTCATCTTCCCAATCATTTTCTTTTGTTTTGGTGCAGCCCCTTCGCTACCAACTTCAGAAGAGCGTTTAACAAGCAATTCTTCCTCTGACTGTAGTAACACTTGTTGTAACCTATTACGTAAAGAACGGTGTTAAAGTACAAAATCAAATAGACAAACTTGAGATGATATTGTTTTTTGAATCATATCTAACTCATTAACTGTTTATGAAAAGTTTCAGAACATATTGACTTATCTCGTACTAAAAGTACCCTGTTCCAACCCACCCATTTTCACACGTTACCCAACCCACACATTTTGCCACCTATAGTTTCTGGTCAAAGTAGATACATCGAGATTTCAATCAATGTCTATGAAACCCGTATTCATATATATCCGAAATCTTTTTAGGTGCAAAAAGCTAAACTGTTGACTTGACGCTGACTTGCTCTCACTCAAAAATAGGACACAGTGAATCATCTTACCCGAAGGTGCTTCGTAGCAAAGCACATTCATTTTCCAGAAAATAAGGGGCCTCCATGCAACCCTTTGCCCACGCATGTAGGCAGAGTCTAACACATGCGTCATATGCTATGACGGCATGCCAAGGTCCTAGTGAGCTAGAATCAAACAACACATAACCTCAATCAGTACTAAAGCAATCTCTTTCGGAACAAGTAGTTTGTAACATCAATCAATGTAGTTATGCAGCATACCTTGCATGGAACGTGGGAAGACGAGTAGGAAAAGAGCCTGAACCGTTTTTCGCACCAACACTGACACTCCTATCACAATGCAAGGACAAGATAGTAACAATGTCAAAAATAAAAAGTTCATAATGGCACAATGCGGAATTAAGAAAGCGAGCCCAATCTTATCAATTCGGGCACAAGCCTAACACATCTTTTTTTAAGGGTTAATAGCATACAAAAGTTAGCTATTTTGCTATGCAACTAACCCTTTTTATGCAAATTGAACAAAAAAAATTAAAAATAATGTATTTTGGTGAGTTGACCAGTCAAAGTGGACACATTGTGCGGAAGTACAAAACGGACCTAGATGGGTTTAAGGTCTCCTGTTTATGACTCGTCTTCATATCTGAAACAGGAGTATTCTTCTCTACATTTGAATTAGCTGAAAATTCACGCGAATCAACTCTATCCACTTTGGAACTTGGAGAATGCTCCTCTTGCTTGATCTCCGTATAAGAACCTGAAACTGGAGGTGCACTAGGAACATCTTCCATTGATGACTGACAATTCTGGATATTTCTACCATTTATGTCCTGAAATAATTGACTCTCACACTTAACAATGAATCTTAACAAAGTAAATTCCTTTTCAACAAAATATTCATACAACTAACAGATATGACTGGTCCATACACTAGATATTATCAAACACTATAATCTTTCAGTTTTAACCATGTGAAAAAATTGTGATTTGACTAGCGTTTGGATTTGAGTTTTAAACACATAATCGACGTCAGAAGCTTGAGTGTCTAACAAATCTAAGAATTTAACGGACAAATTGACTAAACCAACAAGTTTGTGAAAAAGTGTAAATGGTTTGTCAACAGGAAAAAATAGTCTCAATTTGGTTCAACATAAGGTGTAGAATAGTAACTTTATTTTAACCTTTCATAAAATAATTTTGTAGGTATAGTATTATAAGCCGTGTATAAGTCGCAACAAGTTACAGAGCAAGATGCAAGACAAGCTAGATTTGTACCTTTCTTGAAGAGATATCACCATTGACACGTGATGAAACATGAGATGCGTAACCATCCGAAGTGTATGCACCTTTACGAGGCAAAGTCTCAATGCTGGCCCCCACCTGTGTGGTTGAATACTCTGAGCTTTCTAAAGAATCATCGGATTCATCCTCCGTATAAGCACTGCTTCTAACTGAATACCTATTATTAGCCCCCCTCATCATCAATCTATCTGCCACATTTTCCTTCCCTCTCTTACGAGTTACTTCAACGGACGAGCTCACATCACTAGAGTACACATGGTACTGTGGACGCCTAAGCACAGGATCATTGTACCTACTATTACTAACAGAAGGAACTCTATCATCTTGCGGGGAGGCGGAATCTAGCGAATACCTTCCACCATACACCTCAGTGTCTGAATCCGTTGACATGTCTTCAGAAGATGAGTAAGTGTTATCTCTCGGTAAGACTTGAGATAGTGGAAGATGACCACTTTTGAACTTTGAAGGCGGAGGAAGTCCAACCCCTCGAGTCTTGTTTCTTGAAGAGATTGGATCAATTGGAGTTTGTTCATTTGATGGGGAGTGAGAAATTTCCTTTTTAGCATCACCTGATCCCTTCAATCATAAAACCAAAAAAAAAATATATATATATATATTTATAAACAGCAGTACATATTAAAAACCAACAACTTCAAATTCACTCAGATTCTTAAAGGAATGCTATAATTTAAATCCTTGAACCTAAGAAACAAATTTGTTAGTTTTTTTTTTTTTTTTTTTTTTTTTTTTTTAACGGCTGTTGGTGAAACTAAAGGCCAGTAAGACACTCTTTGCTTCAGCTTACTGTCGAGATCAAACTAGCAAATTAACACCATTTCACATAAAAATCAAAGATAATTATATCATATCTTAACCTATTACAATTAAACAAAATCAAGTTGGATAGATAGTACACATATGGGGGATTTTCCCTGAACGGATGCCGAGTTCGAATCCCAGCTGATGCCTTGAAGCCCTTTATGGAAACTGGATGGCTAAGCTGGGGGTGATTATTCTCCTTGGAGAGGTTTCGAACTCGGGGCGTTGTGCCTTGGTGCATAAGGTGGCACGATGAAACTCAGTTTCACCAACAGCCGTTGAAAAAAAAAAAAAAAAACTAACAAATTTCATTTATATTCTTAAGGTAATACTAAAAAAATCGATTTTAAATTTAAGAAATAATTTTAAGAAATACACATGGAATTTGAGAAAAATACAGCATAAATGTCATCGCACTCAGCAATTACAATGCTAATTTTTTTTTTATATACAAGGTGAAATTACCTTTTAAGATAAACTAAAATTAAAAAAAACACATGAAAGATAGTATCAGCAGACTAAACTTCAAGATAGTCAAGTTAGTACAACCTACCCCACCTATCTCACATATGTCTCCAACGAGACTTGACCCTGGGTCACTCACGTATCGCTAGCTAGACCAAGGGGCCTTTGGTAACTAAACTAATGATTTAACAACAACAACCCAGATAACAATTCAAGAAAACCAAACATAATCTCACATCAAGATATATTTTTTTTTTAAATCATATTTATAGCCCTTTTTATTATATTACTATTATTTACATAGTCGGAGAAGGCAAACGAAAACATGAAAAAGAATTCAAATTTTAATCCAAAAGATGAAGAAAGAAAACATAAAATACAAACCTCGGTAACCCATTTAACAGCATTTTTATCCAATCCTTGTGTAAACATGTTGTAACTTCTCTAAACCAAGTTCACATCCACCAGCAACTACAACAAAAAAAAGTAAAAAATAAATGACCCAAAAAGGTAAGAAACTGAATGAACAAGTAAAAATTAATACATGTAACTTACCATATAAAGAAAGTGAGTTAATTGATGGGTTTGAATGAATCAATGAATGATGAAAGTAGGTTGTGAAGATGAGCAAATGAAGAATGTAGAGAGAGAGAAAGAAGAATAGAGACGTTGAGGATTTTTTTTTTTTTTTTTTTTTTTTAATAAAGTGGGATTTAAATTTATGAAAAGTGGCCCGTGATGTAATTATTAAAATTCAAATTTGGCACTTTTGTTTTCTTTTGGACAAAGTCATTTTTTTCTGTTGAATTTCAAAATGGTGTACTTCAGAAGTTTCGATGGTTTAAAATAAATTTTGCTTACTAAGTAAAAGTATAAATAAACATAAATATAGAAAGAAAAAAAAAACGGTGTTATGAACCAAACAAGATATTTAACCGGATTTTTCTTATGAAAAAACGGTGTTAAAAAGGGCATGTTTGGTATGTGGTTTTTTAAGGTTTAGAATAAAAATGCATAAAACATACGTTTAATTAGGCATTTATTCGCTTAATTTGCAAGAAATAAATTTGATGATAAATATTTTAAAACTTTCATTAAACTCTAAAACATAAAGGCGCTCATTACGAGATGTTTATAAAAAAAATCAAAACCCATGAAAATATTTATATTTTGTTCAGCTATAACAAGTTTATATCTAATTTAACACATGTGTTATAATTAATTATTTTATATTATTTTAAAAGGTTTATACATAGTAATATAAGATTTATAGTATTAAAAGCTCTATAACTCTGTGACTTGACATGTTATAAACCTATTTAAAAGTGATATTATGATGAATACTGTAAGTCTCGTATTTAGCAGTTGCTTGAGAAGCTTTCATGAGGAAAAAAAGGTAACATCACGCGTGAGTATTGTTGTGAGTAGTTGGGTCACGCGTGAGCAAAGGGAAAAAATATGTTACTATGATGAGATGTTCACTTTTTTATTTATGTGCTTAGGTAAGGCCCGTGCAACTGTCATCTATATTTAATAAAAAAAAATCTCATTATCACTTTATGTTATTTATAAATACCTTTTAAATTTCATAATTTTTAACACAACTTCAAATACCACACTTTATTTGCTCCTTATTTTTGCATCAAATACTACATTCTCTATTTTTTTTACAACTTCAAAATTAATGACGTGTTTCCTTTCACATACTGTTGATGAAATTTTATCGAATTTTTTCCAAATTTCGTATTGTGTTTTAATGTATTTAATTAATGTATTTAATTAATGTATTTAATTAATGAAATTAGGTTTGTTGTTAAAAATAAAAAAAGTTGGTTTATCCGGTGAGAGTGTTCGGTGATTGATAAAAGTGAATTGTGAAAAGACGTGAGGTTGATATTGATACAAAAGTTAGATGGACCTCGAGTGACCCAAATTAAGTGTAATTCGGGTATTGGGGCTCCGGCTCGTGCACCAAGTGAACTTGTTTGAGGATCCTACACACTAAGAAAGAACACTGTTAGGCTTATCGTGAGATTGTATCCTATGATTAGACTCAAACGTGAGAGTAAGTAAATGGTTTGATTGATAATCTATTAGGGTTTAGCGATTGTGAGAATCGTACCTTTTGTGGAACCAGGTGGCTCTTTATATACTCGATGGAACCTTAGAGGGGCTCACTGGATCGTGTGGCCCAAGTAAGAGATAATTGCGATATACACAAGATCATCATCGGTTATTTGAGGAGAGCGTATATCCTCTTAACTTGGGTGAATCATATTCCTAATTAGACTATGATTTTGTTCGACCTTGATCGCGTACGACCAGAGTGCGGTCCATATATGACCGCGTGCGACAACCGTCTATTGGGCCTCATGGGCTCATGTCGCTGTCTTTTAACATATTCATGATGGATTGGATACGGGTAGTACACGTAGGTAAGGCTCATGGCTTGACTAAGGACTATACGATCATATGAAAAGTAAGAGAAAAAGTTGATGTAACGCTGATGTGTTTAATGAAATAATGTTTTCTGCGATAACTGATAAAAGCAGCCTAAGTACATAGATTAGATGGAAAAAAATATATGTTGATAAAATCTCATATTATGGAAATAAGATAGACTTTGTTAAAAAAAAAAAGATAGACAACTTTCATTAATATATAAATGGGATACGAATATCAAAAAATTGAAATAACTATTGAACCTTTTATATGTGCACAAGGGAATTGTGAAAGGAGGCCTTAAAAAATGTGGCTCTCCGTACTTGTTGTAGTCTCATCGGCCTTGCTAAAAATTATTACGACTATAACAAGAATTATAAAAAAAAATAGCTTAGTGTTGTTTTTTTCTCTATAAGGCTGTCTGCAACAATATCGAGCGTCAGTCGGTCAATCGATGTCACAGTCAGTCGAACCTGATGTGGCGACCGATTCGACTCGATCATCAGCTACGAATCGATCTCAGCTTCGATCAATTAAAAAACATCTTTTTCTTTTTATATCGTTATATTTTAATAAAAAAAACTTTTTAAATTTTAAATTTAACCGTTTTACTCTATAAAAACCCTATTCATACAACCATTTTTTCACACACATAAAAAGCTCAATTTTGTAAAGGTGATCCTTTTATTTTATTGGAAGCGGTCGTCTTTCAAGACTTATATTTGACATGTGTTTTTTTTGTAGCCTTGATGAATAACGACGTGAATGTTTTACGCCAACCCCTATTTTCAATGATCTTAAATCAGAGAAAGCACCAGATGTAGGATTCGTGGCTAACAACGTGTATTATCCGCGGGGATATTATCTTACTAACGAGATATATCTGAAATGATCAGTTCTTATTCAGTCTATAAAAAATCCGGGGGCGAATGATAAAAACCGATAATGTATAAAAACGAAGCACGAAGCAGCAAAACAAGATGTGTAACGACCATTCGGTGTATTGAAAAGAAAATAGAAGCTAATTAAACACCCAACCTGAGAAATGTCAAGACGTATACTATCATACGTAGTGTACACATGCATCATATTACACAAGATGGTAATTCAACACAACGTGGCGACGATATCTCCTATATTTTATCCCGACGAACAACATGGTGATCAAGATCCAGTAAATACATATGAAGAATCGTTGAAAATTACTCAGGAGATAATCAACGAAGCTACTCATCTACACCTAAAAGCCGATATAGTAGAACACATTTGGAATAACCGCAATTAATTGTAATGGTTTTATTTTATTTGAATTTTTATGTAATGTTTTTTTATTTAATGTAATGTTTTTATTTATTAAATTAAATATAATGAATTTGGTCGCCTTGTTGTGAAAACATATCACATGTAAATTATCAGAGAAAAAAAGTTGATGTGACTATAAAAATGTAAGTCATTCATTATCGCTGTTATGAGTAGTCTAATCGTGCTTTGCAAAAAAGAAAACTCTATTGGATTTGCATTCTAGTGTTTTACAATATTTGGCAGAAAGAACTTGTAAAATATAGATGAGATACTTTTTGACTAGATTAAGTTAAGAAAGGAGGTATATATCTTTTATATAATAAAAGAATTAGATTTTTTAGAGTTTTATTAAAAAGTGGAGGTTGGAGAAAATATAATTGGACCAATCAAATGGCTTGATTTTGACACATAAGTAAAATCAAGCAATATGATTGGCCTAAAAAAGTCAAAACTGAATGAAATTTAGTCAAAATTAAATTTTTTTGTGGAAGAATTTGATGAAAACACAAAAAGATATATGTGTCAAATTTGTGAAAATAAAAACTTAAAAAAAGAGGAGATGATTAATTAAAACTTTAATGGTTGAATTTTAAATAAATTAGATAGATTTGAGTGTAAACTTCTATTTTTCCATATTTTTTAGGAACTTTATAAAATAAACAAAATACCCCCTTAAACTTTATACCATCTAGATTTTATATTTTAAAAATACAACATATATGTAATATTAAAGAGTTAACAAATCACATGATTATTAATATTCGAATAAAAACCACAATTGTTTATTTATATTTTGACACTTAACAAAATCAAACAATGCAATCTACGTAAATTATTATTAACATGAATATAAATTGTATAATAAAAGCAAGACCTCATACATCGGTGTTAGATAAAAATAAATAGACGAGATTTTACATATTATAACAACATATATTTTTCAAGGTTGGTATATGTTATTAAACACAAAATGTCTAGAAAAAGACAGTTAAAATTTCATTTAAACAAATTCAAATCTTTTATGTAATAAATATTTATATAAAATATCAATTATTTATCCAAAAAAATATCAATTACTATTATCACATAATGAAAAATCAAGTAAAAACATATATAAATACATAAAATCGCAATAACGAAATTATTATCTTATTTATCTTTTATGTTCAATTCCCGTGTGTGCACGGGTATTAAAACTAGTTTTTCTATAAAAAAAATAAAATTTAAAGTTAAGATCTTTTTAAAAAAAATGTTTTTAATAGGAAATATATACGTTTTTTATGTTTTTATTTAATCTAAAAATTTTCTTATTTGATAAATATTTTTAAAAAAACTAACAGTGAAATTTGATGAAGAAAAAAAATACATAAAATAACAGGTGTTAAATTTGTGAAAAAAAGTTAAAAAGATAGAAGTAATAAATAGAATTTTAATGGTTAAATTTTAAATTAACTAGATAATGTTAGATGAAAATTATAAATTTTTATATTTTTTCAATAAATTTAAAAAATTAACAAATACTCCTTACACTTTATAACCTAATAATATTACAACTATAAAATATTAAATACAAAACTTTTTTATATATCATTAAATTAAACTAAAATATTAAATTAAATTTGATTTATTTGTATTCTTGTCATGCACAAGGGTTATAAATAGTTTTTCATATAAGAAAATGATAGTGTATGATATTTTTATATTGTATATTTTGAATAAGATTTTGACCAAGTTAACGTGTTTTTCTTTTGAGTTATTATAGAACAACATAATTATGTCAATAAGAAACTTGAATCTTGCCATTTGATTACAACAGTTTGGGTTGTTTGTCTAAGATATAATTGGTTACCTACTTACCAATAAACTACTTTATTTTTTTGTGAGGAAGATAATGATTTGATGCGACTTAAAAATTGTATATTTATCACTGTTTGCAATAGAATCTAAGTATAGAGAAAAGTTTCGAATAAATCCCAAAAGTAACATTAGATTTGGTGAACTAATTTCATCCTTTCATTTTTATATAGATATACGATGTATATTAATATCTTAATATCTTCTTTATTTCTCTCCTTATTATTGTAACACCCCATTTTGATAATGGAATGTCACGCATAATTATGGCGTGTCATCAAAGCATACAAGGATAAATGTCTAAACATTACATGACCATAAAAGGAAAATACCTGAATCAAACATCGGTAGTCCAAAAGTAAAGTTCATCACACACAATCTGTAAATGAAAGGACTAAACAATGTCCATGGCAGGAGTATCAAAGTAAAGATATTGCATAAAGTAAAGAAAGGCTAGAAAGCTTCCAGTCCATATGCACGTACGCTTAAAGTCTACGAGCGTCCCTGAGTACCTGCCGTTTTGGGAACATAGAAAAGGAAAACGGCTGAGCAATACACTCAGTGCACGGATGTACAATAAACCATGAATAGTATAAGCATATAAGCATATAACAACGGAAGAAACTAAGTCCCGAATAACCTAGTTAAGTCTTGGTAAAATTGGTTTTATAGTTTGAAAAGCCTTATGTTTATCTTATAAAAACTGTTTAACATATTCTACCATTAGCCAATATAGGTCATGAAAATCCACCGTGCATGAATACTTGGAGGGGTGACCTCATCATGCAAATTAGAGGGGCTGTCTCTAATTTAATATACTGGTTTGGGTAGGAGGGATCAGTTCCTTGTGAAGGATGCAAGGCACACACCACATTCACACTAAGTAATCTGCTGAAAAAACATGTAACTAGGATATACCCATACGCCCCACATGATAAATATAATAATATGGCCAAAAGCTGAAGGGACGTCACGAGCAATCACTCCGCCGTGGGGAAGTCATAACACCAGTGCCTCTAATGTTATGGTTATGGTACCTCCATAACTAGGTGAAACTGATCATGCATGTATATGGCTATAGGTATTCTAAATTAAACATAAGCAAATCAAACATATAAACTTATACTACGGGAAAACAGTTGGCTGCATACGGGGAAATCCTAATAAGGAAAGAATGTCCATACTGAAAGGACGGGAATCCGTACCTTATGTCCAGTGAACGAGAAGACGAACTGACGAGAGTCCTACTTCGGTATCACTAATGCTACATAAATACATACGTGTATAAGTATCTGATTACTAAATACGTAACTGGTTTTATGTCATGTCTTAACTTATTTTATACGTTCATGTCATGTTTTACTGTTGTATGCTTTAAACTGTGTTAATCTTATATTCTGTCTATTCTGATTAAGTATTACTTGTATTTCATGTATTATTATACTTACTGTGTAATAATAAGTAACTTTCTAAAAATAGCAGGTTTTCTAAAATAGAAAGTTTCCAAAAATAGAAAGTTACCAAAAATAGAAAGTTTCCAAAAATAGAAAGTTTACAAAAATAGAAAGTTTCCAAAAATAGAAAGTTTCCAAAAATAGAAAGTTTCCAAAAATAGAAAGTTTCCAAAAATAGAATTACTGCTTAAAATAGATAAGTTTCTAAAAATAGAAAGTTTCCATAAACAGATCAACTGCCTTAATTAAATAAGTTTCTAAAAATAGAAAGTTTCCATAATTAGATATAAGCTGGTTAAATAAGCTAATTATATAAGCTTAAGTGTTTTCTGATTATTTTTCTAAGTCATAATGATATAAGGTATAGTTTATTAATTATTACATGTAATTTAAATAAATTATAGGTTAAAAGTATCTAATTAAATATATCATGTTTTTAATTAAATAAAGTTAAATACTTAGGTTAAAACATGTATTATTAATTATTAATAATATAACCTAAGTCATGTTAATTATTTAATAATAACCATGGTTTTTAATAATTAATTAATTATAATGTCTAGAAAAATATAACTACTTAGGTTAAAATTCCATGATCTAATAATTAAATTATAACCTAAGTCATGTTTTATTAAATTAATCATGTCATATTTTATTAATTTAATCTTAACATATAATTATTAAAAACATAACCTTAACATAAACCATGAACCGGATCGTGATTAGAAACCATGAACCGGACCCGTAATCAACACCATACCCCGAACCACTTTGGGGTTCTCCCCCGTTTGCTGCTGCCGTGGGACCCACACCACCAAACCGAGACCTTGAGGTCTCGGTGGTGGTTCACAAGCCAAACCGAGACCCCTTGGGGGTTCGGTTTAGGCGCCGGCCACAACAAACACTCCTAAATCCCATGTTTTGATTTACCCTATAACCATTTACATGTTTAATTTATGTTTTTAATTAGCTTTTTAAAAACATCATGATCTTATTTAATTTATTAAATCAAAACATAAAAGAAAAAGGATTAAAAGGTATACCGAATGCGTGGATCAAACGAGGATGAACACACACGAATACTTGCACCAAATTCAAGATCAAAAATCAAACAAACACCCCCTTGTGTGTTGTTATATGCGGCGGCCAAAGGGAGAGCAAGGAGAAGGAGGAAAAATCTTTTTAGGGTTTTTGATGTTTTTACTGTAATGTGAAAAGTGACAAAGGATTTCACCTTAACCCCTTGTTAGTAAAAATTAGATGGGCTTGGCCCATATTCTTGGTGTAGCCGCGGGTAGGGGGCCCCACATGGGGTACCCGTACCTTTTCCCGAATCTATTTATTTTAGTGTTCGTTCGTGTTTAGTCGTGTTCGTGTTTTATGTGTTCTCGTTAAATATTAACCGTGACTTAATATATTTATTCGTGTTCGTAATAAATATATATACGTAATTAATATTAGCTCGTGATTAAATTACGTTCATGATTTCATGATCGCATGTTCGTGATTAATTATTGTTTAAATAATTATTGTGTGTTCGTACGTAATAAATACTTATCGTGTTCTAACACGTACGTAATACGTAAAATTCTAACACGTGAACGTAATCATACTCTAAAAGGAAAGTTTTAATCTAGTACGTACGATCTTAAGGGTACTATTCATGGTAAAAGCATGCGGGTTTTACAACTCTTCCCCCTAAAAAGAATAATTCGTCCCCGAATTATAGATAAAGTAAACTGGAAAAGAAGAACATACCCGAATTCAAAATATGAAATGAGGGTAAGAAGCCCGGATAGACTCCTCTGTTTCCCAAGTGGCTTCCCGCTCGGTATGATCCCTCCAAAGGATTTTGACGAATGGAATCGTCTTCCTTCTCATGACTCGTTCTTGTCTGTCAAGAACTCGTTCGGGTTCTTCTATGAAAGTGAGATCTTCACGTATCTGTTCCAGTGGATGTTGAACCATGTGAAGGGGATGATACTGGTACCCTCTGAGTAAGGATACATGAAATACATTGTGTACATGTGAAAGCTACGGAAGTAACGCTAACCGGTAAGATACTTCACCGACTCGTTCAATGATATCAAACGGTCCGATGAAACGAGGACTGAGCTTCCCTTTAATCCTAAAGCGTCTAACACCACGTGCCGGCGAAACCTTAAGGAAAACGTGATCTCCAAATGTGTGTCCCTACGATGCTTATCGGCGTAACTCTTCTGACGTGAACGTGCTTCCTGAAGTTTCTGCTTAGCTACTGCGATCCTTTCATTGGTCATCTCTATGATTTCTGGTCCTTCAAGTGTTCGCTCGCCAACCTGATCCCAACAGATTGGGGCGCGACACTTTCTGCCATACAACATCTCGAAAGGAGCACACTTGATACTTGCGTGCCAACTGTTGTTGTATGCAAACTCCACCAAACATATATAATCGTCCCAATCACCCGTCCATTCCAACGCACATGACCTCAACATTTCTTCCAATGTCTAAATCGTTCGCTCCGACTGTCCGTCCGTTTGAGGATGAAAAGCCGTGCTAAGCTTAAGTTGTGTACCCCAAGCTTTCTGCAGACTCTTCCAAAATCGCGAAGTGAAACGAGGATCTCTGTCTGAGAAGATGCTGGATGGAGCACCGTGGAGTCTCATGATCTCTCTTCTATACGTATCGGTGAGTTTACTTACCGGATCTTCCTTGCGGATCGGTAAGAAATGAGCTGATTTGGTAAGTCGAACTACGATAACCCAAATTGCATCGTGCTTCCTCTTGGTAGGCGGAAGACCAGTAACAAAATCCATGGTGATTTTGTCCCACTTCCACTCTAGAGTATCTAACGGTTGAAGGAGACCGCCAGATCGCTGATGCTCGATCTTAACCTGCTGGCAGGTAAGACATTTGGAGACGTAAGTGGCCACATCCTGTTTCATACCACTCCACCAAAAGTACTGCTTGATGTCATGGTACATCTTAGTCGAACCAGGATGTATAGAGAATGGGGAGCTATGAGCTTCAGCTAACAAGGCTTCCCAGAGTGCTTGGTCATCAGGAACACAAAGTCTCGTTCCCTGCCATACGATACCATCTACATCTACTCTGAATTCCGTCTGTTTCTCCAAATTCTGTACTATCGCCCAGATTTCTCCATCATCTTTCTGAGCTTCCTTAATCTTAGAGAGTAACTCGGGTTCTACTCTAAGATTAGCCCAGTAACCGTGTTGTCCACGTACCATGATCTCGATGTCTAGTCGCTCCAAGTCTCTTTTGATTTCCTCCTCAATTTTAATGCCGTTGATCATTCTGGACTTCCTGCTAAGAGCATCTGCTACTACATTTGCCTTTCCGGAATGATACTTTAGATTAATGTCATAATCCTTCAACAGCTCTAACCATCTTCTCTGCCTCATGTTCAATTCACGTTGAGTGAAGATATACTTCAAGCTCTTGTGGTCCGTGAAAATGTCACATGATTCTTCATATAAGTAGTGCCTCCATATCTTCAATGTAAACACGACTGCAGCAAGTTCCAAGTCATGCGTAGGGTAATTTTCTTCATAAGGCTTAAGCTGCCGTGAAGCGTACGCGATCACTTTCCCATGTTGCATGAGAACACAGCCAAGTCCCTTACTGTAGATTTGAAATCCACCCGTACCAGATGGGAGAGTAAGAATAGGTGCAGATACTAGCTTCTGCTTCAGGTCTTCAAAGCTCTTCTCTCGTTATTCAGTCCAGACGAATTTCTCCCCTTTCCGCATCAGTTTGGTCAATGGTAGTGCTAAGCGGGAAAAGTTCTCCACGAACCTACCGTAATAGCCAGCTAAGCCTAAGAAACTGCGGACTTCCGTTGTTGATGTCGGCCTCAGCCACTTAGTAATGGCCTCAACCTTCGCTGGATCCATAGTGATTCCTTCTGCTGATACAATGTGACCTAGGAATGCCACCTTGTCTAACCAAAACTCACATTTGGAGAATTTAGCATACAACTGCTTCTGGCGAAGAATCTGTAGTACTGTACGAAGATGGTCTTCGTGTTCCTCCTTGGACTTTAAGAAAATCAGGATGTCATCGATGAAGACAATGACGAACTTGTCCAGAAATTCATGAAAGATTCTGTTCATCAAGTCCATGAACACTGCTGGAGCATTTGTCAGGCCGAATGGCATAACTACAAACTCGTAGTGGCCATAGCGGGTACGAAAAGCAGTCTTGGCGATGTCCTGCTCCTTAACCCGTAGCTGATGGTAGCCTGACCTAAGATCAATCTTGGAGAAGTTTTTGTCCCCTTGGAGTTGGTCAAACAGATCGTCTATACGCGGCAGTTGATACCTATTCCGGATAGTAATCTTGTTGAGCTCGCGATAGTCTATGCAAAGACGCATACTGCCGTCCTTCTTTTTAACAAATAAGACCGGTGCGCCCCATGGAGATGCGCTCGGTCGAACGAAACCTCGTTCTAGAAGTTCTTCCAGTTGATCCTTCAGCTCCTTCAGCTCTATGGGAGCCATGCGATAAGGAGCCTTAGAGATTGGTTCAGCTCCTGGAATAAGCTCGATATTGAATTCCACTTCTCGTGCAGGTGGTATGCCCGGAAGTTCTGCTGGAAATACATCTTGGAATTCTGACACTATTGGTTGATCCTGAATTGATGGAGATTCAGCATCCATGTCGTGAACCCTAGCTAGATAACCCTCGTAGCCATGTGACAGTAGTGCACGCGCTTGCAGGGTAGATATGATTTGTACAGACCGTCCGGGTACGAACCCATTATGAATGTACTCTGGTGCATTAACATCACCGAAGATAACTCGATATGAATGGCAGTCTATGGTAGCATGATGTTTGGATAGCCAATCCATGCCCAAAATCATGTCAAAGTCATTCATGTCCAGCGGAAGTGCGTCAACAGGACGAACCTTATCGTCAAATTCTAGGGGAAGACTCTTGTATACATGGGTGATTAATACAGAGTCCCTCAAAGGCGTGGAAATAGTAAGTCTATTCTCTAGTGGCATGGGGAGCATCCTAATGTTCTTAGCATAACCAGTAGAAATGACCGAGTGAGTAGCACCCGTATCGAAAAGAACACACGCAGCTTGACCATACATATACAAGATTCCAGTGATGGTACCTGTAGACTTGTTGGCCTGGTCTCGAGATATCGTGTAGACACGCCCAATGGTAGGAGGCGGCTTGGTATCAGCATGTCCCGATGTGCCCTTCATCTCGCCCTTACGGCAATCCTTCATGATATGGTCAGGAAGACCACACTTGAAGCATGCGTCAGTGTTACGACGACATGGCCCTGGGTGCCTACGGTGGCAAGTAGAGCAAAGAGGATGAGTATATCCTCCAGCAGGTGCTCTGGCTGGCTGAGGACCTGATAAAACATTTTACATAAGACATGACAATAGGGTACAAAGGACAATGCGGATAATCGTAAGATTGAATACCAGTGATAGCTGGACGGCTAAGCTGCGAACCTCTCTGGTTCTGGTCCCTACCGTTTCCATGGTTCCTGGTAGCAGATTTGCTAGAGTGTCAGAATATGAGTTATAACATGAAATCATAAGAAAAATGCGTAAGTATTAGGACCTGCTGTCGTTGGAGTGTCCAGCGTTGTTACGGTAATTATCATTACCGCCACGCCTATCCGTAGCAGAACGGTCGTTAGTCTGACCGTTTCCCTTGGGCTGATGAGGCTGCTGCTGAGTAGCCGGCTGAGACCGGTCCCCAGTTTTATGCCTGGAAGATACAGTTTAAAGAGATGAATAATTGACATATATGGAAAGAATACGGATTGGTCACTGCTTGAATACGAATGTTTACCTCTTGTCGGGTCTCTCTGCTTCCCCGAACTCATCTCTCTCCTGCAGCATTTCCAGCTTACGTGCTGCATCGGCCACTTGTGCTACCGTGTTGAACGTAGCACACACCTCGTTGTTTGCGACCGATGTGCGAAGAGCCCACCTAAAGTGGTGTGCCTGCTCTTCAGGAGTACCTGCCGCTGCACCAAGGAAACCAAATAAACGAAGAAAGCGCTGCATAAACTCATTGCTATTCTCCCCAGCTCTCTGTCGGATCCCATGGTACTCCCTCTTGAGCTTGTCTTGCTCAGCCCTTGGAAAAAACTGCTCCATCACCCTATCCTTGAACTGAGCCCATGTCAAACCAGCCACCCAATCGTCACCTCCCTCAGACTGCATCAACGCTAACCACCAATTTAACACATCGCCTTCGAACCGGTAGTATGCCAACCTCGCCTTGAACACGGGGTCACAACCTATAGCATTGAAAATCTTCTCGATGTGAGCCAACCAGCTTTCAACATCACTGGGGCTATCTGTTTTCTCGAAAGCTCGAGGGCGGAGCTTGTTGAATCTCTCCAGCCATACTACCAATGTCACTGGAGGGGGAGGAGGAGGGGCTTGGTTATGCTGCTGATTGTTGGCAGCTTGAACCTCAGCCCTGATGTCGTTCCTCAGTTGAGGAAGCAAAGCTTGCATTGCAGCTTGGATTGCTGCATTGAGTTGTTCATGTTCGCGTGTGAGAACCATCTGACAGTATAACATAAAACATATGATTAACAGATCAAAACATAAAATATATACATGAAAAAAATTTATACCAATAAATCCAGAGAAAAATTTTATGCAAGAAAATTTTTGTATGAATGCATTATGCAGTTTTATGAAAACCTGTGTATGCTCGAGAGTGAACGCGTATGGTCAGTTCACCCAAAATAAAAGACATGGCGAGGGGACGCCTATGGGTCGGTCCCAAATTTAAAAGTTTCGATAAAATACATGCGACTAAATAGCGCCAGTCTTGTACCAACCATTACTTAGTCATAAACCTGAGACAATGACATATATATGTATGCATACAAATGATGAATGCATGAAAACGACTGTCAGTTCTAGGAAGAACATAGTGACTACCCACTAATCACAGGTCATATTTTGAGAGCCTATAGGTCGAAGCCTTGGCTCTGATACCATAATTCTAACACCCCATTTTGATAATGGAATGTCACGCATAATTATGGCGTGTCATCAAAGCATACAAGGATAAATGTCTAAACATTACATGACCATAAAAGGAAAATACCAGAATCAAACATCGGTAGTCCAAAAGTAAAGCTCATCACACACAAACATAAGTACTGTAAATGAAAGGACTAAACAATGTCCATGGCAAGAGTATAAAAGTAAAGATATTGCATAAAGTAAAGAAAGGCTAGAAAGCTTCCAGTCCATATGCACGTACGCTTAAAGTCTACGAGCGTCCCTGAGTACCTGCCGTTTTGGGAACATAGAAAAGGAAAACGGCTGAGCAATACGCTCAGTGCACAGATGTACAATAAAGCATGAATAGTATAAGCATATAAGCATATAACAACGAAAGAAACTAAGTCCCGAATAACCTGGTTAAGTCTTGGTAAAACTGGTTTTATAGTTTGAAAAGCCTTATGTTTATCTTATAAAAAATGTTTAAAATATTCTACCATTAGCCAATATAGGTCATGAAAATCCACCGTGCATGAATACTTAGAGGGGTGACCTCATCATGCAAATTAGAAGGGCTGCCTCTAATTTAATATACTGGTTTGGGTAGGAGGGATCAGCTCCTTGTGAAGGATGCAAGACACACACCACATTCACACTGAGTAATCTGCTGAAAAACATGTAACTAGGATGCACCCATACGCCCCACATGATAAATATAATAATATGGCCAAAAGCTGAAGGGACGCCACGAGTAATCACTCCGCCGTGGGGAAGTCATAACACCAGTGCCTCTAATGTTATGGTTATGGTACCTCCATAACTAGGTGAAACTGGTCATGCATGTATATGGCTATAGGTATTCTAAATTAAACATAAGCAAATCAAACATATAAACTTATACTACGGGAAAACAGTTGGCTGCATACGGGAAAATCCTAATAAGGAAAGAATGTCCATACTGAAAGGACGGGAATCCGTACCTTATGTCTAGTGAACGAGAAGACGAACTGAGGAGAGTCCTACTTCGGTATCACTAATGCTACATAAATACATATGTGTATAAGTATCTGATTACTAAATACGTAACTGGTTTTATGTCATGTCTTAGCTTATTTTATACGTTCATGTCATGTTTTACTGTTGTATGCTTTAAACTGTGTTAATCTTATATTCTGTCTATTCTGATTAAGTATTACTTGTATTTCATGTATTATTATACTTACTGTGTAATAATAAGTAACTTTCTAAAAATCACATGTTTCCTAAAATAGAAAGTTTCCAAAAATAGAAAGTTACCAAAAATAGAAATTTTCCAAAAATAGAAAGTTTCTAAAAATAGAAAGTTTCCAAAAATAGAAAGTTTCCAAAAATAGAATTACTGCTTAAAATAGATAAGTTTATAAAAATAGAAGTTTCCATAAATAGATCAACTGCCTTAATTAAATAAGTTTCTAAAAATAGAAAGTTTCTATAATTAAATATAAGCTAGTTAAATAAGCTAATTATATAAGCTTAAGTGTTTTCTGGTTATTTTTCTAATTCATAATGATATAAGGTATAGTTTATTAATTATTACATGTAATTTAAATAAACTATAGGTAAAAGTATTTAATTAAATATATCATGTTTTTAATTAAATAAAGTTAAATACTTAGGTTAAAACATGTATTATTAATTATTAATAATATAACCTAAGTCATGTTAATTAATTAATTATAACCATGGTTTTTAATAATTAATTAATTATAAAGTCTAGAAAAATATAACTACTTAGGTTAAAATTCCATGATCTAATAATTAAATTATAACCTAAGTCATGTTTTATTAAATTAATCATGTCATATTTTATTAATTTAATCTTAACATATAATTATTAAAAACATAACCTTAACATAAACCATGAACTAGATCGTGACTAGAAACCATGAACCGGACCCATAATCAACACCATACCCCGAACCACTTCGGGGTTCTCCCCTGTTTGCTGCTGCCGTGGGACCCTCACCACCAAACCGAGACCTTGAGGTATCGGTGGTGGTTCACAAGCCAAACCAAGACCCCTTGGGGGTTCGGTTTAGGCGCCGACCACAACAAACTCCCTTAAATCCCATGTTTTGATTTACCCCATAACCATTTACATGTTTAATTTATGTTTTTAATTAGCTTTTTAAAAACATCATGATCTTATTTAATTTATTAAATCAAAACATAAAAGAAAAAGGATTAAAAGGTATACCGAATGCGTGGATCAAACGAGGATGAACACACACGAATACTTGCACCAAATTCAAGATCAAAAATCAAACAAACACCCCCTTGTGTATTGTTATATGCGGCGGCCAAAGGGAGAGCAAGGAGAAGGAGGAAAAATCTTTTTAGGGTTTTTGATGTTTTTGATGTTTTTAATGTAATGTGAAAAGTGACAAAAGATTTCACCTTAACCCCTTGTTAGTAAAAATTAGATGGGCTTGGCCCATCTTCTTGGTGTAGCCGCGGGTAGGGGGCCCCACATGGGGTACCCGTACCTTTTCCCGAGTCTATTTATTTTAGTGTTCGTTCGTGTTTAGTCGTGTTCGTGTTTTATGTGTTCTCGTTAAATATTAACCGTGACTTAATATATTTATTCGTGTTCGTAATAAATATATATACGTAATTAATATTAGCTCGTGATTAAATTACGTTCATGATTTCATGATCGCATGTTCGTGATTAATTATTGTTTAAATAATTATTGTGTGTTCGTACGTAATAAATACTTATCGTGTTCTAACACGTACGTAATACGTAAAATTCTAACACGTGAACGTAATCATACTCTAAAAGGAAAGTTTTAATCTAGTACGTACGATCTTAAGGGTACTATTCATGGTAAAAGCATGCGGGTTTTACAATTATAGAGGAAATCACGGTTCTCAATGAACAGTGATTCCCCACACATACTCCATAAACAATCAGTTTATTTCCCTCTCACAAAGAGTCGTCTCTCTCACAATTATAATACGCACATCTCTCATCTTTCACACACATAACAATACTTCCTTAAACGCCTCTTCATTAATTGTGGCTTGCTCCTTCACAATTGCCCCTTGAAAATGAATTAAATGATTGATCCCCTCTCTGATTTCTCTCACATATCGCCCTTCCCTCTCTTACTATTTGTTACTCTCTCTAAAATTTTATCATTTTGGGGGTGTTTGATGAGGGTTTGATGGAAATAGTTGACTGCGATGTTTATGAGCTATTCATGGAAACCTAATGCTATACGTTGATTTGAATGGGTTTGCTGGAAACCCTAGCTGATTCGTTCTGGGTTTCATCCGATGATTTTGGGGGTTTGATATGAATGGATACCGATGATTTTTAGGGTTTCATGGAAACCCCAATTATAAACTTCATATTAGGGAGGAATCACGCCTCCTATGCATTACTTGAAAGTGATGATCTCAGTTTTTTGCTTTCATTTAGTTTGTGGCTAATTATACTGATTCATTTGCGTGTTTGTTAACTTTATCATTTTTTAGGGCTGTCATTTGAAATATGTCATTGTTATGAATGTTCCTCGGCCGTTTGATTGTTTGATAGCATTAATATAACCTATCGCTTGGCATGGCAGGTCATTCAATTTGCAGCCGCGACGGGTTGAATATTTATTTGCGTTATGGTTTCATCTTATGCTCATTTTATGCACACATTTGGAATGTGTAGTTCTTACCGTTGTTCTTAAGGCATTTGATTGATTAAGGGAGTATTGTGTGTGTGTGAAAGATGAGAAATGTGCGTGCCATATTTGTGAGCGAGATGACCCTTTGTAAGAGGGAAATAAACTGATTTTTTTATTGAATATTAATGTTAGGGGAATCACTGTTCATTGATATAACCCGTCGCCTGGCGTGACATGTCATTCGATTTGCAGCCACGACTTGTCGAATATTGGTTTGTGATATGGTTCCATCTTATGATCATTTTATGCACTGTTGGTTTCGTTCTTGCTGTACAATGCGTGCGGTGATGCGTACAACCGTTTCACATTTATTGATCTATGTGATTACATGCTATTATACGGGCTATGATGACTTGCAGCGGGTCGGGTTAAAGCTGAGATCCACGTGTCTTAGAGAGGCACCTTTTAGGGGTTGCAGCCATGCGTGTATGATCGTTGATGCTTGGTGGAATCGGCCCTTAACTTGCCGAGCTAGCACATTGTCGTGCTTACAATCATGGCGGGTCACGGACCCTTTCTGCCCATACCGACATGGCATATCTGAGCTCCATGTTATTGTACCAGGCATCGCATATCTAAGCTGGTGCTTTTTTAGGCTTATTCAGACCGTCTACTTCAATTTTACCTGCCACTCATTAACCTCTATATTATATAGGGGAATCACGGTTCCCAATGAACAGTCTGAATGTTTGACCACTTGGTGGTTCAGTTATGCTGCTACTCTCGCCTTATGGTCCTGCATTACCCTCGTTCTTTTTGTTGTCGCTGCCCACCGCGTGCGACGATCGTGGCAGGTGTGTGGTGTTGGTGATTCGGGCATGACGGTTTCGAGTGCAAACTCTAGTTTTGTGGCGAACACATCAATCTCAGTTAACGGGTAAGCATATTCATGTGATGTGGCAACAAAATATAAGTGAATGTGTGGTTATCCGTGTGTGTCATTTACAGATTTAAGCCTCATGGGTGTCATCGTCTATTTTGTGTGTTAAACCTTCTTTTTCTGATTCTATGTTCTGAGAGGAGGTATCTATTTCCTTTTTGATTTCATCATCTGTGTTGGTTCTGTTACGTTACGGTTTATATTACAACTTTCGCATTATGCTCTTTCGATGCCACCGTGCCTTCTTTGCTGCTATCCATAGCGTGCGGCGATGCGTCGGTTAGGTGACGATGGTGCGCGTTCTGTTTGGCTGCTGAAAAAAAGGTATCTTTACATGCTAATAAATATGCTCTTTCATATATTCATGTTTAGAATTTGAAACGAATGGCCTCAGAGTTATCCGCGGCCATGGCGGGGCAAATGTTCCTTTTGCAGCCATAACGGGTTTACCCTTCTTTTTGGATACGAGTTTCTGACTATGATTACAGTCCGTTTGTTTTGGATACCAGTAAAACTGTATGATGGCCGAAAGCGGCCTTATTAGTTCTCGATTTGATGTTGTCACAGAAATAGAACCTTGGACTTCTTAATTTTCACCTTTAAAACAGGTTATGGACTGTAACTTTTACATATTTTTTGATATGATCGCGTGAATTTCTGTGACCGATGATGAAATTATTGCGTTTGTGGTTTTCGAGTCGTGATGGGTGAAATCGTCCCGTATATTGGCGGGGCAGCATGTCGTCATGCTTGCAGCCATGGCGGGCCACAGTCTTTTCTACCATTCCACAAGCGCAAATCTGAGACCAACACGCCAGCACGTTTGTGGAACCCGTGCTCCATATATATGTTATGTCCACTGAGTTTGTTCGATAAAGAGTACGAAATTATTTCATTTTCAAAATGCAAGTTGGTTTTTTATTATCGGATGCTCAAATTTATTTGAATTCTGAGCGTTTCCGTTTATGTAGCCGGCTCATGGGTTAATTGGTTTTCAGATAATATTTCATAACTTAGATGTCATGCTATTATGTTGTGGTATTCTGATGTTGGTGGCGTCATTTGATGTTTCTTGGCTTCAGGATATTTGTTTGTGATTGTATCACTTACATCTCATGCGTGCCTCCGTAAACAAACACTGGCTTCATGATAACTGTTTCTGGTGGTATCTGTCGTTGTACGAGGCAATGATGATTATAAACGGGGTTGGTAGAGATGAGACTGTCCGTAATTTGGCATGGTGACCTTACGGTTGCAGCCATAGCAGATGATCCTCTTTGTTCGATTATCCATTTATCTGAGCCCCCTATTTGTTTACATCTTCTAACGGCAGATGGTCGTTCAAACATTTTAATGGTAACAACACGTATGGCGGGGCAACCATTTAGGGATGCAGCCATTGCGGGTTCATGGTCTTTTTCCAGAACAGTTGTAAAGTAAGAGGAAAGAAAGGTAACTTACTTTGTGGTCATATGTTGTGTATAAGCGGTACATGGTCTGTGTAAGTTTTGGTCGTATGTCGTGGAAGAAGTCAGCACGTATGACCATTCTTCTTCCAAACCGGTCAAATGAAAACGTCTGTGTGAGCGGACTTTGTTATGGGACGTTGTAGGTTACAATTTTCAACACAGGGATTAAGCTTAGGAATTGATGATACGCGACTCTAGTGGGAAGTAAGTTCATTTACGCTTTCTTTTGATGAAAATTATTGATTTAAAGGGTGTTCGTATCTGGTCTCTTAAAATGATTTTGTGCTATTGTTGTTTTTGCAGAATATGTTGGATGAACATGCTAGCAAACTCTACATGATAATCCTTCCACAAACTGTAGTGAGAAAAAATGCACTCAGAATCGCTATGAAGTTAACCATACTTTGTCTTATGTAAATTTGGTAAAGTTCCCTTTCAATTCTTTATCAAATGTTTTGTTTCCTATTATCTTAAAAAAATCATGAGGGGTGTTGAACGAAACTGCAAAAAAAGAGATGGCTTCACATATAATCCCGCTTAAAGTGTTGAACTTTTTATTTGTGTTCAACACTTTATTTTTGTTCACAGACGCATTATGATGCTTTCTTTGGCTTACCGAACGGCTCTACCTACGTTGAAACTAACGAAACCAACCCTTTCTGCTGAAAAAGGAGTGTTTGGATGCTCTTATAACAGCAATCAAACACCCCTCCTTTAGCAGAACCTGTATTTTATAAACAAAACTAGCCCTTTCTACGTTGGAGCCAACCAGAAGTTCAATGATAGCTTATTTTATTTTATGTGCAGATAGGAAAAGAGCACGTGGGATATCTATTGTTTGGCTACCGGTTAATCTCTCAACGGAAAACTACAAGGTATCTACTTTATTCCTTAGACTTTTTTACTACTTTCACATAATTTGGACTTCTTTCTGCACTGAACGAATGTATATTTTTTTCCACCCACTCTGTTAAAGCAAGTGTAATGGTGGCGTATTTTTTTGGGTGTATTGGCTTATCGATATCTTTAAGATTAATAAGCTAATTATTCTAGTTTACGAGCTTATTAGTTTAGGCTTAGTGACTTTATTAAGCCATAAGCTGAAGTTGATAAGCGTAGAAGAAAATGAAAGTATATTTCTAAATTTTGAGTGTACCGGTAAGCCAAAAGACAAGCTAATTGAACAGCCTCATTAGCGTAGTGTAAGTTAGCATTTATATCACTATTATTTTGCTTTTTGTTTTGTTTAGGTCAACCGGTTCCGATATATGTGAGACCGAAACAGGATTGTAATATTTGTTGCTATCACACTAAATCTAGGGAAGATAGAAAAACACAACAGTTAGTTACCTGTTATGCATTACACTTTTGTAGGCTAGACCGTGTATTTAAAAAAATGTGTGTTTTTCAAAAAGGATGCACTTGTATGGAAAGGAGATACTATCGTGTTTTCGTACTTCATTACAAGTTTAGTTTGTTTAGTAATTTGGTTAAGAAATATTGTCAAGGTGTTTAGGAATCAGATTCTCTAACATTGGTCTCTAAGGGTGTTTAGGTATATGATTTTAGCGCTGCTTCATGTTTCGAGGAAACGTCGATGTATTTTAATTAAATACGGTATAGGACAAATTTAGGAAATTACCCTTAGGAAAAGGTAATAATCCATAAATAAGTCGAAGATGGATTTAATTAAACATTTTGATGAACCAAGTTCGTTGTACACGAAGATCAAGTGAATTTGAGACGTTTTGTTTCAGTTTGGACAATCGATTTGAATTGTTTATCGGTTTTTAAACTAAAATTATTCCTGTAATTTATAATTAATTAAATCCTAAAGTGCATGAATCGTTCCCCATTATTTTATCTAAAGACGATTATTAAAAATTAAAACAATTAAACTATTTAAAAATAAACATTCTATTAAAAATCAATTTTAAAATTTAAACTATTTAACTAAAAGTAATTTTACACTATTTTAAAAAATTATTTAAACAAATTTAAATATTATTTAAAATCTAAAAATTAATAAAATCTATTTAAAAGTAACTTTTACTTTTTATCAAGAAAATCTATTTATAAAACTATTTTGTTTAAAACTAATTTAATTAAAATCTAATAACTCATTTTCAACTTTTTAAATTAAATATAATTTCCTTTTGTTTTGAAATTATTTATTATTTAAAACTTTTAAAAGTAGATTTAATAAACTTTTAATTAAAAACTATTTAAATGAAAACTTGTAAAATAATTCCTAAACTGACAGCCACTAACAGCCTATATTAATTAAAAGGGTGGGATTTAAACAAAAATAGAAGCTAGGTGAGATGATAAACGTGTTGGCCCATGACCAGGAGGTCATGGGTTCGAATCCTGCAAGGGACATTTTTTTGTGATTTTATTCTTTTTGACATAATGAAAGTAAATTATAGTCACAGTAATGACTTTTTGAGGTGTTGAGTATTTTAGACTGATAGGAATCAGTAATAAGAAATCAGATCAGTTGAATCTGATGGCATTTGAAAATCAGTAAATCATACAATATAAGCTAAACAACACTTAAAACAGCAATGCCAAAACAAAATCACTCAGCAAAGAGACTCAATCATTCTATCAATATAAGCTCTAAACATTTAGTAAAACCTATAATGTATCAGCAAAGTAAGAATCAAAATCTAACTTATACTAGCACATTTTCACCAATTCAGCAAATCTAAACCAGAATCAACAGCTCAAAATAACAATTCAGTGACTACTTAACTAGCATAAAGTAGATTCAAAAAGCAGATAATCCTAAAACAAATAATCTCACAAATCCCAAACTGATATATCAAAATATGCAGACTTAAATCAAAACAGAAAAACTCAACATTAATCAAAAAATCAGAAACCCTTTTAAACCATCTTAAAACTTATAAAACTTTATAGAATCAGATTAAACCAGATTAGTCAATCTATAAACTATATTATTCAAATTGAATCAGACTTAACAGATTACTCAGATCTGTCAAAAGCTAAGCAAATTACAGCAAAACTAAAAATTCAGTTTCATAACCAAATGGAAGCAAAAGTCCAAATCAATCCCACAAAACTTTGAATCAGAAATCAATATATCTTATCAGCTAAATGAAACTAAAAACTCAATACCACCACTCATTAATCAGTAGATAAATCACAAACAGGACTAGCAGACTAATGAATCTTAACAGACTAAACCCACAAAGTAAGACTCAACTACACATTATCAACTTAATCTCAATCAAATAAACAGTTTTATTAAAGCAAATTAACAAAATAAAACTAAAAGGAATCAAACCTTTTGTAGAAAAATTTGAGAAGAAGATTGCGCTGAGCAATCTTATGAACCGAATCAAAACCCCCATACGCTATCACCATCAAATCCACCATTATGTATCATCATTCGAACCACTTTTTACAAACTTTCAATGGGAAAGTTTGTTCTCCAAATATTTATTTTATTTATTTAACACAAGTTATCAATTAACTAAATTAAATAAATTTATAATTATTATATCAAACAGTTTTAAAGAGTCAATTGCAAAATTAAATTTAGACATTAAAGTAAACTCGAATTTGATTAAATGGAAATAAACTTTTATTAATAATGAGAATGATTACAATACTTGAATAAAGAAAATACAATTACCCTAAAACTAATTTAACATAACAACATTAAAAATAAAAATTGGATATCTCAAATTACAGAAAATGGGGGTTTTTATAGCAAACCCCCAAGGCTCTTGGTGGTGGTTTGTTGAGAAGAATCTTTCATCACAGCCATCCAAGTAGCATCTTCATTCCTCGATCTTGATCTACGGCTCATAAATCACAAGCTAGCACACGGATTGCCAACGTGGCAATCCCTTGTGCTAGTTGTGTTAGTTTGGTGCTGACTTGTCCTCTTTTTATTGGAGAAGTGGAAGGAATGAGCTGTATTGGCCAATCAGGGAAGAAAGATGAGCCACGTCACCATTACTCCTCCCATCTTCTTAATCAAAAAATGATGGGATTTAATTTCCAAGCGTGTATAACACGCACCTTGATGAGACTGCTTTTATACATAGTCTCATCGTCCAAATCGGGCTTAAAATGCATTAAATATCATTAAAACTGCCAAATATATGCTCGTGTTTGTTGCTTGTGTATTTTAGGTACGGATATTGAGGAAATGACAAAAAGATCATAAGAATCATTAAAAAACGAACACGGGAAACGAAGCCGCACAATGAACCGGGCCCAAATCTGGAATTTCCAAAAATGACCTTGAAGAATTGAAGATTGGCAACTTTAGTCCCTCATTTTTGAAGATTTGGCAAGATAAGACCTTGAAGATTTCATCATTTGGCAAGAAAGGTTCCCATGTTTGAAGATATTACAAGAATGGCCCTTGAAGAATGCAAGTTATGCATTTAAAATCCTTATTTTAAGTTTGAGAAAGTATTTGTGCCAAAAGTGTCAAACTGCCAAAGTTGATATAAAAGGAAATGGGATTAGTTGCTGTTTAATATAAAGTGAAGGAAGTGTGAAACTTGGGGGGCCAAAACTGCCAAACAACACAACTTCATCCACCACTCAGTGCTTGACACCTCACCATTTAACCCGACCCTACCCAATTACCCTACCCGTCCAACCCATAACCCAAACCCACCACCCAGGTTTATTAAATAAACCTGGTCAACAATCCAGTCAACCCCCAATTATTTCCCACCAAACAGATTTTTTAAATCCTTTTTTCCCCAAAACGGATTAATCACTCCCTTAATCCTACTTAAACCCTAAAACTTTCCCAGGATGAACAAAGCCAAAATCAAAGGGTTTATGTCCCAATATTTCCAGATCACTAATTCACCTTTATCTTAACCCATCCCACACCCCAAAAAAACTCACACACTCACCCTGGACCCCCCATGAGATTCCCCTGCTCACGTCCCTATCCCCCAACCCCAATGAGGAGACCAAATGACTGGTTGGATGCAAATCCTTGGTCCCTACTCTTCAATGAACGCTTGAGATCAATCCTACACAGCTGGACTTCTGAAAAATCACATGAAGGCAAAATTTTGACCAAGATTCAAATTCGTCCAAGGGCAAGACTGGAATTCCACTTCATTAGGGTTTTAGTTCTAGTTTCTTCTATTCACATGTATAAATACAAGCCGTATGTGGCTGTATTTCTTTGTTCCAGTTTTTAGCTTTCACCATTTGTAATTCCTTTTTATTAATATAAAAGTTGGTGTTTGTTTGAGCAATATAATTCCTTTTTATGGTTTATAAAAGTTTGGTATGTGTGTTTGAAAGCTAAGTTGTGTTCCAAAATTATTTGTTAAAGTCTTTTGAGTTGTCAAAAGTATTTTAAGATCATTTTCAGAAAATCAGTAAAAGGTTTTTGGAAATTGTTTCATAAGCTGGAAGCTTGTGAATTGGTGAGGTGAAAGCCAATCCAAGTCATTAGTTCCAAGGTTTGTAAGTTTGGAAAAGATTTTGAAGAAAATCAGTTTTTCAAAAGTTTATGTTGATTTTTTTTGGTTCTAATCTTACTGTTCCATAAGCTAGTCCCACAAGCTCTTGACACCAGCTTGTGGGCTTAGTTCATTGGGGCTTGGATTTTGTATGCTTATTTGGTGGTGACTGTGCAGGTTTAAACAAGAACAAAGGTATCATCATCATCACCTTCTTGCCTTCATAAGCACCTCAAGAAGTCTGCTCAGGCCCCAGCCTTATTGGAGGTGACTTTTCAGTCACTGTTGGGCCTGGATGTAGGTCCAACAAGGTACCTCCTTGTGTCTTTGTTTCAGTTTTGAAATTTGGAGATTTATTTGATTTAAGTGAAATTTGAAAGAAAGTTGTTTATGTGTGTTTAAGTGGTTTGATTTGAGTTTATTTGGTGTAATATGCATGTTGGTAGTGATTAGAAGCAGTTTGGATTGAGTTTGTTTTGATCCTGTTTGAAAAAATCACTTTCTGAAATTTTAAGGGGTGTTTGGATTAGGGTTTAAGTAGGGTTAAATGGCATGAATCTTTCTTAAAAACCTGTTCAATACACTTATTTGGTTGTTATTAGGTTATATGTTAGTTTGGTTTTCATTTTGGTAGGTCTTGAAACAAATTGCATGACAAAAATTTGGATAATATAGCTAAAATTCAGAAATGCCTTGATTGACTGATTTTGTAAGAATTGGTACCTCAAATCTTGTTCATTGCTGGAAGATTGGTTAAAGAAGGGTTTGTGATAGCTTTAATGCCATGTTATTGATTTGTGTGCAAGATCTTAGGGTTTACAATCCGTTTTTGTGCAAGTAAAAGGTAGTTACTGTTCATCAGAAACTTAAGCTTCATCAGTAACATCTTTGTTGAATTTGTGCTTGATTTTTGCTAGTGACTTGTGGTTTTTTGTGTTGATTATTGACTCCCTATACTCAACTGAGTATAGGGTTGCCTTATTGTCCAATATAAGCCCACAAATAAGCTCTCCTGAGCTTATAGGTCAACTGACCACTTTTTTTACACTAGCAGTGGGAACAAACTTCCCACTGGTAGCACAAAAGTTAACCCTGCTTCACTAGCAGACAAACCAAGCAAGGTGTCACTATCAACTTTCTTAATTTTTTGTCTTTTGTGGGTTAAAATTAGAGTTAGGGTTTCAAACTTGTTTCAATATTTTTCTAATTTTATTTGTGATTTTTCAGTTTAATTAGAATTTTTATTACTGTTCATTTGGTATTTTTAGGATTTATAGCTATTTTAATTAACTTTTTAATTACTATTTTTGGCATTTAGTGGAAAAAATCATTATTTTTGAGTTTTAAAAATTTTGTTAGATTCAGAAAAACATTTTAAGATTTTTAGTTTAAAAAGTATTCACTGTTCACCTTTTATTTATTTTTTAGAATTAAATTAGTTTAATTAGGGTTTTAAATCAAACTGTTTTGTCTTTTAGTGAAAAATTTTATATTTTTCAAACTTTTTCAATTTTCTACTGTTCATTAGAGTAATTTAGGATTTTTAAAATTGTTCAATTAATTTTGGCATTATTTTATTATTTTTTATAATTATTTTGGTTTAAAAATAGTTTTTAGCCTTTTAAAAATAGAAAAATAGTTTTTAAAAATTAGGAAAAATACTTTTTAGTCTTTAGATAATATAAGTAAGTTATTTGTTCAATAAAATAATATTTTGGACATTTAGATTAATTATATTTAATTTTAGGGCTTTAATTAGCATTTAAAATTGAATATTTAATTAATAAAAGGTTTTAAAATATTTTTATTGGAATTTTATTCTTATTTATATTATTTTAGACTACTTTTATCTTTTAATTAGTTTTTAGGTTTAAAATTTTTAATTTTGTAGTTTTTTACGGTTTTACGTGAACGACTTTTTTGTCTTAGCTCGATCCGTCTTCGTAACTGTCATTCCCTTCTCACCCCATTTCTATTTTTCTTTTTCTCAATATAATCACAAACATTAATCAATTCATTACACAACGCACTTTCCTCCTTGGGAAACGAACTTGAACTTATTTGGTCATTAGTGCTCGACTTTCCTAAACCGACACTTAACGCTTGCCACTTTTGTCATCCTTTTCCTAAAGGGTACAAAAACTCTACATCAATTTTGGCGCCGCTGCCGGGGAGGCGTGTTGTGTTTTTATTGAACAATTGTTGTTTTTTATATAGCCATAATTAGTATTTGTATTAGTAGCACTCTACTAATACGTATTATCGTTTTTTGGTTTTTGTGTGAATACTATTACTATATTGTATACGTAGAACAATAAATTCACAAGTACTCCAAATACGTGAGCAATCACAACCTTGACTTGGGAGGTCATTACCCAATCATTGTATTCGAATCTCAAACCAAATAAAAAAAAAGGCAAAAATAGATAAATACTTTCGTGAAGCTCGATTTTGAAAAATACAAACTATAAGGTGGGTATAAGGCGGTTGTATTTCACGACCTAAAGGAAAAAGGCTCTTAAGTGCTTCGCGCCGCCTCGTTTCCTCCGCTTGCTTGTGAGTATTTGATTTTGAAAGCTAATCGAGGGTTTTGCCGCCCAAAGTATTATTACATATCATATATATTTTCTTGGTTTCTATTGATTAAACCCTCTTGAACGATTTGGTGTTCCACCATCGTTCTAAAGTCATCGAAGGCATTCACTTCACGTGATCGTTTTCATTCCTTGAGGCTTATTTAATCAAGAGATTTGATTAAGGAGGAGATTTGTAGATTTTTGTCTACTTAATACATTTCACCAATTTCCAAAAAGGTTAATACAATCAAAAACCAAAAAAAAAATTGAAAAATACAAAACACCAAAAAGAATCTTCTTTGCTCATCTCCACGTTGTACGTGACATTTATGCTAACTCGTAATCAAGCAAAACGTGCACGTAAACGAAAGAAAAAAACTCCCACTCCAACTCATTCTAGTGAGGAGTCTCCTATTGACGAACCCATTGTACGAGAAGCACCAACCATGGCGAATCGAACTATGATGGAGTTACTTCAAGCACCCACCGAGGGTTATGGAGAAGCTATTGTGATTCCCGCTATCCTTGCGGAGAATTTTGAGGTGAAAACGGGTTTGTTGTCGATGATCCAAAACAACAAATTCCGTGGTGATGAGAAGGACAATCCCCACAACCATATCCGCCAATTCAATCGTCTTTCCGCCACTTGCAAATTTAAGGATGTCTCGAATGACTCGATTAAGATGATGCTTTTTCCGTATTCCTTAGCGGGGCCCGCTAAAATTTGGTTAGAGAAAGAGCCACCCAATTCTATATTGACGTGGAAGGATCTCGTTTCAAAATTCATGAACCAATTTTTTCCGCCCTCTAAGACTACGCATTTGAAAAACGAGATTTCAAAGTTTTCACAAGAATCAAATGAAAGTTTTTCAACGGCTTGGAATAGGTTTAAGGAGATGTTACATGAATGTCCTCATCACGGTTTTTCCGACTTGCACCAAATTGACACGTTTTACAATGGACTTAATGATCATGAAAGAGATTATTTGAATGCCGCCGCGGGTGGTAATTTTTTGTGTAAAACGGTTGAAGAAGCTTTGGTCATAATTGAGAATAGGTCTAAGGTTTATAGCCCTCGTAACACACCGAGTGTTGCCAAATTGGGCTCGTCATCGTCTCGTAGCATTAATGCCTTACATGATGAAGCAAATGAAGAAAATCGGTTTTTTGATAGATTTGCTAACCTTATGTCCCATTGGAAAGCTCAAGAAGCTTCGAATTCCGCTTCGGTTAAAGCGGTTTCTAAGAGTTGTTTGTCGTGTGGTGGAGCTCATGATCTTTCCGAGTGCATTACCGCGGATGGTAACACTTCGAGTGCTTATATAGCCACGGGAACTTATAACCAAAACGGCCAAGGTTCCCGCCAAAATCAAGCTCCACCAAATCAAAATGCTAATAACTATCGAAACAACAACCAAGGTAGTAACTATCAAGGAAATCAACGTAATTACAACAAGGGTAATTATCAAAGTGGAAATGGGCAAATTTTAAACCAAAACCAAAACCGTGATTTTCAAACTACCACACAAGGTTTTCAAAATGATCACACCAAAAATCTTCAAGGAGAATTTTTGAATTATGCAAAGGCAAATGATGCTAAGTTTGACAATATGCAACGTGAAATGGTTAGCTTAAGATCCGAGTTGAAAAACGAGCTTAAAAACGAACTTGCTAATGAATTTAAAACTCATGCTAATAAAATGGAAGGAAATGTTCAACGACTCCAACAAAATCAACAAAAAATGGAGCAAGGTCAACATGAGATTAAGCAAGAGTTGTTAAAAGCGGATGCTAGGCAATCTAAGTTTGAAGACCGAATGGGAAAAATGTTTGAAGCTATCATGTGTAAGCCCTCTTCTTCGGGTGGTCTTCCTAGTGATACCATCGTGAACCCGAAAGGAGAATTGAAGGTTATTACTACTTGTAGTGGTAAAACTTTCAAAGAACCTATTTCTCGTCCAAGTACTTCTATGGAGAAGGAAAAAGAGAAAGAACCCGAGGTGGTGGTAGAAAAGGAGCACATTCCAAGCCCACGAAGTACCGCTCAAACCACACCTACGGTTGAACCAATACCAATAGTGGAACCCGAGATTCCAAGGCCGATGCCTATGCCCCAACCCACACCACCCTTACCCTACCCTTCAAGACGAGACAAGGAAAAGGCACAAGAACGAACTAATTATCAATTTGAACTTTTTATGAAAATGTTTCGTGACTTGCATTTTAATATAAGTTTTGCCGACGCCTTGGTCATGATGCCTCGATTTGCCGCGAACTTCAAAAGTATGTTGAATAACAAAGAAAAATTGCAAAAATCGTCTAGTTGTTCATCGGTTTTTCTTAGCCGCATACCTCAAAAAGTCGGTGATCCCGGCAAGTTTTTAATCCCATGTGCTATACAAGACATGGAAGAATGCTACGCCTTGGCCGATCTTGGTGCTAGTATTAATTTGATGCCTCTTGAGATTTTTAAATCGCTCAATCTTCCAAATCTCACTCCTTCAAGAATGTCAATCGAGATGGCCGATCATTCTACGATTCTAGCTTGTGGAGTAGCCGAGGACGTCTTCGTGAAAGTTGGAAAGTTCTACTATCCCGTAGACTTTATTGTTGTTGACATTCCCATCGATCCTAAAGTTCCTCTAATTTTAGGTCGATCATTTTTGGATACCTCGAGAGCACTTATCGATGTGCATGCTAGGAAAATCACTCTTCGTTTCAATGAGGAAGAACTCGTCATTAACGCAACTCAAAACTCCACGCTTTCTCATGTGTATTCTATCACGTCTTTGTACAATGTCAATCCAATCAAAAACATTTGCAAAAGGATTTCAAAAAGAGTTTTAGGAGTTGTTGATAAAAATGAAGTTCTGTCCCCTCCGCCGGTGGAGGTTAAGAGTGTTAAGCCTACGCTTCCAATCTTGAATGATTCTTCGGATGATGAATATGTTGATCCCGATGGGGGAGTTTTCTTTGTTGACAAACGTTTTGAAAACTTACCACCACCTTTACCAAAACGATTTTCAAATGTGAGAATTTTTAGTGTGACTAATATTGCTTTAGAAACACCAAATATTTTTGACATAATTAAGTCGGGTTTTCACAAAGAGAGTTTAAAAGATGAAAAAGGGAAAGAGTTTAAATTGGATTTAAAAGATTTTTCTACAATTCTAACTCCGTCATCACCACGTGTTTTGAGTACTACAAGCTCGTCTTCTCCTTTTGACGATGCTTTGTGTGGACCTAGTGTGGGGGAAGCCCCTTATGTTCCCTTCCCTTTCTCCACCGAGGACGAGATATTTGACCCTGGAATTGCTTATAAAGGAAAATCTCGGTCTTCCACCGATGCAATAAATGGAAAATCTTTCTATTTGATTGGTGCGAGTCTACCTCGAGTAGCTCAATGTTTGTATGACTTACCCATTGTCCCACCCTTCTATTTATTCTCATCTATTTTCTTGAAACCCTTTGGGTTTTTGTTGACTCATGATGAAGTGGCGTTGATTTGTTTTTCCAATGAAAACGAAAACGCCATCTTCGATCCCGGTATTTTACACCATCAAAGGACTTAGTCCTTAATACCGGTTGTTTTTTGGGCCTTGTTTATCATGTAAGCCCCACTAAAAATTGACCACACCATGATAATCCCTAAATGATCACATTTATGAGGGATTCGAGTCGAGCTTTTGACTCGGTTATCAAAAACAAGGTGCCTCGTGGGGGAGACCCATGCTTATCCATGTACAAATTATTGCTTTCTAATTAGTTAATGTGAGGGGATTTGTGCCCTTCCAACCTTTGTTCCGTGGTTGTTTGTGCATTGTGGTTTTTAGATCATGATCTTCACGATTGGAGCCTCTCGTGTTCGTTTTATGGGAGCACTCGATCGTTTGCTTTGGAGACATTTCTCAATATCCAAATGATATATCCTTTGATGTTCTAACCTTAGGTTTTTAGCACACTTCATAAACGGCTATTAATTTAATGGTTACACCCTTTCCATGCTAGATTAGGCATTCGACTACGTCTCTAGTATGGGGGTGTTTGCACCCCTAGACTCAAAACATTGAGGACAATGTTTAACTTTAGTATAGGGGGGTGAATAGATACTTGCCTTGCCAAACCTTCACGCTTTCCAAAATTTATCTTTTTGTTTATCGTTTTTGTTGCAAAATAAGGCTAAAAATGGCCAAATTTTAAAATTTTTCTCATGTTTTATATGTGTTTGAAGACACGAATGTAGGTTTTCCGATGGCGAGAATAAGAGTAATTTTTGACTCGACCGTGCGTGTTGAGCACTTAGCTTTGATTCCTTAACTACACATTAGGCTAAGTCTCTTAAATGAGGACGAGAAATGATAGGGTTAATTATAAGTTACTATGCTAAACGTAGAGTACTCGTATTCTTTAAAAAAACTCATGTGTTCTCGTTGTTTGCTTATTCTCCCTTCGCTTGTAAATATTTTTTGCTTAATAAACATTGACTTAGCGGTTTAGTTAGGATTGTTGGGTTTCTAGTCTTTTCTAGTAGCTTCCGTGTAATTAAATTGGGAAGACATTAAGGTATCGCCAACGTCACGGTTTTGAAGTATTGGCACCCGAATAATCAAAAGCTTCACCTAATAATAAGATTTCAAGTGCTCACCTAAATCTAGCAAACAATTTGAAGCCCCACAAGGCCGAAAAATCTATGCAAAATTGAAAGTGAATCAAGCCTTAATCTTCGAAGCTTTAAAGATCCAAAATTCGCTTTAGCGTGAGGATATACGTCTTTGGCTAATAAAACCACCGATGAGGCGGATAATAAAAGGCAAGGCAAGACCAAAGTCATAATAAAAGCTTCATGGCGAAGTTGAATAAAAGATGGAGGTAAACCAAAGATAATAAGGCCCTTCCGTTAGGGGGCGTATAAAAGTCTTGGTAATAAGTCTCATGTTCAAAACCGTTATAAAACCGTGTTTATCGATTCTTCTTGTCAACTTAATTTTTTAACATCGTTGTCTATTGGGAGGGGTTATTGATTTGATGGTCTTGGTTACACCGTTTGGACTCTATTTTTAGACCTAAATCTCTATTATCGCATAAGTCAAACAATGTATCCTCGTGAACATTCAAGACATAATAAAATATAAGAGATACAACTTAGGAATAATGGGAGGATAAGTACGTGATTAGGGCATATGAGTAGTGTTAGCATTACTAACTTATAATGACAATGATCTCGTTGCACGCTTGGCATAGAATTAGGGTGAAAATCGAGGACGATGAAATTATTTCTAACGAAGCATTCACGTGTTCTTATTCTATGAACCTAAACGTCCCATTTTGCGATGAAAATCATACATTATGTCTAAAACGCAAGTAGTAGTAATAGTAGTAGTGTAGCTAGTTTATCATTCCAATAAAGTGAATAAAAATGAATTTTGGAGGTGCTATGATACTTTATTCTAGCATTGCGTGAGGGCACGACAATGGTTTAATATGGGGGAGTGATGAGACTGCTTTTATACATAGTCTCATCGTCCAAACGGGCTTAAAATGCATTAAATATCATTAAAACTGCCAAATATATGCTCGTGTTTGTTGCTTGTGTATTTTAGGTACGGATATTGAGGAAATGACAAAAAGATCACAAGAATCATTCAAAAACGAACACGGGAAACGAAGCCGCACAATGAACCGGGCCCAAATCTGGAATTTCTAAAAATGACCTTGAAGAATTGAAGATTGGCAACTTTAGTCCCTCATTTTTGAAGATTTGGCAAGATAAGACCTTGAAGATTTCATCATTTGGCAAGAAAGGTTCCCGTGTTTGAAGATATTACAAGAATGGCCCTTGAAGAATGCAAGTTATGCATTTAAAATCCTTATTTTAAGTTTGAGAAAGTATTTGTGCCAAAAGTGTAAAACTGCCAAAGTTGATATAAAAGGAAATGGGATTAGTTGCTGTTTAATATAAAGTGAAGGAAGTGTGAAACTTGGGGGGCCAAAACTGCCAAACAACACAACTTCATCCACCACTCAGTGCTTCACACCTCACCATTTAACCCGACCCTACCCAATTACCCTACCCGTCCAACCCATAACCCAAACCCACCACCCAGGTTTATTAAATAAACCTGGTCAACAATCCAGTCAACCCCCAATTATTTCCCACCAAACAGATTTTTTAAATCCTTTTTTCCCCAAAACGGATTAATCACTCCCTTAATCCCACTTAAACCCTAAAATTTTCCCAAGATGAACAAAGCCAAAATCAAAGGGTTTATGTCCCAATATTTCCAGATCACTAATTCACCTTTATCTTAACCCATCTCACACCCCAAAAACACTCACACACTCACCCTGGACCCCCCATGAGATTCCCCTGCTCACGTCCCTATCCCCCAACCCCAATGAGGAGACCAAATGACTGGTTGGATGCAAATCCTTGGTCCCTACTCTTCAATGAACGCTTGAGATCAATCCTACACAGCTGGACTTCTGAAAAATCACATGAAGGCAAAATTTTGACCAAGATTCAAATTCGTCCAAGGGCAAGACTGGAATTCCACTTCATTAGGGTTTTAGTTCTAGTTTCTTCTATTCACATGTATAAATACAAGCCGTATGTGGCTGTATTTCTTTGTTCCAGTTTTTAGCTTTCACCATTTGTAATTCCTTTTTATTAATAAAAAAGTTGGTGTTTGTTTGAGCAATATAATTCCTTTTTATGGTTTATAAAAGTTTGGTATGTGTGTTTGAAAGCTAAGCTGTGTTCCAAAATTATTTGTTAAAGTCTTTTGAGTTGTCAAAAGTATTTTAAGATCATTTTCAGAAAATTAGTAAAAGGTTTTTGGAAATTGTTTCATAACCTGGAAGCTTGTGAATTGGTAAGGTGAAAGCCAATCCAAGTCATTAGTTCCAAGGTTTGTAAGTTTGGAAAAGATTTTGAAGAAAATCAGTTTTTCAAAAGTTTTTGTTTATTTATTTTGGTTCTAATCTTACTGTTCCATAAGCTAGTCCCACAAGCTCTTGACACCAGCTTGTGGGCTTAGCTCATTGGGGCTTGGATTTTGTGTGCTTGTTTGATGGTGACTGTGCAGGTTTAAACAAGAACAAAGGTATCATCATCATCACCTTCTTGCCTTCATAAGCACCTCAAGAAGTCTGCTCAGGCCCCAGCCTGATTGGAGGTGACTTTTCAGTCACTGTTGGGCCTGGATGTAGGTCCAACAAGGTACCTCCTTGTGTCTTTGTTTCAGTTTTGAAATTTGGAGATTTATGTGATTTAAGTGAAATTTGAAAGAAATTTGTTTATGTGTGTTTAAGTGGTTTGATTTGAGTTTATTTGGTGTAATATGCATGTTGGTAGTGATTAGAAGCAGTTTGGATTAAGTTTGTTTTGATCCTGTTTGAAAAAATCACTTTCTAAAATTTTAAGGGGTGTTTGGATTAGGGTTTAAGTAGGGTTAAATGGCATGGATCTTTCTTAAAAACCTGTTCAATACACTTATTTGGTTGTTATTTGGTTATATGTTAGTTTGGTTTTCATTTTGGTAGGTCTTGAAACAAATTGCATGACAAAAATTTGGATAATATAGCTAAAATTCAGAAATGCCTTGATTGACTGATTTTGTAAGAATTGGTACCTCAAATCTTGTTCATTGCTGGAAGATTGGTTAAAGAAGGGTTTGTGATAGCTTTAATGCCATGTTATTGATTTATGTGCAAGATCTTAGGGTTTACAATCCGTTTTTGTGCAAGTAAAAGGTAGTTACTGTTCATCAGAAACTTAAGCTCATCAGTAACATCTTTGTTGAATTTGTGCTTGATTTTTGCTAGTGACTTGTGGTTTTTTGTGTTGATTATTGACTCCCTATACTCAACTGAGTATAGGGTTGCCTTATTGTCCAATATAAGCCCACAAATAAGCTCTCCTGAGCTTATAGGTCAACTGACCACTTTTTTTACACTAGCAGTGGGAACAAACTTCCCACTTGTAGCACAAAAGTTAACCCTGCTTCACTAGCAGACAAACCAAGCAAGGTGTCACTATCAGCTTTGTTAATTTTTTTGTCTTTTGTGGGTTAAAATTAGAGTTAGGGTTTCAAACTTGTTTCAATATTTTTCTAATTTTTTATTTGTGATTTTTCAGTTTAATTAGAATTTTTATTACTGTTCATTTGGTATTTTTTAGGATTTATAGCTATTTTAATTAACTTTTTAATTACTGTTTTTGGCATTTAGTGGAAAAAATCATTATTTTTGAGTTTTAAAAATTTTGTTAGATTCAGAAAAACATTTTAAGATTTTTAGTTTAAAAAGTATTCACTGTTCACCTTTTATTTATTTTTTAGAATTAAATTAGTTTAATTAGGGTTTTAAATCAAACTGTTTTGTCTTTTAGTGAAAAATTTTATATTTTTCAAACTTTTTCAATTTTCTACTGTTCATTAGAGTAATTTAGGATTTTTAAAATTGTTCAATTAATTTTGGCATTATTTTATTATTTTGTATAATTATTTTGGTTTAAAAATAGGCTTTAGCCTTTTAAAAATAGAAAAATAGTTTTTAAAAATTAGGAAAAATACTTTTTAGTCTTTAGATAATATAAGTAAGTTATTTGTTCAATAAAATAATATTTTTTGACATTTTGATTAATTATATTTAATTTTAGGGCTTTAATTAGTATTTAAAATTGAATATTTAATTAATAAAAGGTTTTAAAATATTTTTATTGGAATTTTATTCTTATTTATATTATTTTAGACTACTTTTAGCTTTTAATTAATTTTTAGGTTTAAAATTTTTAATTTTGTAGTTTTTTACGGTTTTACGTGAACGACTTTTTTGTCTTAGCTCGATCCGTCTTCGTAACCGTCATTCCCTTCTCACCCCATTTCTATTTTTCTTTTTCTCAATATAATCACAAACATTAATCAATTCATTACACAACGCACTTGCCTCCTTGGGAAACGAACTTGAACTTATTTGGTCATTAGTGCTCGGCTTTCCTAAACCGACACTTAACGCTTGCCACTTTTGTCATCGTTTTCCTAAAGGGTACAAAAACTCTACATCACGCCTCATATATCAAAAATCCCCAAAAGTAATTTAGGTTAGGGTTTGGGAGGATATAGTCTGGTTATTTAGTTTGAGGGTGAGAGAGAAGAATGGCATAGGAAATAACGAAAGGTTAAATAAACGTGTGTGATTTTTTTAATGGTGTGAGTGGGTGTTTATAGTTGTAAACGACTTTGACTAGCAAACATAACTTTTCCATTCGTTTGATATAATGGGTTATAGAAAAGCCCATGATACATGCCCTCTTTTCATCACTTATTAACTTGGGCTTGAAATCAATTCGGCCCATGTACATAAGATATAATAGGCTTTTGATTAAGGCTTGGACCAACAAAATAGATATCTTGTTTTTACTAATGGGCTTTTTGGCCCATTAATCCAAATGTGGGACCCACAAACCCAATTAATCTTCAATAAGTTAAAATCCACTAAAAACGGACTTGAATTGGCTTTGATGATATTTTCTTCAAACTCATGTCGATTTTGCCGGTTTTCGCGAACTTCGGTACCTACACACATTAAACAACAAACAAACGTATACAAGGCCATATTCATACTTTTTATGCATTTATTCTTTGTTTTATGATATAATTGATATGAGTAATTTAGCTCATATCACTGCTCCTCCTTGAAGAGATGAAATATTATAAGGTTATATAGGAATTAGACAGGAAC
This sequence comes from Glebionis coronaria, assembly GCA_025667525.1. Classification (NCBI taxonomy): domain Eukaryota; kingdom Viridiplantae; phylum Streptophyta; class Magnoliopsida; order Asterales; family Asteraceae; genus Glebionis; species Glebionis coronaria. The sequence continues at coordinate 215,552,913 of CM046875.1, forward strand.
ATTGATTTATAGGGGTATTTGCACATACATTTTCTTTGCAATATTGGTATCGTATGCTCTCCATCAAGTCTAAATACCCCTTAATACATAGCTTTACAGAACTGATTCATTATGATGTTTGTGAGATATTCAAAGACAGCTAGTTGGTTTAAAAGTGTGGATTGAATTTGTGTTGAAATATAATATGATGCTGCAACAAAATAAAGGTTGTTTAGGATTTGTATATTGAAAATTCAAGGCAATAGTCATATCAGCAATTTACTATCTTTATGTTTGCATACGATCTGTTACGAATAAGAATTCGAATAAAAGTTTAGTTGCATTAGAATGAGTATGTAATTTAAACAGGAAAAATCACATACTCGGTTCTAAAATCAACAAACAAGGTAAGCACATAATCTGATAAAATCATAAACTACCAACGTACGTGTTGCTTTCATTTTGATTTTATGGACGGTTGATCTATTTTACTATTCATTTTTCCCGTAACCAAAAAAGCCATAAATCGACTCTGTGATCTGAAACACAAAGTCAGCTTCTAGGCGTATATAAGTTTGAGTGTCTGTTTAGGCTTATATAGTAAACTGATGCCTTATTTTGTTTTAGTCTTATGATTCATAACCTCATTTGATTAGGGATTGTTAATATGTTGGACTAATTTATTGTCATGCACCATCTGTCAGACAACTATATGAAACATCTGCAAAGTTCCATCTATTAGACAAAATGATGGTTCGACTAAAAGAGCAAGGCCATAGAGTTCTAATATATACACAATTTTAGCACATGGTAGATTTGCTCGAACATTATTGTAATAACGAGGTATGAATGTTAAAACTTGACTCTTTAGTTTATCTTTTATTCTGACTTTGTTAGTGTTCTTTCATAAATGGCTATATGAACGTATTATTGTAGGTCCACGTAATCTTTGGATTATTCTATATGTTTGATTGATCTAATTAGATAGAAGGAGATGAAGAACAAGAGAGAGAAACTAGAGAGAGAAAAGAGAGAGAGAGGGTGGAGAAAACAAGAATGTTAGATTGAATGAGAAAAATGAGAACCAAGAACCCCTCCTAACATGCTAGGAGGGGATATATATATAGCCCACCCTACATGTGGGCTTTATAGGTTATACTATTACATATTAGATCATGATCCCATACTACGTATATATCATTGGAGTGACCGATCCTTCCTAAATACGTTAAAACGTATTTCCAACAATCTCTCCCTAAGGGAGGTCACTCCAAGTTACAATGTCCTAAATAGTCTATAGCTAGTGATTTATGCTAACAATGATGTGACCGAGACTTTCTTTGGAAAAATGTATTTCCAACAATCTCCCCCTAAGGAAGGTCACATCATTTTACAAAATCTTAAACCTAGCATACTATGCTTAAGTCTTCGATCTTGTTCTTGTGAATATGTAGATGAGATCTTTGACTTTAGTCTTGAGCATGTTTCCTTTCCTTGACCTTGTGCATTCATCACTTGTGAAATTTGCCTCCTTGTGACTTCATGTTCCACATACTTATACCTTTATAAATTCTTGAAAGCTTCAGAGTTTGATACAGCGGAAAAACTTGACTTTTAGGCTTTCTTGAATTTTTTGAAGTATTAAGTGCAAAAAGTATAAGCATGTGTTGACGACTTCTTCTAGATTTTACACCGCAATGCCACCTTCTTGTTACGCTGCATAAGACAGTTAGCAACAAAACATATACACGGATGAAATGGCCTTGAACATTTCATTCTAATTCGGTAGCATTTTACCTCCGGTCAGTGAAGATCGTTGGACGATATTAAATATCGTACTTGTGACAGGTAGTTTCAATTAAGAACCTCCTTGACAAGATTTCGCGGGTAAACCCGTTCTCTTTACTCAACCGTCCAAAGCTGACTGCGAACATAAAGAGTGAATCACTTGGATAATATTATCCGCATGATTTGAAGCCGTCAAATTCGATTCCTGGAACAAGTTTGATTCATTAAAGAATCGCACTATCGTTGCTTTCCAGTTGTCACGAGCTTGATTCATGTAGAATCTTGCAAGTTACCTACCAAGTGCTGTTTGATGTTAACACTAGAAGGATTTCTACTCATTACTGTGAGCACTATAGAGTGTCATTCTGAGTGTTCTGGCAAGATCACTAAGATATTGCGTAGAGGCCTGGAACATGTTTAAATTCAGTTAAGAATTAAACCACTGTTGCTTTCTAGTTATCACAAGTTTGATTCATAAAGAATCTCACTAGTCACCTACCATGAGCTTTTTGATATTCGCTCAAGAAGGATTTCCATCTTCATTGTAAATACTTTCGTATTACTCGGATGTTCAGGCAAGATCATGAAGATTTTGTGTAGGACGCGTGAGATCTTTCTTACTTTTCACAGTGTGTGAAGAAGCAAGGAATTATGAAAGTGTGTCCTAATGAGATTTTTGATGATCTCAAATGGCTCTAAACTCGATCGTGCATTTTGGATTTTTAGTGATCGGAGGCTAGAGAGGAGTGCCACCATTTCAATATCAATATATTCGGAGTGAATAAATCGATAGATAATGCGTTGTCTCCGTGTGAATAAAACAAATACCTTTTAAGAGATATCTGAGTTAGCTGGGATGGGTTGTGCATTGCATCACTGGGTCCATGATGTCTATCTTCAATATCGAGCATCATTAAAAATGATCTCAATAGCATATGAGTTGACCCAGTTTCTGCCTAAGGTTGTAAGGAGGGCTACTTTCTTTACACCCTTTATCTTTACAATTCTTTTTCATTATTCAACCCCTTCAATGCTTACCAATACGTCATAACTAGCACCTTGTTGTGATTGTTCCAGTGCTAACTTAAGTACTTGGTCGGCATTCAGCTACGTTCACAATCTTTCTCCATTTTTCCTAAGGACTTCTATTTCTAGCTATGGAATGTCCTTGGCAAGATTCCTCCGGTTCTAAAAGAATCATTGGACTTTAACCTATCTTACCATCCTTATGTCACCACAATCTTCACCGTCGTGAATAGAGATGTTTTAGGTAAGTGTATGTCACCATGAAATCCATTTTGATATCCAAATCCATTTTGCTCCCCCTTAACATATACCACGATATCCGGATACGTTTCGCACATGTCGGGATGAGCTATCACGTTAAGTCAAACCATTTGTGATTAATCATTTCCCATATTAAATCACATTTTCTTCCCCATATTAAAAATATTAACCCAATCGATGTTTTTAATATTAATTGATTTAATAACATTTTAAGAAAATTTGGGAAGAAAGATGCAAATCCAATTATCTTCATGATTTACACAAGCTCCCCCTCAAATAAATGAGGGTGTGCTTGAAACGTAAATTAAATACCTTTTAAACACAAGTGTAAGGTATTTATCACGTGCAAAGATCATATATGATAAACTATTCACAAGATTAATAATATACGAGGTTGGACATGAATGATAGAGAACATCATATGATAGAATCACATGGTTCTTGTTCACGAATGATGGTCGCCTCGTCACGTCTAAAGTTATCTCTTGACACCATGTGTACGATTGATATCGTTGTCTTGACACCAATTTCTGAACTTGGCACTTTCGGCATCAAAGATTTTAAATGCTGTACAATTGCTCCCCCTCAATTGTTGACCCGTGTTCTATTGAAAGAGCTGTAGTCGCCGTTTGAGTAGTCGCATCGTCGAGTATGTAGATATCAATTGTAAATTGTGTGGATTGTGGAGATGATAACTTCATAAAAACAAGATTTCTCTTGTTTTAACAAATAGATGCACTGACACGTACATAGATTCGTGTTAGATTGTGTTATTTCGTAAACACAATCCCTTACATGGTTATAAAAATAAACCATGCCCGAGAAAATTAATTCCTATTGTTGAATCAAAGCTTTCTGGTGAAATGCTTGACTTGAATATGAAAAGCGGGTTACTATCTGAAATAATAGCAAGCCATTTTGAGCATGTTTTAAATCTTTTAAACTTCTGCTCGAACTTTATTTACAACCCCGTGTCATTATTAAACGACATTTCTATGATCGTAAATATTATCGATTCCAGAAGACATGATCTTTTTATCAAACCATTTTGAACACAAAATTTTGAAAGATTTAGAAAAACCTTTTGACAAATTCTTGAAAAATTGTGTTCACCGTTTTGAAAACCAATTACTTGAGCTTAAGAATTTGAATATCTTACTAAACTCGCTCAAGTCCGAGAAGCTGTAAACTTCCTGTTGTGAGGATAAGTTTATCATCGGCGGTAAACTTTCCTTTCAACTGTAGAACGAGTCCTAAGTTGACATTTACTTAGAAGTCGTTTTCACGAGCTTGAAAACTTTTGAATGTTTTAACGTAAAGCTCATGACCGAGAAAGTTGAATTTCTCCTTATGAAGAAAAGTTCTCTTATTTAAAAGATACACTTTCCTTTCTGAGCTTAAAAACTTGGAATGTTTTAATACAAGCTCATGACCGAGAAAAATTAATTTCCAGTTGCGAGGAAAAGTTATCATTAAATATAAGCTTTCCTAAAATTGAAATCCGAGTCTGTAAGTCATTGTGCATGAGCTTAAAAACTTCAAATTTTAATAAAAGCTCATGCCCGAGAAAAATTATTTCTCGTTGTGAGGATAAGTTTATCATCGGCGATAATATTTCCTTTCTTTGAAGTCCGGGGCATAATCTGAGATATAATTATACACCATTTACACGAGCTTAAAATCTTTGAATAATTTTAATGTTAGCTCGTGTCCGAGAAAATTTAATTTCTCGTTAATGAGGATAAGTTTATCATCGACGATAAACTTTCCTTTCTTTGAAGCTCGGGTTACAATCTGTCATGTGACTGCAAACCGTTGTGCATGAGCTTAAAAACTTCGAATGTTTTTAATATAAGCTCATGACCGAGAAAAATTAATTTCTCGTTGTGAGGATAAGTTTATCATCGGCGATAAACTTTCCTTTCTTTGAAGTCCGGGGCATAATTTGAAATGAGATTATACGACATTTACACGAGCTTAAAACCTTTGAATAGTTTAATGTAAGCTCGTGTCCGAGAAAATTTAATTTCTCGTTTGGAGGGTAAGTTATCGTTGATGAGATAAACTACCCTTTCTTTGAAGTTTGGGTCACAGACTATGATTTGACTATGAGCCTTTGTTGTTAGCTTAATCGTTAATAAGTGTGAAAACACTTATCCTTTTACCGCTTATTTCCAACAATAACAAGGCCAAAACGTGTATTTTATGTCGTAAAAGTCGGAATTATGCGTGGTTTGTGTTTTCTTTGTGTTTCAGGATAAAAATATGAAAAAAGGAGAAAACACGGGCTATCACGAGCTTTTATCGAAGAAAAAGAGAAAAGACGAAGTCAAAAGATCAAGAGTGCAAAAAGAACGGAAGTCCAAGGCCTATTCTGAAGATTTATCGAAGAAAAAGTCTAAAGACGGAAGTTTAATGAAGTCGAAGAACCAAGTCTAATTAAAGAAGAAAATTATAAGACGAGTTCAATTTATATCAACAAATCCCGAGACGACGTCGAGAAAGACAAAGAATTTAAATCGAGTCGAGACGTGAAGGAAGAAAGAAGGAAGCATCAACACTTAACCTCCCCACCTCCTATATATACCCTCCTAATGTGTCATTAGCAGGGTGTTAGTTAGTTTATTAGTTAATTTTTCTAGTCTTATTTTTAAGTGTGTTTTTTTCTCTCTAGTTTTTCAAGCTTATCAAACATTAATCCTGTAATCTTTTGATCTTAATCTTCAATTTAATCAAGTTTATTTCATAATTCTCATTATACCTTTCTTAATAATCTATTGTTTTGCTTAATTAATCATGTAGTTGGTTTTATTTGGTTGATGATATGGTTGTTTTGCTTATTTGATTGTGCTTATTGAGTTGGTGTGTTTAGAGTTTTTAGATTAAGGTGCTTATTTGCTTAATTTTTATGTTTAATAGTTTTTGAAATAAGTTGATTTTGATAGTTTAAATATTTTTATAAAAAAGTTGATTTTAAATTTTTGCTTATTTAGTGTTTTTAAAAGTTTTTAAATTGTGTCTTATTAGCTTTTCTTAAAATTAGATTTGGTAAAAGTTTTGGTAAGTGCTTATTTTGTTTTGCTTATTTTAGTTTAATTCGGGTTGTCAAAACCCTTTTAATCCGAACTAGGTGTAGTATTTAACAGACTTTCCCGAATTACGTTTTGCTTTATATTCCGAACTAGCTTCGTACTTCATTTTCTCGAATTAGGTGGGAGATAGACATTCCGAGTTACGTTTGAGTTGTGTTTTCCCGAAATAAATGCAAATTTTGGTTCCCCGAATTACATCCAAAATGGTCATTCCGAACTAAGTACAAACCTGAGGATTCCGAACTAGGTCTTAGATTGGAGCATTCCGAACTGACTTCTGTTATTGATTTCCGAATTAGTTACAAGAGTGGGCATTCCGAATTAGGTTCAAGAGTGAGCATTCCGAACTGTGTACAAAATCTAGATTCCGAGTTATGTCAGAATTCTTCATTCCGAATTAGGTCAAACACTAAGTCATTCCGAGTTAGGTGGGAGATTGGTTATTCCGAACTATATCAAGAATCAGCATTCAGGATTATATTCAGTTTTTGTTTATTTTCAAACCTTAATTTTTCCCGCCATTTTCACTTAGTTTATTTTTGAAATTATTTTTATTAAGGTTTTCATTTTTACAAAGTTTTAATTTTCAAATTTACTTCTAAAGTTTTAATTTTTCTTCATTTATTTTTAAGCCTTAATTTTTAGTTTAACTTTTAAAGCTTCCATTTTTACTAAACGACATTTACATTTTCATTTTTACTTTTAGTTTAAAATAGATAATCACACCACTTTATTTTTCCACCAAGAACGACTGAGTCGCACTTTCAACTGGTAATCAATTCGAAAAGACTGGTTCAACGAACTTTCATACGAGAAAATCTCTTGTATTAAATGGCGCCGCTGCCGGCTCTTTTCGTTAAGATTAACAGTTTATTATGAGAGACGCATTGGATTTTGGGATCCGTTCACTCTTGAACGTTATTTTTCTTGTCTAATTTTCAAAAATTTTCAAAAATCCATAAAAATAAAAATTTTCAAAAATCCAAAAAAATAGAAAAACATAAAAAAAACCAAAAATATTTCTTGTCTATCTTTCTTTTCCTTTTGTAGGTGTGTATGCGTACCCGTGCTCGTAAGAAGAAAGCAACTCAAGCCGAAGTCGAAACCCAACCTATTGTCGGCATGGACAATCGACCAATGATCGAGCTTTTGCAATCGCAAGTAGAGGGCAACACTAATGCTATTGTCATACCCGAGATTGGAGCTAACAACTTTGAGCTCAAATCCGGTTTCATTCAAATGGTCTGTGCTCAACCATTATTGGGGCGTACACTTGATGATCCTCATGACCATATCAAAAGGTTCCTTCAACTCACTAATACGGTCAAGTATAATGGGGTTTCACAAGAGGTAATTTTCTTGCACCTTTTTCCTTTCTCCTTAGAGGGACAAGCCCGACATTGTCTTGATAAGGAACCGCCACAAAGTATTCTTACGTGGTCGGATTTAGAGACCAAATTCATCAACTACTTTTTCCCACCCTCACGTACTACCGCTTTGCGGAATGAAATCATTAACTTTGACAAAACGTACGGTGAGACATTTAGTGAATCTTGGGACCGTTTTAAGGAAATTTTAAGAAAGTGTCCACAACATGGTTTTACAAAAGTGCATCAAATTAATACTTTTTACAATGGTTTAAGCATGAATGACCAAGATTCACTAAATAGTGCCTCGGGGGGTAACATTTTGGTTAAGTCTTCTAATGCCGCGTGGGATATTATTGAGAATAGGTCTAGAGTGCAAACTAGGGGTGTTCGGGCTAATGTGGATAGTGCTAGTACTAGTGACGCCGACAAGAGAATTGATAAGCTTACTTTAATTGTTGAAGCACTTGCTCTACAAACCACTAACAATGCCAAAAACAACAATGCTCAAGTTAATACCCTTAGTGAGTCTTGTGAGACTTGTGGTGGACCACACTCTTACTACAATTGTGATAAGGTCTATGACTCCTCCCCCCAAATAAGTGTATGCCTATAACACCAATGAGAGGGTGCATTTTAAGCCTAATGTGGATGCTAACAATCTTTCTTATCGATCTACTAATTATTTGGCTCCCCCTGGTTTTCAATCTCATAATAGACCACCACCACCTCAATTGAACAACACACAATACCCACCAAGGAACCAAGGCCAAAGAAGTAACTACCAAGGGGGTTCTTCTAATAATCAAAGGAATTATAATTCAAATCAAGGGAATTTTCATGGTCAAAATCAAGGGGCTTTTAATGGGAAAAACCAAGGGTTTCAAAATAACAACTTTAACCAAGGTTTTAATAATAACAACGCTTATCAAGAAAAATATCCAAAGCAAGGTTTTCAAAATCAAGGGCAAAACATGAATACACCTTCAATGGAATTGGTTCTTCAAAAGTTGAGTGATAAGTTGAGTGAACATGAGAAAATCATGTATGCTATGCAAGAATCAAGTGATAAGAAATTTATGCAAATGTATCAAGCCATTAATCCCCAAGGCCCACCCCAAGGTGCTCTCCCTTCTAACACCGTGACCAATCCTAGGGCCAACGTTAATGCCATCACTACTAGGAGCGGTAAGACCATCGTAGAACCTTCTTCTTCCCCAACTAACCAAGGACCCGAGATTCCTTCTACTTCTACCTCCCGTTCTTCACCTTCTACTTGTGATATACCACCCGTTATGCCTTCGTATGCACCTTATGTTCCACCGATGCCTCAAGTTTATACAACACCTTCAGGTCCAAAACCGGTTCCTCCACCTTCCACTTCTACCCCTCCACCACCCAAGGATGTGAGTGAGAATTCCATTCCAAAGCCTTCATCTCAACCCAATATACCTTATCCCTCAAGGTTGCGGAAAGAGAAGTTGAAGAACAAGGATGATATTCAGGTTTCTAACTTTCTTAAAATGTTTAAACAATTGAATTTCAACATCTCCTTTGCTGAGGCTCTCGCTTACATGCCTAAATATGCTAAGATGTTTAAGGATCTTTTAAGTGATAAGGAAAAATTGCTCGACATCGCCAATACCAGTTAAATGAGAATTGTTTTGCCATTCTTTTGAGAAAACTTCTGGTTAAGTTAGGAGATCCCGTTCGATTCCTTATTCCTTGTAATTTTTCAGGTGTAGATAATTGTATGGCTTTGGCGGATCTCGGTGCGAGTATCAATCTTATGCCATTGTCCATGTGGAAGCAACTATCTTTACCCAAGATAGTCCCCACTCGTATGACATTGGAATTAGTTAACCGATCGATCGCTTATCCGGTGGGGATAGCCGAGGATGTGTTCGTTGGAGTTGACAAATTCACTTTCCCCCACCGATTTTGTTGTTGTCGACTACGAAATGGACCCCCGTGTTACATTAATCGTTGGACGTCCATTCTTGAGGACCGGTCGCACTCTCATTGATGTAGCCGCAGGCAAATTAATCATGAGAGTTGGTGACGACAAAATCGTCTTCAACATGGGTAAGCTTTCTAAGCAACCTTATGAAATCGAGAGTGTTAATTTCATTGAAGTTCTTGATGAGGCCTGTGAAGAGCATTTCAAAGACGCTAGCAAAAGTGGTTCTTCTTCTCTACCCATTGTTGAGACCGTTGCCTCTATTGCTCCATCACTGACTCCATTTGGAGAAAGTGATTACCTTTTGAAAGAATTTGAAGCAACTTTAGGGGATGTGGACTTACAATATGACGATTCTCCCACCGATTGGGAAGAAGACATTTGTACCATTGAGAAACTTCTCAATGAGGACCATATTTCTCCACTTTCTTCTAAGGAAATCTCTATCGATGATCCGAATTTGAAAACGCCTTCCATCGACAATCCTCCGGATTTTTTAGAGCTTAAGGATTTACCGTCTCATCTCGAATACGTTTTCCTTGAAGACAATAAGAAGTTACCCGTCATCGTCGCAAAGGACTTGAAAGAAGAAGAAAAATCTCGACTTATCGACGTGCTGAAGAATCATAAGAAAGCAATTTGAAGGTCTACGATTTCTAAGGATTTGGTAAATGATGGATAGATCTATTGATTAAAGGTGGAAATGGGGAAGGAGGAAGATGAAGTATAGAGAGAGAAAGGAGAGGGAAGAAAAGTAGAGAGAGAAAGTGTAATTAGATTAATGAAATGTTGTAAATGAATGAACCACCACCCCTCCTAACATGCTAGGAGGGGTGTATATATAGCCCACCCTACATGTGGGCTATATGGACTATACATTACTAAGTGGACCACGAGCCCATTACATAATTATCGTTGGAGCGACCGATCCTTCATAAATACGTAAAACGTATTTCCAACAATCTCCCCCTAAGGGAGGTCGCTCCAAGTTACAAAGTTCTAAATATTCTATAGCTCGTGATCTATGCTAATAATGATGTGACCGAGACTTTCTTTGGGAAAACACATTTCCAACAATCTCCCCCTAAGGGAGGTCACACCATTTTACAAAATCTTAAACCTAGCATACTATGCTTGAGTCTTCGATCTTGTTCTTGTGAATATGCTTGATGTGATCTTTGACTTTAGTCTTGAGCATGTTTCCTTGACTTGACCTTGTGCATTCATCACTTGTGAAATTTGCCTCTTCGTGACTTCATGTTCCACATACTTATACCTTTAAATTCTTGAAAGCTTCAGAGTTTGATACAGCGGAAGACTTGACCTTCAGACTTTCTTGAATTTGTTGAAATACTAAGTGTATGTAGTATAAGCATGTGGTGACGACTTCTTCTGGATTATACACCGCAATGCCACCTTCTTGTTATGCTGCATAAGACAGTTAGCAACAAACCATATACACGGATGAAATGGCCTTGAACATTTCATTCTAATTCGGTAGCATTTTACCTCCGGTCGGTGAAGACCGTTGGACGATATTAAATATCGTACTTGTGACAGGTAGTTTCAATAAAGAACCTCATTGACAAGATTTCGCGGGTAAACCCGTTCTCTTTACTCGACCGTCCAAAGCTGACTGCGAACGTAAAGAGTGAATCATTTGGATAATATTATCCGCATGATTTGAAGCCGTCAATTCATGTTCCTGGAACAAGTGAAGTTCAATTAAGAACCGCACCATCGTTGCTTTCCAGTTGTCACTAGCTTGATTCATATAGAATCTTGCAAGTTACCTACCAAGTGCTGTTTGATGTTAACACTAGAAGGATTTCCATTCGTCACTGTAAATACTTAATAGTATTGCTCTGAATGTTCTGGCAAGATCACTAAGATATTGCGTAGAGGCCTGGAACGTGTTTAAATTCATTTAAGAATTAAACCACTGTTGCTTTCCAGTTATCACAAGTTTGATTCATAAAGAATCGCACAAGTCACCTACCATGAGCTTTTTGATATTCGCTCAAGAAGGATTTCCATCTTCATTGTAAATACTTTCGTATTACTCGGATGTTCAGGCAAGATCATGAAGATTTTGCGTAGGACTCTTAATATCTTTCTTACTTTTCACATTGTGTGAACAAGCAAGGAATAATGAAAGTGTGTCCTAATGAGATATTTGATGATCTCAAATGGCTCTAGACTCGATCGTGCATTTTGGATTTTTGTGATTGGAGGCTGGAGAGGAGTGCCACCTTTTCAATACCAATTTATTCGGAGTGAATAAACCAATAGATAATGTGTTGTCTCCGTGTGATTAAAACAAATATCTTTTGAGAGATATCTGAGTTAGCTGGGATGGGTTGTGCATTGCATCACTGGGTCCATGATGTCTTTCTTCAATATCAAGAATCATTAAAAATGATCTCAATAGCATATGAATTGACCCGGTTTCTGCCTAAGGTTGTAAGGAGGGCTTCTTTCTTTACACCCTTTATCTTTACAATTCTTTTTCATTCTTCAACCCCTTCAATGCTTACCAATACGTCATAACTAGCACCTTGTTGTGATTGTTCCAGTGCTAACTTAAGTACTTGGTCGGCATTCAGCTACGTTCACAATCTTTCTCCATCTTTCCTAAGGACTACTATTTCTAGCTATGGAATGTCCTTGGGAAGATTCCTCCGGTTCTAGAGAAATCATTGGACTTTAACCTATCCTACCATCCTTATGTCACCACAATCTTCATCGTCGTGAAAAGAGATGTTTTGGGTAAGTGTATGTCACCATGAAATCCATTTTGAAGTGCAAATCCATTTTGCTCCCCCTTAACATATGCTACGATATTCGAAAACATTTCGCACATGTCGGGATGAGCTAACACGTTAAGTTAAACCATTTGTGATTGATCATATCCCATATTAAATCACATTTTCTCCCCCATATTAAAAATATTAACCCAATCGATGTTTTTAATATCAATTGATTTAATAGCATTTTAAGAAAATTTGGGAAGAAAAATGCAAATCCAATTATCTTCATGATTTTAACAAGCTCCCCCTCAAATTAATGAGGGTGTACTTGAAACGTAAATTAAATACCTTTTAAACACAAGTGTAAGGTATTTATTACGTGCAAAGATCATATATAATAATGAATTCACAAGATTAGCAAAGTACGAGGTTGGACCTGAATAATGGAGAACAGCATATGAAAGAAGCACATGGTTCTTGTTCACGAATGTTGGTCACCTCGTCACGTCCCCGAGAAAATTAATTCTCGTTGTAGAGTCAAAGCTTTCCGGTGAAATGCTTGACTTGATTATGAAAAGCGGGTTGCTATCTGAAATAATAGCAAACCATATGGAGCATGTTTTAAATCTTTTAAACTTCTGCTCGAACTTTATTTACAACCCCGTGTCATTATTGAATGACATTTCTAGGTTCGTAAATATTATCGATTCCAGAAGACATGCTCTTTTTATCAAAACATTTTTGAACACACAATTTTGAAAGATTTAGAAAAACCTTTTGAGAAATTCTCGAAAAATTGTGTTCAAAGTTTTGAAAACCAATTACTTGAGCTTAAGATGTTGAATATCTTATAAAACGAGCTCAAGTCCGAGAAGTTGTAAACTTCCCGTTGTTAAGGATAAGTTTATCATCGGCGATAAACTTTCCATTTATCTGAAGAACGAGTCCTAAGAAAAATTAATTTCTCGTTGTAAGGATAAGTTTATCATCGGCGATAAACTTTCCTGCCTTTAAAGAACGGGTTATAGACTGTCATTTATCTATAAGCCTTTGTGCATGAGCTTAAAAACTTCGAATGTTTTTAACAAAAGCTCATGCCCGAGAAAAATGAATTTCTCGTTTTTAGGATAAGTCATCATCGGGATGAACTTTCCTGTCTTTTGAGATCGAGTTACAGTCTGTTATGTGACTGTAAGTCCTTGTTTGCAACTTAACCATGAATCCCCTGAGACATTTGTTTCTCTGATATCTGCTTCTTTAGCAACCAAACTCTAAGAGTGTCCTTAGTTGAACGGTACACAACGATTGGACCGCTTCGTTCTTTTGGAACATCAACTTTGGTACCTGCAATCTCATTAGGAATTTGTATGCTTTGTCGTGGGTTAGCGATATCAATTATAGAAGCACATGGGGGTTCACAGTTGGCTTTACTTGTGTCAGAGGCGACCTGAGTAGATGATTCACTAGTCTTGGCTGGCAAACGTTTCCTTTTATAGAAAACCTTAAGTTTAGGCGTAAGTGAAGAATCATCTTTATCAGTTTCCTCCCTAGTAGACTTAGTAGAATCGGAGATTATCCTAGTTAAAGGGCACTCGTTTCCTACAAGAGTGAAAGTTCTACCAGTGGGGCGCCAAACTTTACCAAAGGGTTTGATTTTAGCTATCCACTGGGACTTAATTCTAGCACGGGAGTTCACCTCATCAAGTAATTTCTTGACACAAGCATCATGATTTGCCGTAAAGACACATTTTCTACATGTTTTACAAGTAGCATATTTAATGTCTGAATAATTCCTAGATGATTGATCGATGCTCCTAGAAGATGGCATGCTATGGTTAGCAGTGTTCGGTAATCTAGAAGGCATCTGACTAGGTTGGACATTGCTATCTCTTGCATGTGTCTTTTGCTTAGCTTCCCCAAGACCAGATTTATGGCAAACGTCATTTGAACTAGTTCTAGACGTGGTCTTGGTATTTTTAGGGAAACTAGAGGCAATCATATGATTTGGTCTTGCTAAAGCTGGAGTGATCACATAGGGCCTAGTTGCTGGAGTGTCTGGTCTAGAAAGATGAACCAAATCAACTTGGGAGGCAAACCGCGGTCTCGAGGATTGTGGTCGCTCGGATCTAAATGTAGTAGGTTGTCTGACAATCGGTTGTCTGACGAACTGATTTGTAGGCGGTTTCCCCAAGATTGATGGTTTTTCAAGCTTAGTGTCCACACTAGGTCCTCTATTTTTCCTTAACTCGTTTTTCAACGCAGCTATAGCAAATACCTTTTCTTGAACTTGGGCTTTTAACGTTTCATTTTCTTTGAGCAAGTTATCTTGGGATGCCAACTTAGATTCAAGCAGTTGAATTTGTTTCAAAAGATTATCCTTTTCAGCTTTAGAATCTAAAACAGTTTGATCCAATTTTCTTTCAAGAACAACGTTTGATTTTTCAAGTTTTTCAAAGTATGTTTCAAATTTGACCGTTTTCTTAGAAAATTCAAGTTTGGCATCCTCAAGATCTTTTGATTGCCGAGCTACGATCGTTTCGAGCTCTTTAATCTTGGAATCAGAATCTGTTAACGAGGCAGTTATAAAGCATTTATCATGATGAACTATAGCATTCTGAATAATCTCTCCCCCATTATGACTTACATCGGATGAATCAGAAGTGGTATTGCTATCACTCGTTTCCATCCCATGTTTGTCATAATTAGGTTCAGAATTCTCAATATGCGGCATATCATCAGCATATACATCATAAACCACATTACATTGTACCATGTTTGCAGGCTCTGCGTCATAAATGGGTAAGGTTTCATCAAGAGAAATCTCGTGAACATTCCCTGACGTGCCACTGGCATCATGTTGTCCTCCTGATTCTGTGCTCTTGGCATCGCTAGGCTCCAATTTGTCAACCGTATAACCAGTTTCCTCTTGCATCGAAGAGTCTTGCACTCCATTATCATATCCGTGCTGAAGTCGAGATCTTTCATAAATCGAAGACGAGACCGATGTCATGAGTTTCAAAATTGTATCACGGAAAGCTCTAAACTCGGTATGTGTATCTCGAAGAAATGATTGGCAAATCACTGAACTTTCAGGCTTGATGACATTGAATTGGAGGAAAGGCGTGAGGTGTGTCACAAGAGCCTTGTATGCAAGTGCCGATGCAGAGTGATTAAAGTTGTTATGGTTGAGTTGCTCGGCGAGTTTGGTCAAAGTGGTGAAAATTGAGTCGATGAATATATGACGATCTTGTCCAAAGATTGTCACAAATTCGCTCCCTCCTTGAATCCTCGAAAGAGTGACCAGATGAGACTGAAGCATTTGAAATGAAGTGATGCCACTTTCTCTAGCGTTGGCTTGCAATTGATGCAATTCTCCCTTGTTCGATTTGACCGAATCCATTGAAAATCGAGGAAAGATAAAGAAAAATGATGTGGATGTTGTAGTTTACAGGATTTTACAATTTGATTCGGCTCAAAAGATGTTGTCGGCTCAAACGATTATGAATTAAACCCGATCAAAAATTCATAGCCACTAAAAATAAATCCCGTCACTATCACTCGTCAGTTTTGACTTCAAATCCGGCCAGAAAAAACGTCTAACCCGTCAATTATTTTACCACTTTGACTTTCAAAATAACCGCCTTAACAATCCGTCAGCTAAATAATTCTTGTCACTATATCACGTCACCTTGTCCCGACTATAACGGAATATCACAACATTTTTCTAAAATAAAAAGTAAAAAAAATAAATTTTTAAAAAAATAAATTTGAATAAGAATATAAAAATAAAAGTTAATATCCAAAAATAAAATTTTCAAAATAAAAATAAAAAAGGAAAAGAAATAAAATTTAAAAGATAATAATAAAAGGATAAAACTAGAAAAAAAAACTGATTTGATTTTGAATTTTAAAATTGCGTTAACATAAAAAAAATTACTTAAGTTAAAAATTAAATTAATAAAAAAATGGTTTCTTGTTTTGTCCGCCCTACAACACGTGGCCCAAAAAAACAAAAATCCCACCGCCCCACTTGTTCGCTTTGTTATATCCGCCCCACTTAACTCAGTTCCCTTTAATCCTAGTTTCTCTCAAACTTCACCTAAAAAAACTCTCTCTCTCTCACAGATTAACACAACCGCCTCTTTCTCACCCAAAATCCTTATATGAAGGCTACCAATCTCAACTAAAAGATCAATCCGTAACACGTCCACCACCACAAATGCCTGAGTAAGCGAATTAAAAAGGAAGACAACGAATCCAAAAATATAAATCTTCAAGATTCATACATGAGTCTCGGGTAGGTTTTCTTTAACTTGTTTTAATTGTAGTCTCTCTCTTCTGTAGTGTCATTCTGTCAATCGAGGGTTGAGTTGTGATTTGAAAAATGAGTCGAGGGATCTTTGGTGAGGGTGAGGGTGTTATGTGTAGTCTTTGAGAGTCTAAGTTTTAAAGTCAGTGAGTTTTAAAGTGAGGGTGTTGTGAGTGAGGTCGAGAGACGAGAGGGTTGTGAGTGAGGGAGTGGTGTGGGTGGTCGAGTCTAGTTGTCGATAGTTTGGTCAATAGTTTGTGAAAAATGAGAGGTTGTGAGACGAGAGGTCAGTGTGAGTGATTTTGGTTTTTCGAGTCTGTTTGGTCTAGAATCTGTGTGTGAGATCGAGGGATTGTGAGGGGGTGTCTGTGTCTGTGTCAGTCGATAAGTGAGGGAGTTATGAGGTGAGAAGGTGTTTGATTGTGTTTGTGTTTATGGTGTCTGTCTAAAAAAAAAATCCTGAGATTGGTTTGTGGTGGGTGTGATAGTCGAGGGAGATTTCGAGGGCGAGGTCTAGTGTTTAGGTGATTGGTTTGAGTCTATGTTGGTTTGGTGTAATCTGTTTGAGGTCAGTCGAGAATCGAGTCGAGGTTGTGTTTTTGTTTGAGTCGGTTCGAGGTTTTTGTTTTTGTTTGAGGTTTTTGTTTTTGTTTGGAAAATCTCCGATATCCGCGGAATTGATCCAAACTTTTGTACTCATAAAATTCTCATGGAAGATGACTTTAAACCCGCAATCCAAAGCCAAAGAAGGGTTAATCCAAAAATTTATGACGTCATCAAGAAAGAGGTTATCAACCTTCTAGATGCCGAAATGATTTACCCTATTTCGGACTCGCCATGGGTTAGTCCCGTCCATTGTGTGCCTAATAAAGGCGGAATAACCGTTGTTCCCAATGAAAAAACGAGTTGATTCCTACTCGACTTGTCACGGGTTGGCGAGTTTGCATAGACTATCACAAGCTCAATGATGCCACTCGCAAGGATCATTTTCCTCTTCCTTTCATGGATCAAATGCTCGAGCGTTTAGCGGGTAATGACTAATATTGCTTCTTAGACGGTTTCTCCAGGTATTTTAAAATACCCATCGATCCTAAAGACCAAGAGAAAACCACATTCACTTGTCCTTATGGAACATTTGCTTACAAAAGAATGCCTTTCGGCTTATGTAATGCTCCTGGACTTTCCAAAGGTGTATGATGGCTATCTTCCATGACATGGTTGAAGAAACTATGGAAGTCTTTATGGATGATTTCTCGGTCTATGGTGATTCTTTCTCTACTTGCCTTGCCAATTTAGAACGTATGCTCAAACGGTGTGAAGACACTCGTCTCGTTCTTAATTGGGAAAAATGCCATTTCATGGTAAAAGAAGGTATTGTTCTTGGTCATAAAATCTCCAAAGTCGGTCTTGAAGTTGACCGTGCTAAAGTTGAAGTGATTTCTAAATTACCTCCACCTTCAACCGTGAAGGGTGTGAGAAGTTTCCTTGGTCATGCGGGCTTCTATCGTCGATTCATTCAAGATTTTTCTAAAATCGCTCGCCCGATGACCCACCTCTTGGAAAAAGATACTCCTTTTATCTTTTCTAAAGAGTGTATTGAATCTTTCAATCTTCTTAAGGATAAATTAACTAAGGCACCGGTCTTGGTTACCCCTAATTGGGAGTTACCTTTTGAATTGATGTGTGATGCTAGCGATTTTGCTATTCGGTTTTAGGCCAAAGAGTGAACAAACACTTCCAACCAATCCATTATGCTAGCAAGACAATGACGGGGGCTCAATTGCATTATACCACTACCGAAAAAGAGCTTTTAGCTGTAGTGTATGCTTTTGAGAAATTCCGCCCCTATCTTGTCCTTTCCACCACCATTGTCTATACCGACCATTCCGCGCTGATGTACTTTTTAACTAAACAAGATTCCAAGCCAAGACTTCTTCGTTGGGTTTTGCTCCTACAAGAATTTAAAATCGAAATTCGTGATAAAAAGGGAGCGGAAAACCTAGCCGCGGATCATCTTAGTAAACTCGAGAATCCTTATCAAGGGGAGCTCCCAAATCAAGAGATTAATGACTCTTTTCCCCTTGAGGCCTTGATGTCTATTAACTCCAATCTTGATGAAACCCCATGGTTTGTGGACATTGAAAACTATTTGGCGGGTGGAATTCTCAAGGAAGGGTTAACGTCCCAACAAAAGAAAAAGTTCTTTAAAGACATTAAGCACTATTTTTGGGACGACCCTTACCTTTTCAAACAATGTGCAGATCTTGACATTCGTAGGTGTTTCGATGGTTCGACAGCATTAGTAATCCTAGAAGCTTGCCACAAAGGACCCACTGGTGGTCACTTTGGTCCTAACTATACCGCGAAGAAAGTATTCGATTCTGGATTCTATTGGCCCTCCATTTATCATGAAGCTCATGAAATGGTTAAACATTGTGATGCTTGCCAACGCCAAGGCAAGATCACACATAAAGATGAGATGCCTCAAAATTTCATACAAGAATGTGAAATCTTTGACGTATGGGGTTGATGGTTGAGTTTTTGTATACCCTTTAGGAAAAGAGTACCAAAATAGGGTAAGCACGACGATTTAGGAAAACCGTGTACAAATGACCCTAAGATGAGTTCGTTCTCGAGGAGGCTAGTGCGTTATGTTAAGAGATGATTAACTTTGTGATTTTATTGTTATGAGAAAAGAAAATAGAAATGGGATAAGAAGAGATTGACGGTTACGATGACGGATTACACTAAGACGAAAAGGTCGTACGCGTAAAACCGTAAAAAGCACTAAAATTAAAATTTTACCCTAAAAATTACTAAAAATCACTAAAAACCCACAAAAATATTCTAAGAGTTTACAAAAAATCCAAACTTGCCAAAACCTTTTAGTTAATTAAATATTAACTTTTTAATGCTAATTAAAGCCCTAAAAATCAATATTAACTAATAAAAAGTCCCAATCAAGATCTTAAAGTTTGTAAATCTTTAAAATAACCTAATTAAGCTAAAAAGTATTTTTCAAAATTTTAAAACCACTAAAAACTATTTTAAAACAATTAAAAACTAACAAAACTTAAAATAATTATAAAAATAAATCTAAGGACAATGAAAATATTCTAAAAGTTGCAAAACTCCTAACTTTATATATTTGAACTAGGAAAAATGAAAAAAGTAGAAAAAACTAACTTTCAATTTTTAATAATAAAATAATAATAAAAGAATATAAAAATTCAAAGTTTAAAAAAAAATTCTAAAAAATTACCAAAAATCTAGAAAAATGTAACTAAGACAGAAATGCAAACAAAAGTTTCCAAAACCTTTTTAATAATTTTATAATAATTTCTGAAGTT